>JAPVLO010000962.1:0-594201 GCA_027257055.1 Cephalopachus bancanus | reverse complement strand
TATCCAGTCCCTTCTGCCCTCAACCATGATAAATAAACTGAATTAAGAAATACATACACTCAAGCTTATCCTCTGGTCTTCCCCTTTCGAGAAGAGACAGGTAACAGACAATGTCCTTCAGATGAATTACTTCTGGGGAACACGTGTTCGCAGGAGAAGTATTACGGGGAGGAGTGATGGCACCTTTGTTCATTCTCAGACCTAGGCGGAAAAAAACCACAATATTGGCTTATGTTTCATTAAATACTTGCAATGTTTGAAAACAGAAGAAAAAAAGAGACAGGCAACACATAAGACTATGTAGAAAGAGATGTATTTTTTAGGCATAAATAATCAAATTCAGAGCCGGGCTTGGTGGCTCAGCCTGTAATCCCGAGTCTTTGGGAGGCTGAGGTGAGTGGATTGCCTGAGCCCGCGGGTTCGAGACCCGCCTGGGCAGCGAAACCTCATCTCTACAATAAATCAAAAAATCAGCCGGGAGTGGTAGCGTGCGCCTATAATTCCGCCTGTAATTTCAGCTACTTGGAAGGCTGAGGCGGAAGGATCGCTGGAGCCCAGCAGGTCGAGGCTGCGGTGGCCGGGAGCAACCACTGCACTCCAGTCTGGGCAACAGAGTGAGACTCCAACTCAAAATAAAAAAAACAACAAATTCTCTGGAACTTCAGGACAGCAACCAGACACATAGTATGACTGTTGTAAATAATGAAGAGTTCTTTGGTGTCAGGGGCAGGGGTATTGCTCTGCCTGTCACTGGGGGTGGTGGGAATCCTATTGCCAAGGCGAGTGGGTATACACATGAGAGTGCATGGGGAGGCATTTTCTATTCCATCTTTCTCTCAGCTTTTGGAAGTGACAGATATCACCTGGGGAAATATCAAAAGTTAATCTTTCAAGAAAAACTGAAGAAGGGACATGAGTGCTTCACAATATGATTTCCATATTGATAGTAAGCAGTTACTCGTCATGCAAGCATTATGTCAAGTACTTGCCAGTACATGAATAAGACATCCTTTTTTACCATCAAAGAATCTACCCATGAGTAAGAGTCAAGAGAACATAAAATTCTGGATAAATGTGATGGACATTTAATTAGGGAGTTAAGAACACATGCTAGTGTGGTTTTAACACTGTCCTCCCTTTATTTCTGAAACTCACTAATTGCGACCATTCTAAGACAAGGGTGCAGGACTTGAATGCCTTTTCACAGTTGTTGATGATCGCTTACTGCCTGTCTGATGATGATTGAACTGAAACTTGTTCACAATGAAGTATCAGTTCTTTCTTACCCCAAAGCCTCTGAAGCTAGATCACATGTTCCTGACAAGTCCTCAAGGTAAACTCCCAGTAACCTCTGAGGTTTATTCGTCAGTAGAAGAGGAATTTGGGTGAAATAGTTATAGACAGAAAAACTACTAGATTCCTCATCAACCAGGAGTTACTGGAATGGAGGGAAATTTGAACCAAATACAGTTTCACAAACCAGTTCTTCTTAGCACAGATCTACCTGACTGTGTATTTTTTGCCCTAGTAGACTGACTTTCCTTTGATTTATGGTTTTGATTGTTTACCTATCATCTCATTCAGCTGGCTCAAGATTCCCAGGGACATAGCTGAATACACAGGGAAATGTCACAAGTTTATTTTATTATTGGCAATGCTACCACGGACAAAGGACACTATTTAAAACTGAGTGTGTAATATGTTCAGGAAACACTTTAGAGGTTTCAACACATATCACCTCACTTAATTCTCACATGAATCATATGACGTAGATCGCCTCATTCTCATTTTACAGATGAGAAAGTCTCACAGAGACTAATTTCTCAGCCAACAAGACAAGCCCAATCTCTTTATTCTAAAATGGTAGCTTACAAACAATTTTTGTTCAAAGTCAATAATTTTTAAAAAGAAAAATAATTTACATCTTATCCTAACATGCACACACACACACACACACACACACACACACACACACACACACACACCATTAGTGGGTTTTATAACTGTTCAAATATTTTCTTTTTGAGTGTTAACCTATGTCTATCCTATTCTGAACTATCCTGTCCTATCCTATCCTATCCTTTCCTTTCCTAGTCTATTCTGTATTTCAAATTCAAAATTGTGTCAAAGACCTTGTAAATTAAATTTTGACCACCAATAAGCCAAAAGCCACAGTTTGGGTAACAATTCTTTAAGGCATTCTGTATTATTATTATTTTTTAGCCAAAGTCTTACTTCAAATATATCTTTATGTTTCACATAAATTCTACTTCTGTTTATGAAGTTATCAACAGAGGCGTTTAATGTAAGTGAATTTTCCTTCTTAACAAAGTATCAATGTATATCTAATACAAATCAATAGTTAGTTTTATAAACCAAAAAGGCAGAGAGTTGAAGACAATACTGAGCTTTAAAAAACTCCCTGAATGATTGCAGTTAGCCAACTAAAGCTTAGCCAGCTGCAGGGATAAGCATTTCCAACTTATGATAAAAGCCATTTTGGCGCTGACCCTTGACATGACCGTGGCTGTCAGACTTGGATAACACAGTACCTGAGTTATGGTGGGATAAGCTATGACCTAACTCCTGCTTGATGAGCTAATTCTCCCTTCCTAGTTCCCCCCTGTGGTACTGAAATAATTTAATCAGCCTGATTTAACTCTTTTATACAAAAACTCAGAACAAAACAAAGAAGAAAAGAACATGCTTCAACAGTTATTTTTAAGAAAACCAAACATACTATACACTCTCATTTATTTAGAACATGGTACAGTATCTTGTTTGTACTTATAAAACTAAGGTGCACAGTATTCAATTATTAACTTTCATAATACCAAATACAAACTATTAGAGACTACGAGGACCATATAATTTTCTCTTCTCCTTTACTATATGTAACGTATGAAACTGAGCATGAGCAGACACATCGTTTATATTTAGCCTTATATTTTTGAAGAAACATGTTACTGCACTAAAATTCTTTTTGTTTGAAAAAATGAGTACATATTTTCCATTTTCTATTCATGAGATATTGTTAACTGAAAGTTGTATCATGTATTTGTGTCATAGTTTTATCTTTGAAAGAACTTAAACTTATAAAAAATAAATATGGGTATATATACAATATATACATTGAAGAATTAATCAACCCTTTTTGTTGTTGTTGTTGAACTGTTTGTTCATCTTTTTTTTTTCTGAGTCAGAGTCTCACTCCGTCGCAGAGGTTGGAGTGCAGTGGCACATTCATGGCCACCCCAGCGTCGGTCGACCTGCTGGGCTCAGGCGATCCTTCTGCCTCAGTCTTCCAAGTATCTGGAACTACAGGTGTGCGCTACCACGCCCAGCTAATTTTTTGGTATATTGTAGAGGCAAGGGCTCACCAAGTTGCCCAGGCTGGTCTCGAACTCCTGGGCTCAAGCAATTCTCTCACCTCAGCCTCCTAAAGTGCTGGGATTACAGGCTTGAGCCACTGCGCCCGGCCTCACTATAATTTTTTAAAAAAACTTTTCTGTAGAGTCAGTAGATCATGTCTGTAATTCCAGCACGTTGGGAGGTCGAAGAATCAACTCTTCCTCCAGTTCAATTGTAGGAAAATTTGAGACGTAAAGATATACTTTTTGCAATGATTTATAGAGTGCATCAAAGACGATAAATGGTATAAACTTTTTTTTCACAATTATTTGACAAAAATTGTAGAACTGGACTTAGATAATTAAAGACTTTATCTCTTCAGAAAAGTTTTAGGTTCACAATAAAATTAAAAATAAGATACAGGAATTTGATAAAATATTGCTATTCATTCTTCCTTCATTTTCTTTACCAAAGTCTTACTTCAAATATATCTCTTTGTTTCACACTGAGTCTGCATCTATTTCTAAAGTTATTGATCCCACACACACCCTTCCTCACTATCAACATTCCCCACGAGAACAATACATCAGTTACAAGTGGGGAGACTCCACTAACACGTCATTAGCACCCAATCTCTATAACCTACATTAGGTTTATCCTTTGCGTTGCACATTCTATTAGTTTAAGCAAATGTGCAATCACATGTATCCACCACCATAGCACATTAGAGAGCAATTTCACTACCCTACAAATCTTCCGCTCTGCCTTTTTATTCCTGCACCCCCCTGACAACCTCTGACCACCTCTGACCTTCTGTCTTCCTAGTTTTGCCTTTCCCTGAGTGTCAAGTTGAAGTCATTCAGTATGTCAATTTTTCAGAGTGGCTTCTTTCCTTTATTAATATACATTTAAGGTTTCTCCATGTCTTCTCATGGCTTGATAGTGCATTTCTTTTTAGGGATGAACAATACTCTATTGTCTGGATTCACCACAGTTTACTTAACCCTTCATCAACATTACTAAATTTTTGAAGTGTTCAATTGATGCAAAAGCTCACAGGTTTATTTCTGTTCCCACCCATCCACAAGATCAACCTGCTTTATCTTATGCAGTGAAAATGTTTCTCGTATTTTCATTCAGTTTTCTGAAAGCAGGTCTTGGGCCTCAATCTGTCTTCACATCGGTTATTTTTACACCCTACTCTAAACTATGTTTTTCTCCCCCCTTTCCCTAAATCTGACTGAAGGTACTACTTATTTCTGCGCTGAAGAAAAGTACTTTTCCTTTGAAGTAGTTTTCATTAATAGTTATTCAGAAGCTCAGGAGATAATACACATGGCAAACAAGAAGTTACAGGTCGGATTTCTGGACTACAGTTGAGATGGCAAGACAACAAGATGGAATAATAAGTAGAATCTTACATTACTCTTCATCAACAATTGCTTCTAGTGAAGAGTCTCAAAATGTTATTTTTTCATTAACAAAGATCAATTTTGCCCACCCAATCATCAGTGAAATTGTTTCTTTAGAACTGAAATGAAACACGAGCTAGGCAAAACAAAAGTTTTTTGTTTGTTTTTTTCCCCCCTCAAGTTGTCAATATTAAGCTCTGAAGATCATGTGACTGATTGTCACTTCGTCTGTAGGCTCTTTGACTTGCTCAAGGTCATACTACCTTAAGTATCTCTTGACAAAAGTGAGGCAAGTAAGCAAGTGTATACACATACATGCATATATCTATGTATATATACATACATATTATAATATCCAACAAATACAAAATATAGCAAAAATAAGCATCCTAATTGGAGTGTATTAGTCTTATTAGGAATAACTATCTGGTATGTAGCATTTTTTTGTTAAGATAATTTAAGTATATATACTCATGCATATTTATGAATATTCTTCTCTTCAAAGTTTTAAATACAAAAAGTAATTGGCATTAGTCAAAATGAATATTACCTATTATTATCATATTTTTCAGGCACATGATTTTCATTATAGTCCAATCTAGACACTTCTTTTCTTGAACTAGTGAACTAAAAAAGTGTTGTTCTGATAGGTCATTTTAATTTCAATGATTAAAATATTCAATTCTTAACAAATAAGTTTTAGACACGTGTTAAATTACAATTATTATCAAATAAGTTTTAGGCATATGTTAAATTAGTGCTTCTGATCCAGTTTCTTGTATGTTCAAACACTTGCATTTCAGATAATGAAAACAGTGGCATTATCTCTATTTTTGTTAATGAAATTGTCAAAACTAATAACTTGAATTACAACTTATAAGGCAGTAAAACACTCTGGCAATTTCACTTTTCCCTTTGTGTATACTGGTGCAATTTACAAAAGTATATCAGATTGATATAACACAGCATAGTGATATTTTCAATATCCATGATGAGTATCATAGATAACCAAGAGTAAAAACAATTGATATTAGTAGTATCATACGTTTCATGATTTTTCACATTTAACTTTCTGACTATGCTTGTCTTAAAATAGTATTATAATTATATTATGATGATTCTTCATTCTTTATGTTTATACAAACTGGCAGCAACATGAGGTAGACAGCATTATAAGTCATTAAGAAATGTAGAATAGTCATTCCTCATAATTGAGGACAGTGAGATATAGTCCCTGATAGGAGACTGGTGTCAGAAAAATCCCTCTGAGAACATACTCTGGTTTTCATCTATTTAGACATCACAAAAACCCCAAGTAAGCAATTAAAAGGAGCAGTACTTTTAAGTGCGGGTCTTTAGGGGTGATGTTCTGAAAGCAAAACAACGTCTGTGAAGGAACAATAATAATAATACCTCAGGTTGTGTGCAAACACACTTTTGCACAGCGGTCTCACCTGACCCTACAATTCAATCTGAGAGATGAGAAAGTGGAAAGTCAGTAAGTAAATAAACTGCTCATGGTCACATAGCAGTCAGTCAGAGGAGTAAACAGTTGAAGACAGGTCATCTAATTCCAAACTTTGGGCTCTTCCCAAAAGTAGTAAAAACAAGATGTCTACACCAGTGCTGTTCAATAAAACTTTCTGCAATGATAGAAAAGTTCTGTCTATGCACATTCAATACAGTAGCATTCACCACATGTGGCTGTTGGTCACATGAAACATGACTGGTGAGACTGAGAAACTGAAATTTCATTGTAATTAATATTTACTTAATTATGATGCTACAGATGGCTAGTGACTACCATAACAGATTGTCCAAACTACGCACTGTCTGCAAGTCAATAATTGAAAGTTGATTAAATAACTCTCAGTGTCTTGGATATAACCAATATGGGGGGGGGGAGAATTAAACCACCACATATTAAAGGAGCCCACAATTTCAAATTGTCCATATTGTCCATTATTGAAAAGAAATTCCAATAATCTCCTTAAATTTAACTCTACTCTTTCAGAATGTGTAACATCTTAAAACAAAAGGAATGTGATCTTTATGCTAAATGTACAGGAGGGAACTCCCCCACCACACACACACACACACAAAAACCTTGGAGTTAATTTATTAAAAATTCTGCATTTATTCTTAAATGTTTAAATTTTGGTCTCCTTCAAATACTCCCTGCTTGATGCAATACACCTATCAAGATGTTTTTCCACCATTCAAAATAGTTTTTGAACTTGTGTGTTGTGATACCTTTTAGGGCTTCCTCCTTTTAGTGTTTCACTTCTTCAACATCAGCAAAATGTTTCCCTTTAAGGACTTTTTGTATCCAGGGAGACAAAAAAAGTCACTGGGGATTTTTTTGAATAGGGAGGGTGGAGGCACCGTGTCACAGCATTTTTGGTCAAAAACTGCTGAATGCTCAGCGCAGTGTGGGCAAGTGAGCTCATAAATCACCCATCATGAAATGAGCAAACATGTTGAAAGAATCTCAAAAAAAAATTCACTGAAGCCAAACGCAGCCTCTCACAACTGTGCTAACTGGTACACTGATGCTGATGGATTTCTAGAACACTTAACCAGTGAGGAAAGCCTGTACTAAAAGGGACCCACCTTCCGAAAAATAATTCTGCTTTTTTGGTGGGTTCCCCCTTGCATGCAAACGAAAACTCTGGAAAACAATTTGTTTAACGAATAATGGTTAATGACTGGCATTTACTGAGCACTTATAATGAATCTAATACTATTTTATGTTATTTGCTAGTATTACGGTTTTTGAGTTCCACAAAACCTACTAAAGTAGATGCACTTATTATCCTCATTTTACATAGAGGAAAACAGAGACAAAGACAAGTTGCACAAGTACAATTCAACATGCAGTGTAAATTGGAGTTTTATACGTTAGACATGAGGTTAGAGAGAGAAAAATAAATCAGAGGAATCTGTCTCCTGCCTTTCAATAAATGACCTTTATTTTAAGAGTCTGCTTTTCAAAACTCTTAAGAGTGGATACATTGATTAATTCATAAACCTTCGGAAGGAAATTAGAAATCATAGCTGAGATGACTGAGAGCTCTAAATTTTTATCTATCATTTAGCCGATGTCTTGGGTCATCTATTATAAAGCACATTTGTATGTGTCTACATATGTGTTTGCATGTGTGAACATATGCATACACACATTTACCAAGTCTTTATCAGAAATTGCTAATAGGAAAACGAATTGTAAACGATATGTCTTGTTGCTTATCTGTGTCTTTTAATCAATATACAACTTTCATGCCCTTTATAATTATAAACCCCAATAAATATTCAGGACCTTCAATATAGTCATGTAAACCAGATCCCAGGTACTGAAAATAAAGCATTGAACAAAGCAGAAAAATCCCATTTCCATTGAGCTTTCATTCAGAAATCAAAAGCAATTGTTCAACATCATTGTATATTTTCTAGCTACTACTAGGTATTTTTACAGCATCCTACAAATAAAGTAATGCTATGATTGATTTGGGCCTCTGCAGGGTACTAAGTCTCTTTTGTGCCCTTGCTAGAATATCACAAACTGTAAATAAATATTCTTGAACACAACAGTGCAACAATCTCTAAGATAACACTATCACTCAGTGTGCAATTATTAAGATGAAACCGAAAAGACAAAAACTCCTTTATCCTGAGTGAATAAATCTAATAATAAAGCAAAAGTGGAACATTTGAAGAACAAATTTTACTTAGGATATTCAGGTAGAAGAATGAGAAACCTGTATAATAGAGTCCAATATATTCAAAACCATTTAGTAATGAAAGAGGAGACTTACAGAGAAAATTTCCTTTACTGACAGCAATTTTATCACCAACAGAGCCCCAAAGTTTTGAGTTTTCTCTAGTTTCAAGAAAGAGGTTGCCAGAATAAAATTTTATTTATTTATTTATTTATTTATTTATTTATTTATTTATTTATTTATCTATTTTTGAGTTGGAGTCTCACTCTGTCGCCCAGACTGGAGTGCAGTGGCCGCTCCCGGCCACCGCAGCCTCGACCTGCTGGGCTCCGGCGATCCTTCCGCCTCAGCCTTCCAAGTAGATGGAACTACAGGCGTGCGCTACCACGCCCGGCTGATTTTTTGATTTATTGTAGAGATGAGGGCTCACTGCTCAGGCGGGTCTTGAACCCGCGGGCTCAGGCAATCCACTCACCTCAGCCTCCCAAAGGCGCGGGATTACAGGCTGAGCCACCGAGCCCAGCTATAAAATATTTTTGAAGTAAAATAATTTGTTCATTACTGCTACTACTACAACTAATGCTTAGAAGTGTAAATTTGGTACTATAGAGGCATACAAAATGTAAAGGTTTACATAAATAAATGTTAATTGGCCAGTGGAAATAAATTATTTTATCTTTATTTCTAGAGCATTTCTATGTCAGTAGGTAAGTTTATTACATCAACAGTAATAAATACATACATATTAATCAATATATTTTAAATGCCTACCATGGACCAGGAATCTCCCTGTCTAGTCACATAGCCATTTAATCTGTTCATTTTGTGCTTTGGGGACCCTGTCTGCCCTTTGTTACACTATGGAAACTAAAGGAGCTTGTTAGACACAAAATGCCTATTAAACTACTGTACAGCAAACACACACACACACACACACACACACACACACACACACACACACACACAGTACTGATAAGAGTAATTGTTTCTTTTCAGCACGATTAATGAAGTATATCTTCTGGCAAAAACATTCAGTAAAGTCATTTGGCAAAAAGAGCATTTTTCCAAAGGTTCAAGTACATTATTTTCATTGTACATTTTTCTGTTCTTAATTGATTTACTTCCTTATGGACCACAAAAGAATTATTTCTCCTTTTCTACCTAAAATAAGTACTTGTGGTATGGCTCATTGGATGCTCAGAAAATATGAAATGAGTTAAATCATGCTATTGATACTGTAGCTCATTGAAATGCATAGCTGAACAGCACAAGTTAATTAACCACTGCCCCATTCAATGAGCAATGGAACAGTTGGAAACCAGAGGTAAAATACCTCCATCTTTTCATAGATGGCTGTTATTCCTCTCTGTCTTGAATATCTTCTGGACCCTTTTATATCTTCAGCCTTATCCCCCTTCACAGTAGCTTCCATATCACCGGCAATGAGATTTTTCTGGCTTAAAGTCTTATAGTGGGTTTCCAATTTCTTCTGGATAAAGTTCATGACTCAGCATCACAGACACAACTCTTCATCAGGCGGCTTTGGTTATATTTGTTGCCTCTTATACTGTCCTCCAGTCACCTCATCTGCTACAGCCTTTCTAGAGTCAAGGCAAAGATCTAGACCTGCTAGTGCTCCTATAGTCTATCTCCCTCCAATCGCTTCAGAACCTCGGACTCCCACCCTTCCTAAGCCCTCTCCCCCAGCCCCACTCCAGGCCATGCCCAATACTGACAAGTCTGCTCTGGGACTAACAGGAATGACCTTCTTAGACCCTTATCTCAGATTAAGTGAGTCATGAAAAGCCCATATGCCCAGACATCCTCAGCCTTGAAATGCACTTTCCCTTTTCTTTTGTTATTCATTTTTGCCAGCAGTACTTCCTATCATCTGACATGCTACACATAGTTATTTGTTTGTCTCTCTCTCTCAACATTAGAATGTAAATGACTATGGGAGAGGAGTTTTATCTTGCTCACTGATGTATCCCCAGCAACTTGACAGTAAGTGACATTATAAGTGATTAATTTTGAAGGAATGAATACTGACTGTCTAACAGTTCACATACCGCCCTTGGCTGGAACTTAAAAAATAGATTTGAATAGAAATGTACAGGTAGCCTTCATTTCTTGGAAATGGATAGTCTATGACACACTGATGGATCCAACTATGGCACTGGCAGAACGTTTGGAAAGCAGTTATGATGAGTACTAGAGAGCATTTTGTGATTAACCAAATATGAGAAGAGAGGCAGTGGAGAGTAGGAGGTGTCCAATATCTTAGGAGTAGGGAATGGATAGACTCTTGGGTGCCATTTACTGAGAGAGAAGGTAGGAATAGAAGCTTTTGGTAGACGTAGTTACGTTTCAGACATAGTTTGATATCTTATGGGACATCTGGACTAAAAGAGATCCATCTGAAATATAGCAAATGAATGTTCTTTGTGAGTTGAAGAAACAGTTCTGGGTTGTATGGAGAGTAATTGAAACATTTTATGTCTGACAGTGTCTATTTTTCATATGATGTGAAAAAGATGTCATGTATGGAGACTGATGAGAATTTTTTTTCTTTTTTAAGTCAAGGTCTCACTCTGTCACCCAGGCTGGAAGGCAATGGCACCATTACAACCTACTGTAGCTTTGACCTCCTGGGCTCAGGTGATCCTTCTACCTCAGGCTTCTAATTAGCTGGGACTACAGGCATGTGCCACCATGCCTGGCTAATTTTTAAATTTTTTTATAGTGATGAGTTCTTGCTATGTTGCCCAGGCTAGTCTCGAACTTCTGGGCTCAAGCAATCCTCTCACCTCAGCCTCCCAAGGTACTGGGATTACAAGTATAAACCACCACACCAAGCCTGATAAAAAATATTTGAATAAATATAAAGTGGTTTAAAAATTTGACTAATTGATGTAGTAGACAGTGTCAATAACAAATAATGTTTACAAAATATTTTTTTAAAAACTGAAGAAGTATTAAGACCATGTAAATACTGGGTATTAGGAATTTTCAATAGCAGTAAATCTGTATGTTTATTAAATTTCCCTTTGGTTATGCTTAGTGTTCAAGTTGTAAAGAATGAAATATGAGATCATAATATGGATTCACAGTTGGAGGTTTGTGAGACAACTGCAGACAAAGAAGGATTCCAACTAACTGAAAAAGTAGACGGTAGTTCAAGTGATAAAAGTAAGATCAGAAGTTGGTCACTGAACTGGCAGAGCTGAGAAATTAGAGATTTCACATTTATAATGAAGCAGAGAGGTACAAGAAAGCTGAAAAGATATTGCATTAGAAATATCTTGGATGGAACTAGAGTCTATAATACTGAGTGACCTCTCACAGAAACAAAGATCCAAGTATCACATGTTCTCACTCATATAATGGACCTTGAACATCCAAAGTAATACTATAAGAAAATGACTGACGGTACTGGGAAACTATGGGGGGGAGGGGGATGGGATTAACAGTAGCAAATATCTGTCTGGGGATGGGAAAACACCTCTTATCAACAGGGTGCCTGAATGAAACGTAATTGTACACCTAACCCTTAACTGTACCCCACAAAACCATAATAAAAAATATTGATTAATAAAAAAGAAATAAAAATAAAAATAAAAAAAATCTTCAAAAATCAAAAGTCCAATACACAGAAATAGCTGAAGGAATCATCTTATTTTAAATAGGTGATAAAAGGCACTTATATTTCTACAAAGTCATTTATGAAATTAAGTCAACAACTTCTTGAAATGCCAAATACCTTATTAGGTATTATAAGTCAAACAAAATCCAGCTACATATATGCACATACACACATACAACCTTTAAAATTAATTAATAATTACCTGTAAAAATTTTATCTTAAAAACAAAATGTTTTCCTTTCACTATGTCTCCTACATCTGACTGTTATTCATTAATGAAAATAACATTTTTTTTCTTTTTAGTTTTGCTTCTTATTGAGAAGTCCTTATTTTTCAGTTGGCATACAGAGTTAAGAATAGTTATCCTAGCCGGGCTCGGTGGCTCAGCCTGTAATCCCGAGCCTTTGGGAGGCTGAGGTGAGTGGATTGCCTGAGCCCGCGGGTTCGAGACCCGCCTGGCAGTGAGACCTCATCTCTACAATAAATAAAAAAATCAGCCGGGCGTGGTAGCACATGCCTGTAATTCTGGCTACTTGGAAGGCTGAGGTGGAAGGGTCGCTGGAGCCCAGCAGGTCGAGGCTGTGGTGGCTGGGAGCGGCCACTGCACTCCAGTCTGGGCGACAGAGTGAGACTCCAACTCAAAAAAAAAAAAGAATAGCTATCCTATTCTTGCTGGTATTGGTAATAAAATACAGTGAACTCTAACAGGGGATAAACAAAGAATAGCATAGAGTTTCTCAATTCAAAAGTAATTCATGGCTTTTGAACCACAAATACATCTTGTTATACATTAGATAACAGATTATTGCAAAGTAAGGTTCTAGGAATAGAAAGACTTTTTTTTTTTTTTTTTTTTTCTGTTTCTGAGTCAAGGCTACCTTAGCCCTTAGTAATTTGATTATTGTCTATTGTTATTTGTACCTCAGGGAAAAAACTATCAAAGGTAGACCTGCAAAGAATACAGGATTAGACATAGTTCTGGAAAGGAGTCTATGCACTGAGTTCTAAAATGTAGAGGTCATACTTTGAAAAGAAATTCAAATTTAATTTATTATTGCTACATGAAAGTTATACAGTAGAAATTTATTTCAAGGAGCTCTGTGTTGAACATAAGATTGTGGGTAATATAGCACATATTTTTTTCAAATAGCTCTGTGTAGATTATGAGATTGTCCCAAATGAAGTACAGTCCCTTTTTCCTTACTTTTTCTATTTTGAAAACTCATTAAATTTTTTATTCTTTTTTTTTTTGAGTTGGAGTCTCACTCTGTCACCCAGACTGGAGTGCAGCGGCCGCTCCTGACCACCGCAGCCTCGACCTGCTGGGTTCCAGTGATCCTTCCACCTCAGCCTTCCAAGTAGCTGGAATTACAGACATGCGCTACCATGCCCAGCTGATTTTTTTTGATTTATTGTAGAGATGAGGTCTCACTGCCCAGGCAGGTCTCGAACCCGCGGGCTCAGGCAATCCACTCACCTCAGCCTCCCAAAGGTGCGGGATTACAGGCTGAGCCACCGAGCCCGGCTAAATTTTTTATTCTTAATAAATCTAACATTTACAATTTAGTACTTAATATATGCTATTAGAAAAGAAAGGAAGTTTGAGATTTGAATTCCTTACAAAATCACCTAAATTCTTATAATTGTTCTGTTTCTTCCATGTCTGATCCAGTTATTTAGAAAGACATTATCAAAAAATATCACCACGTCTTTTTTCTAAAAATCCAAGGACAGTGTTGTTTCACATAAAATTAAATACAGGACAATTTTGTTATTTTATCCCGTTTAAAGTATATGTGTAATATATTTATAGTATGAAGTGAAGAATGGGGAAGTTTTCATTTCTAGACCAAAGTAAGGTTTGTCTCATTTTAAAATGTTCATCCCAAACGTTATTAAGTTTCGATATCAAACTTTAAGAACAGATCAACTAAAACACATTCAGGGAAAAATAGCAAGTATGGTGGGGACTCTCAATCCATGCTAGAAACGGAATTATTTAAGGTACTAAAATTATTTTATAAGAGATGAGAAATTATGATAGCATGTTAGTTGTTCTATATTTTGAAGGATAATCTTGTAATAAGTGTATTCTTGTTTTAAAAAGTTTGTGCCAACACATGATTTCTCTAGAAAAATAAGTTACATCATTAACCAGAAGGGAAAGTAGCACGGCATAGGGCTTGATATTGTGGACTCTTCATCTGATTGTTTTGCTTACGACTCAATCACCTATTTCTTAATTATATGTTTTTAAATTTTTGTTTATCAGAATGTCAGTTACTAATGTCCTCCTCTCTCCGTGCCAATAGATCTGTGTTCTACTTAGAGGGCTGAAACTCTCTAGATTCAAGGCTCTCCAGGGATTGCTGAACTCCTTGTAGGGGATCTATAAGGTCAAAATGATTTTCATAACAATATTAAGATATTATTTGCTTTCTTTCTCTCATTCTCTTGGGAGTATACAGTGAAGTATTCGAGAGACTACATGAAATATGACATAGCAACAGAAACACAGAAGTAGATATGATTATCCAGTTGTCTTCCATGAAGCCAGGCATTAAAGTGATGCGTAACAGTGTAAAACAATGCAGTCTTCTCACTGCTTTTTTTTTCAAAATAGTTATTTTTTCATAAAAAAAAAAAAAAAAACTAAGCTATTTTTTGTTAACATGTACTGGATTTATTGTTTTTTGTTTTTTAGAATATCCCATATTTAATGCAGTAAATATCAATAGTTATCACCCACATAACAAAAGTTCTTTTAGGTCCTCAATACATTTTAAGAGTTCCAGAGGGTCCTGAGATCAAAGTTTGAGAAAGACTGCTGTAGACTACATCTCTACATTGCCAGCTGGATTCTTGTTGCTCCGTAGGGAGCACTAATGAGAGATGAGACGGCAGGAGGAAGGAAAGGGTAGTGGTTCCAGCGAAGTGGCTTGCTCTTTCTAAAGAATCTCTCCAGCATTTCAACCCTGTAGCACGTGGTTCCAGTAGTAAGAAGAGCTAGTCTCCAGCTTTTCTCCATACCATCAAAGATACCCTGAGCTCCTGGCTACAGAACCAGTAGCAAGCCACAGTGATACAGCCTCATATGAGATCTAAGCTCCTTGAATTCTTGAACTCCTAAGCTACCACAGTCAACCAGAAGTACCCTCTCCACAGAAGCCCAGGGCTAGATCTGCCAGGCAACATCCTCACTTCAGAACTCCATTCTATCTCCAAGAGGTCCTTTCTACAGGCTGTGGGATCTTGGTTATCCCAACACTGGGGCATCACATGATTGCTATGGTTCTATCTACATGACCTCAGTATTATTGTTTTGCTTTTTCAATCCCCTAACACTGTTTAACCAGTTTCTTGCTTTACATTCTCTTGTAACACATTAAAATTTCTCTTTTCCTAACTGGAGGGAAATTGATACAACAGGTATTAATACATCTCTAAAAAACTACTCATAATGAGAGAACCATAGAGAACTCTATGGTGGCAAAAGTTTGAAACTCAAAACTCTGTTCTGAGCTTACAAATCTAAAAATGTGAAAGTATATTGGTAATTAGCACAATAGATATGAAATAGTGTAAGCTTTCTAGACACAACTACATTGTGACTACATTCTCCAATATACAGCTATCTATATTTCTCTAGTTATTTTAGAGTAGCAGTTTTTCAAGTGTGATAGAAATATCTTTTAAAATTATTACCTAAGCAGAATTCCAACACATGTGATAGATAATAAATTATATTTTCTCTAATGTTTAGCTATTTTTATACTAGAGACATTTAAAATGATTTAGACAATCTTAGTGTGAAATATAAATCCTGCAATAAAGACAAATTTTAAGCAAACTATCATTTCTCTTTTATGAGAACTTGATGTCGAATTAGCCTTTGAGATTTTTACTCTATATACATTTTAAAAGTAAATAAACTTACCACCCGAAAGGAGAGCTGGTTTACTTTTTACCATTGGACTAGAATGAGGAAACTTGTTGCTAAACGACATGAAAAGATGTGCAGTGAAATCATCGGGAAGCTCAGCTTCCAGGAATGTCTTCATGAATAGTTTGAAACCTTCAAAATCTATTGTCTGGAAAAAAATTAGAACATATTTATTAAGATCCAGTCACATGTTAAGATCATGTGCTATGTTCAAAATTGTTAGTAATAGAAATGACCTTAAACAATTTTTATATACAAATCTTCAAAAAAAAAAAGGTACCTATCTGAGAAATGAGGTGGGCAGTCTTAGGCTGACTCTGGTGATGGGACATACATATCTTACCTGTGGTTGTATAGCAGATATTTCTATTTCCATGGTGTCTGTATGATCTTAAAAAAATTTACTCTCTGAAACTTAGTTTTCTTCTCTGTAAATTGGGAATAATATTCCCAACCCAACAGAATTGTTGTGATTAACTCAGGTGATAAACATGAACAAGCAAATACAGAATTAAGGAATTTTCCATCTCCTTTGCTTTTCACTAATAGTCATTAATTCTTTTTAATAATTGTAAAACAAAGTTACCATTAACAGTTCAGCTAAACACTAAGATTGACTGATAAACATTTCAAAACTTCATATGCAGACTTTCCAAAGACACATATTTGACATTCTCATACTCCCTTACTCACTGAAGAACTATAAAGAATTAGACATTTATTTGCAGAGAATTGGGCATTGAGGGTCTCCATGACCACTAGGGGGAATGGTGATGGAAGACACTTTCTAACTTAAAACATAGTGAGAGAGAGTCACGGGAGCCACATGAAGAGGTTGGTTTCTCCCAGCAGTTGAGGACCATGGATCAGGATCTGACTCCTGTCTGGAAAATTGAGGACATCAGTGTGGGTGCTTTGGGGACAAAGACAAGTGAATGGTACTATTTTGAGCTTGGCCAAAACCTCCCCCTTGATCACGACGGTGCCTAAGTGCTTTCTGGGAAACAGATGTAGACCACATGGAAGAGAAAGCCAGTGGATTCTATCCAGTTTTGGGTCCTATCCAGGAGGGCATTTAAAAGGACTAGAAGATCCACAGATGAGAAACTGGAATAGAGCCACATCTGAGAGAGTACAAGGACGAATGGACATCATAGGGAGCATTGGAAGCACAATTTTTTCATAACCAATTTGATGTACTGAGATGATAGTAAAAATAGGACAAAAATGAAATTTGGCCGACTGATGCTCTTAATTTTGTTCAAATTCCTGGCAGGTGAGAATGAAATTCACTACCTAAACTGCTATTTGGGAATAGAAAAAAGTTTATTTTTCCTATGTAACAATATTGGGGGAGGTCATAGAGAATGACCAATTTTATTATTATGTTATTTAGGATAAACCTAAAATAGAATATGATATTTAGGAATATCATTAGAGAAAGTAAAATTTTATAGATTAGATAATGTGCCAATGAACAACATGTATTACGTTTGCATTTTTACCTAATATAATCTCAAACAATACAAGGAGAGACCAAAAACTTCATTTTGTTTATTAATAATATTTATTAACTAAAGACTGTACCTATACCTTAATTTGACTTTTCAGTTTAGTTTAGTTTTACACATTCATTTTTACAAGGGCTCATCAGACTTTTATATTGGTGGCAAAGAAAAGCTTCACTTTTTTCCCCATATTTAATAAAAGTGCCACCACCACACAGAATATTGCCAATTCTACTAGTGAAGTGAACTACATAACTCAAAACTATGAGTAATATAAAAATAGAAAGAATAGCCTCAGGTAGAAGAAGTACTTCCAAAAAGTAATTTGCCACAATGAAATGCAGCCAACATTTCAAAATACGACAATGAGGCCAACAGTCAGACAACTGTATCCAAATAATCTTACTAATAGGGTTCCTTGCAGATGGTCTACTAACAAGGAATAATAATCCAACAATTCTGGATGCATGGGCATTGCTCGATAGCCCTCAACACATATGAAGTTCCATAAAGAACCAGGAGTTGACATTATCTCAAAGTTACAGGAAGTTTGTGGGATGGAAATGCCCCAAGCCATCGTGGTTGGGAGCAAGGTTATTTGTGGTAGCACTTCTTCCTGTGCCCTAAGTCTTCTGTAGTCAGCACTTCGTTACAACATAACTGATGATCAGGAGCATGGTCATTAAAGTCAGAGTACCTAGATCAACTCCTGGATCCCACACCAGCTGTGTAACTGTGGACAATTTATTTAACCTCTCTGTGCCAAAGCATACCCTTCTCTCTGTATCCTTTCTAGCATCTGTTGTTTTTTCAGTTATTAATGATGGCCATCCTGATTGGAGTTAGGTGGTATCTATATGTCCCAGCAATCTCCCTTCTGGGAATATACCTAGAGGGATTCAATTCATTCTACAAGATACGTGCACACACATTTTTATTGCAGCACTATTCACAAGAGGAAAAACATGAAACCAACTGTACTGCCTATCGAAAGTGGACTGAATAAAAAAATGTGGTACACATACACGATGGAATATTACACAGCCATAAAGAGGGACAAAATTATGGACTTCACAACAACGTGGATGGATTTAGATTCTATCATACTCAGTGATCTATCCAGAAACAAAGAACTGAGGTCCACATGTTCTCATTCATAAGTAGATCCTGAACATTTATCATAATACTATAAGAAAGGGTTGGCAAAGCAGGAAATTGCCTGGGGGCGGGGGGTGGTGAGGGGGGATATAACATTAATAAAGCTATTTGATCCCAAACCAGACGAAGTGAGGACCAATGGGAGACTCAAAATTCATCTGTATGATGCCCACTTATATACCTAGCCCTGAATTGTATCCTACATCTTTAAAATTAAATTAAATTAAAAAAATAAACTCTCTGTGCCTCAATTTCTTCAACATAAAAATGAAATTAATCTCAACACTTTGAGAGGCCAAGTTGAGAGGATTTCCTGAGTTCAGGAGTTCGACACCACTCTGGACAACTTGGTGAGACCTCGTCTCTACAATAAATTAAAAAATTAGCCAGGTGTGGTGGTGCATGCCTATAGTTCCATCTACTTGGAAGGCTGAGGTAGAAGGATTGCCTGAGCCCAGCAGGTCGAGGTTGAGGTGGTCATGAGCGTGCCACTGCATTCCAAACTGGGTGACAGCGATAGTCTGATTCAAAATATAAAAAAAAAAGAAAAGAAAGAAACTATACCTACCTTTTGGTTTTTTAGGAGGATTATATTCTTTACTATTTTAAAAGCACCAGAATGACATCTGGCATCTAGTAAGCACTGTAAGTAATTAAATAAATATAAACAGTATTTGTGTAAAGAATTATCCTTTTAAATGTTCTAAATTCCAAACAATCTTTAAAGAACAAGCCTCAAAGCCATATTACCTCACACGTTTTCATATGCATTTTATAAGCTATCGCTTGGTTCACTGTTGTTGTTGTTTAAAAATGTGAACTTTTTTTTTTAAGTGTCGGCGTCTCACTCTGTTGCCCAGGCTGGAGTACAGCGACAGGCTCATGGCCACTTCAGCCTTGACCTGCTGGGCTTAGGCGATCCTTCCACCTCAGCCTTATAAGTAACTGGAACCACAAGCACGTGCCACCACACCTGGCTAATTTTTTGATTTATCATAGAGACAAGATCTCACCAAGTTGCTCAGGCTGGTCTCTAACCCCTGGACTCAGGCAGTCCTCTCACCTCAGCCTCCCAAAGTGCTGGAATTACAGGCATGAGCCACCACGCCTGGCTTCTCTAGGTCTTTTTAAAGAACAGAATTATACTTCAAAACAGTTATTTTAAACCAAGATTTTAACTTGGTAACATAGCAAAACAACAACCAGCAACCAAGGAACACAAACAGTTCCAAATGAAATGACTATGTTGCAAATTCGTATACCTCCTCTCAACACCTAGTGATATGGGACAAGGAATTTTGTCTACTTATTTAAAAAAAAAAATCGGCCAAATCCCAAGCATGTGCTCTTTACAGAGACTTGTGTAACCCACATAGAATCACATTAAAACCAGTGCTTGTGATTTAATAATAAAAGACAGAAAAATGACTAATCAAAATGGAAAAAAAAGAACTTAAATGTCTAGCAACCCTCCTAGTGAGCAATACATTCCGCTTGGCCCTTTTTTGTCAGCTCTCAGGAAGACTTCCTGAACTTTCTGAAATATAGCTCTCTCTTGTACAACAAGCAAAACCCAGCTTAGTTTTATTTTCTGACAACTCTAGGCCTTAATTTTCTCCAAGTTAAATGATGTATAAGATCAACCATTCAGAATTGTTGTATAAAAATAATAAAAATGGTTGTGAAGCACTTAGCATATCCTTGGGCACATAGTATGTAAAACAAATAAATGAAAAGCAATAAGTAAAAGAAAGCCACTGTTCTGAGCTTAGATGGATTTTCTTATCCTTTTAATTTGCCTTTTTATTGGCACAGAAAACTGTAAAGTCCATTGCATCTTTCCAAATCAAGACTTCAGGTTTTGTGTGTCTTGGATATTTTGCTATAAGGAAACATTGACAAATTACTACTTTCATATAGCAACAATTAAAAACATCTTTTTTAAAAATAAAAGCATATGAGTATAACTGAAAGAAGAATGAAAAAATTCTTTATAGCCAAAAATTAGCTGACTCAAAGTTTCCAATTTTTGAGAAATTTTTCTTCAATGCCTTTCCTGGTTAACCCATCTTCCTTCTTCTTGTTAGTAAAAGCTTTTCAAATATCTCCTAAAATTCTACACTGTCCAAATTATTAAACATGTCTGATAAACAAATGCTGTACTCCACCTATATGTTTTCCTTAGATCATGGTTTAGAAAAAAATTTTCAAATTTAGGATCAGAGTTTCATTTTTTGCCCCCGGTATTGGAAAATTGTCTAATATAGGATCAAGGTTTCTACAGCTATCATGTAACAGCTTTAGTGTTGGTTTTGGAAGATCATTTACAAGCAAAACAATGAAAATGTTAAAGTTAGGATTGATATAAGCTCAAACACACAGGAGCACAAACATACAAATGTTTAAAATTTTGAAAATAGTTTTTTTTTTCCTCCTTAAGAAGCAGCCTCAACATATTTGAGGAGATAACAGAGAATTTGCAAGAATAAAAACTGAGGGAGCTGCTCAGATGTTGTTGCCAAATTGGCAGAAATTCAAAACACGTTTCTATATGCCTTCCATTATTATTTCTGACCATCTGGATCCTTTGTTTTTAAATCCCTGTTAATACTAAAGAAATAACAGTAGCATCCATCCAAGCAGATTCAAAGTGAATGAAAACAAATGTCATCACTCCATCATTACTTTCATTTTTTGGCAGTTTTGGGTTGGGGATTTTCTCATATTTAGCAAATGTTCATTGAGCACCCACTCTGTAGCAGGCTCCATTCTAGGTGTTGAGGGAAAGCTGTTGCTAGAACACAAAATTCCTTCCATAAGGAAACTTATCTTCCAATAAAGGGAATAAGAAAACATAAAAGTAAATGTGCTAAATGTACAGTGCCTGATAATATTAAGTGCTCTAGAAGCCATTAAAGAAGGAAAATAAGTATTTATTTGAGGGGAGTGCATGCAGTTTTTAATATAACAATCAGGAAACATGAAGCTGTTCTTTCAGTAAAGATTTAAGCGCTATGAGGGAGAGAACTTTGCACATATTTGGAGCCAGAAAATTCTTGATAGACAAGACAACTAGTGCAAGTGTTCTGAAGTATAAAGATGAGTTTAAGAGAAATGTATGTAGAAGTCAGTGAGTAGGAGCAAGAGGAAAGCAGGAGTGGGAGAGGACTGGAGTGATAGAAGACAACGTCAAAGATTTGATCTTTGTTGTATGTGGACCAGGGTAGATCATGTAGGACATTAGATTATCAAAAGTGAGTTATGGTCTGGGTGCAGTGGCTCATGCCTGAAACCCCAGCATATTGGGAGGCCAAGGCAGGAAGATCACTAGAGCCCAGGAGTTCGAGACCAGTCTAGGCAACATAGTGAGACCTCATCTTTACAGAAAATAAATAAAAGATTAGCTGGGCATGGTGGCATATGCCTGTAGTCCCAGCTACTTGCACTTGGGAGGCTGAGGTGGAAAGGTCACCTGAGCCCAGCAGATCAAGGCTGCAGTCAGCTATAACTGTGTCTGTGCCATTGCCCTCCTGCCTGGGCAACAGATTGAGACTCTGACTCAAAAAAAAAAAAAAAAAAACAACAAACCATCATGGCTTTAGTGTGAACTGAGAGGAACCGTCACTGGAGGGTCTTTAGCAGGAAATCATGTAATCTGACTCATATTTTAACAGAATCATATGACCATAATAACGCTCCTTTATATCAGACAAGAGATTGCTCATGTTCAGTTTTTTCATTTTTCTAGCAAATTTGCACTCACAACTAATTAATAAATGACCATTAAAACACAAAAATGAATCATTGAACTGTTATAGATTAAGTAAATATCTTTTTTAAAAAAGGAAGGAATGACTTTAATTCATCTATCAACAAGTATTGAATGAGTGCCTACATGTGGAAAATATTATGTTAGCTACTGTACAAAAGAACTCTAATGAAATTAAGTAAGTGATCATTTAAATTAGCTATTTTTTGCACCATTTCCATTTAAATTTTGCTTTTTTAATGTATATCAACAAATTATGTTATCTTAAAAATTGATGTGAAGGTCATTGAGCCAAAGTATATATATTACATGGCTAACTTTCTGAAATTTTAAACACACATTTTAAATATTAAAATACTTTCAGAAGAGAATATATTTTTAAATATTGTATGTTTTATGCTTATCTTGTGCTGCAATTGACTATTCATTACTTCAAATTTCAGAGAGCTCCTTGGTTGTCCCCTAAAGCTGTCACGTAGATACTTTCTTTAAAGAGATAGAGTGAAAGGTGTGAAAATCCTGAATTTTAACTTTTAAGTTAATTTTGGAAGATGAAATATATTTTACCACCTTAGAGGCACATACTTCATTAACTCTAGCTTTAGCTAAGACTAGCATTTATGAAGACTAAGTAAGGAGAACATTAGAAAGGCAAGCAATGTGACTCTAGTTATTAATTTATTTATTTTTAATCGGTGTCTCACTCTGTTATTTAGGCTGGAATGCAGTATTGGTGGCACAATCACGGTTCACAACAGCCTTGACGTCCTGGGCTCAGGCAATCCTTTTGCCTCAGCCTTCAGAGAAGCTAAGACTATAGGTATGTGTCATCATGCCTGGTTTATGTTTTGATTTTGTGCAGGGATGATGTCTCACTATGTTACCCAGGCTGGTCTAGAACCCCTGGGCTCAAACAATCCTCCCACTTTGGCCTCCCAAAATGTTAGGATTACAGGTGTGAGCCATCATGCCTAGCCTCTAAATTATTCTAGTGATTACAAAATGTCAATAAGGGTCTGGAAAAATTTTAAGCAGAATATTTTTTACCATGGTTTTCAGCATGCCTTGTAATCAAAGGTGTGTATCTAACTGCTTTGTACTTTAGCTGGAAACAATTTTAATCTGGTGTGACACTATCTTGCCTACTTTTCAGTGCTGTCACTAAGATAGGTTTGAGTGTTACTGAAACACACAAAAGATACTTCAATGTCATTTTCTCCCTTGAGAAATAAAACCCAATAAAGATGTCTTAAACACCTGTGTATATATAATTTGAATTAATAATGTCAGTTTTTAATTCTGCTTTACTTGTATGTTCTCTTTATAAAGATTTTTCTGAGGGAAGTTCTCTTAATGCACACATCTGGGCAGGGAGATTTTCACTCACAACTTCTTTCCTGATCGACTATATGATCCAACGTGACTTTGGCCACAAAGTGTGTGACATACATTTTTGTATTACAGGTCATCATTATCTATGTGAGGTATGAACACTGAATTGCCCCCAAATGTTGTAATTTCACTCAATAATCTCTTTGTAAGCAATCGAGCAAGAAAAAAAAATTGATTCAGGTGAGATAATAATTTCTAAATAAAAAAATTCTCAGCAGGAATATTCTTTCATTTAATAAATCTAAAATAAGATTATTTCAAAGTATAATAGATTATGACTATATCTTTAATATTATAGCAGATTAAAAAAATCAACAAAACCAACAATAATAAAATGATCAAGGGTTGTGAATATATATTACTCCATAAGTTCTGTTTTTAAATCATCAAGACCTAAATCGACCAGTTAGTTCTGGGAGAAATTCTCATCAAGTTGAGAAGATGTGTAAAACCCAGAAGCACATATCCAAAATGTAGGAGCGAAGCACTAAAATTATACAGCTGGGTCAGGGAATTTACTAATTATTTTAAGCACTTAAAAATTCTAAGCTGAAGCATTTTGTCTGCAATTTGTAAAACAAATTATTCATTTGACATTCTGATAGCAAAGGTTATCTGGACCATTTCTGTTTCTCCCACAGGATCAGACCCAATATCTAACATACCGATAATGCAACACATACATTTAAGATGCAATCTAATAGTTTCTTTCTGTTCCAAATGCTTTTCTCTCTTTCGGCATGTATATGTCTCATATTTCAGTGTGTTTATATCAATCTCTTTCTCAAAGCCTCCACTCTTTTCATTTAATCTTTCTAGTCAGTGATTTTTTTTATTAACCCCAAATGTAAAATTGATGCTAAAAATTTGATTAAAATGTTAGTTGCAAATAATGGGACCTATCTAAATGTTATTATGCTTTAGGAAATGTGCTAAGTAGTTATGTATACGCCATTACTTAATTCTCATAATAACCCAGTATGTAGAAGCAACAATTACTCCTACTTATAGACAAAGAAACCGAAACTCAAAAAATGTTCATTAAATTGTCCGACATTAAAAGCTAAATAGCACCAAGGGGCCGGACTCGGTGGCTCCACCTGTAATCCCGCGCTTTGGGAGGCCGAGGTGAGTGAATTGCCTGAGCCCGCGGGTACAAGACCCGCCTGGGCAAATTGGCAGGACTTCATCCCTACAATAAATCAAAAATCAGCCGGGCGTGGTAACGTATGCCTGTAATTCCGGCAACTCGGAAGGCTGACGTGGAAGGATCGCCGGAGCCCAGCAGGTCGAGGCTGCGGTGGCCGGGAGCGGCCACTGCACTCCAGTCTGGCCGACTGAGTGAGACTTCAACTCAAAAAAAACAAAACAAAACAAAACAAAAACAAGGACCTAAATATTTCTAACTTCAATGCTCATTATGTTCTAGTTAGTCAGAGTATAATTTTATAGATAGTTTTTTCCAATGTTAATACCTTGTACAACATATTTTGTCACTGGTTTATTAGTATTAGATGCACTGACTAGCGCATCAATGGGCCCACCTTTTCAGAAAAATGGGAAATATACAAAATAAAGTATAAAAATAAAAGGGTATGGTATTCAATTGCCCAATGTCAAAAACTCTGAGTTAACTGTAATTCTTATTGCATCCTTGACATTCATAGTGTAGCCTATTACTTTTGGTCATATATCTGAAATGTGTTCCAATCAACCTCCAGCTCCTACCCTAGTGCCCATTGGCATCTTGGTGTTCTTACTCGATTGGATTGCTTCTGTAACGCATAACTAGTCCTTTCTTCTACTCAAGTCTATTGTCCACATTGTCTTTGAAGGTATTTTTTAAGTGAAAAATTTAACTTGATCATCTAAAATATATTATTTATGGTCTCTTTGGCCTATAATACAAACTTAAAATTCCATTGCTTTGTTAAACTCTGGGATGTCCATGTGGCCCTTTGAGCTATAGCTGCCATGTTTCCTAGCTTTGAACCCCTCCCCTACCTTTGGGAGGTGAATCTCCTCTCTCTCTCTCCTCTCTTCTCTCCAATGTACTTTCTAAATAAAGTATATTTTCCAATCTAAAAAACAAAACAAACTTAAAATTTATAGACATTCTTAGCTTTTCAATCAAAATGTCTAAATTCATTTTCCACTAGTATCCTTCAGTTCTCTTATGTTAAAAAAAAAGCTATTTCTAAAGATAAAAACACACAAATAAAAACAATAGACAAACTCTAAAAGAAAATTTAGATGTGGCAGGGTAATGTTGGTTCTGCTTGTCCTTGGAAAAGTACAATAAGATCACCTGAAGATTCGAGCATTATTTTTTTTCTTGAAGTTAGTTTTTAACTCCTATATAAATTGTTTAATAAATGTCATTGTAAAAAATGAAAGCACAGATATTCTACTCAGAGTGTTTAAATATCACTTTTCAAACTTGGCTGTCAACATTACGTTAAGGAGAGTTACTAGTTTATTTTCCAAATTTACTTATGCTTGTTTTTAAATCTCATTTGTAAAGAATGCAATGGGATGCAATCGGTATACTTGTGTTTTAGAGTTTCATATAAGAAGAGAAACATTGCTAAAATTGTATTCATGGTGCTAGGGAAGAGAAGCAGAAATGTTGGGTAGAATGTTACTTCTATTTCTAACTAACTATTCATGCTATTGCATGAAACAAATACATCATCTCTCTACTACCAGGATGGTACTCAGGACTGTGGCCAGGTTTGGCAGGAGAAGCAAATAATGTATCATGTCCCCCACTCCCACCACATGGTAGAAGGAAATTATTTTTGAGTTGGAAAGATATCAGAGTTATATTTTCTCACTTGAAAAGGAGAAAAAGAAGGCCCTGAGAAAATTAAGAATACAAAATTGATCAGGGGTATGTCTCAGAAATCTTTACTTTCACCTTTGGTACATGCTCTAGAATTTTTGTATGAAATCTTTTTGGTCACTAAAGTGTGACCACAGTCTTCAGACATTTGGAACACCTAGTATATGCCACACACAGAGCTAATTATTTCACATACACTGTAGAATCTAACCTTTTTAACAATCCAGTAAGGTTGATACTCTCTTCACTGTTCAGTCAGACTCCAAAGATCACATTTTCTCTGTTAGGCTATGCTTTCCTTATGCTTTCTTTAATGGGAAGAATTGAATTTGGTTCTCTAAGGATAATTATAGCTTACAGCAAAAGGATGTTTATATCATTGTTAATAATTATATCAGTGTCATTATCCTTGCTAAAGACATTTAAAATATTACTTTAGGTAGCAGCACTACAAAAGGTAGCTTCTGAATCCCCAGGCTTCTTATTAAGGGGTAAAAAGCATATTGTCTGAAGGTAAAGCATATACACACTAACAGAAACTACAGTACAGAGTATAAGTGCAAGGATAAAGGAAGCCCCTGGCGTACCACAAAAGCAAATTCAGCTTCGCCAAGGACCATCTACACACAGGAAACAGATACAGAGAAAACCTCACACTCAGAGAACACTGAGAGACAAAGAACACACACAGGGCAGTAACGTATGCATGTCGTCATCCCTCCCCCCTCCTTTGACTATGCTTAGCTTTGCTCATTGCTTCTATTCTGTAGTTGAAGCTATGTGCCTTCTAATGAACTGTGAAGGAAGAAACTCTTTCTGCTGACCTCTGGAAAGCTAATGCTAATTTTGACACTAGCTTTCAGACAGCTTCTAGTGAAGAAGCAGGTTGTGCAGAAAGATGTATTTGTTCACCAAGGGTGCCCAACAAATGCCACTTAATGGACACGGCCCCAAAATGTGGACACTCATAAATATAGCCATTTGCACCGAGGCATGGCCTTCTCAGTATCATAAAGCCTACATACTCCGTATTTGGAAAAACAAGTAAGTTTCTACAAAGGTCAGGGATGAAATCAGGGAAAGGTCATCCTCTGAAATTGAGACTAGTAAGTGTCATCACAGTCAATGAATTGCCATTTCAGTGGTACTTCATCGAAGAGATTGAAATATACAAAACCTATACATAAGCCCACCAAGATCATTGTGACATAATCAATTGTATGTCAATTGTTGGGCATCCAATTTTAGAGTTTCTTGTCATTGAACTATCAGAACACTTGAGAATAAGAACCAGTTAGTATATATCCAGTATTGTCCAGGGGAGATAATATTATGATTTTAGGCAATTCATGCATTTAGTAAGAAATATTTCTAAAGTGGTGAAGACAATTAATATAGCTACTCTAGTGAGATACAAATATCTATTTAGAGCATCCAAAAATATTTTGTAATTCTATGTACCCAACTGAATTAGTGACCTGAAAATTCACAAAACGCTTTGCTAGGAGAGAGTGGTTGAAAGCAACAGATTGGCTATTTCTTCCACCAGGGTAAAAATCATCAACTTTCAGTTATGCTTCCCCACAGATTCTAACACAGCACTGTAGACAAAACAAAACAGGCAAAAAAGCTTTATTATTGCATTTTAAATGTAATTTTAAATCCTCTATTGTAAGCTAATAAATAGACTTCCATTAAATAAATTCTTATACTAGATCCTCATACATATTGATAAATTAAGAATAATAATTCTGAAATATACAGAACTTAGACTCTTTTTAATTCTATTAAGGTACCAAATCCTTTTAAGGTACCAAGTGCTTTGACTGATTTGAAAAATACTGTATGAGTATTACAGGTAATTTTGCATACTATATAAATCTTATTGGTACAGAAGTGATATAGATGAGGAGTTAGTTAATAGATCATATCAACTTAATAATTAAGGAAGAAAAAACAGATTTCAATAGAAAAGAAAATATCTTACTTGGTTAAGAATGTCTTGTTTCTGTGCATGCAAGGAAAGAAAGAATACATGTGTTAATGTAAGATAGTTTATACTCATTACCTCTTATCTCTGATAACTTAGCTAAACGTTCAAGTTTACAGATTGATTTTAAAAAATGATTCTCAAAATGTGGTTCCAAACAGTGGCATCAACATAAAGTAGGAAATTAATAAAAATGCAAATTATTGAATCCCACCCCAGAAACACTAAATGAGAAAGCTGGGGCAAAGGAGAGAGAGAAGCAGGGAGCAGTCCCTGTTTTAACAAGTCCCCCCAGATGATTCTGGTGTATCTAAAATTAAGAACCAGTGACTAGATCAGTCTTTGAATATAATAAGTAAATGGTTCTGAGATGAGATAGATATAATAAATAACACATATGGCATGATCAAAACCTTTCAGAAAAGTTTAGAGAAAATGTAACAGTGTGTATAAGATACATTAGATTACGAATACTCACTCCTCACTCCTAAGGTTTTCTTCTGTTAGCATAACACACCTACCCTCTCTCCATGTCCTTAAAGATTGCATATCTTTCTATGCATCTGCCATTTTCTTCCCATTTCTTAGGTGTCAATGAAACAATTTGGAATGAATTTGAAATCCAAGACCAAAAACAAAAATTGCATGCAATACCAAACTGCTTGCTTCTCAACACGACCAAATTCTACTACTTTCGGGAGATTATACTTATGGTCTGACGGTGTTTTACTGTGAACCATCTCACGGAGACTGGATCTCTGCTACAAACTAGTTGTAATCATACTGTTAACACTGTATTATTCACATAAGATTAGGTGGAAGCTAATAGGACTCTCTTGCCTAGTCAGGCATGAGTCAGCAATAATCATGTGTAGTAAGAAATGCCACACTCATTACATAAGCAGCGTCCTCCCATGTCTTTCCGTTCTTGCTGCCTTCCAGGCCTTCCCCTTATCCTGTGGCCTCATCAGTGAAGTGAAGAACAAAGGGCATCAGCCTTCAATCAGGACGCTACACAACTAGGTTTTTTTTTTTTGGAGTCTCACTCTGTCGCCCAGACTGGAGTACAGTGGCCGCTCCCGGCCACTGCAGCCTCGACCCGCTGGGCTCCGGCGATCCTTCCGCCTCAGCCTTCCCAGTAGCCGGAATTACAGGCATGCGCTACCACGCCCGGCTGACTTTTTGATTTATTGTAGAGATGAGGTCTCGCCAAGTTGCCCAGGCGGGTCTCGAACCCACGGGCTCAGGCAATCCACTCACCTCAGCCTCCCAAAGCGCTGGGATTACAGGCTGAGCCACCGAGTCCATCTCACAACTAGGTTTTAATTACAGTTATTGCTATAAACCTAACTGGTTAATCCTGTAAAAGTCATTTCATTTTTTTATACACGTTTCTTTACCTTTTACAGTATTTTTCAATATTCTTTATAGTTTATTTTAAACCAGTACATTTATTAATTTGAAGATCTCTAAGCCATTTAAAAAATTTTTACTTTTATAGACTCTTTTTTTTTTTTTTGAGTTGGAGTCTCACTCTGTCGCCCAGACTGGAGTGCAGTGGCCGCTCCTGGCCACCGCAGCCTCGACCTGCTGGGCTCCGGCGATCTTTCCGCCTCAGCCTTCCAAGTAGCCAGAATTACAGGCGCGTGCTACCACGCCCGGCTAATTTTTTGATTTATTGTAGAGATGAGGTCTCGCCAAGTTGGCCAAGCGGGTCTCAAACCCAGGGGCTCAGGCAATCCACTCACCTCAGCCTCCCAAAGCACGGGATTACAGGTTGAGCTACCAAGCCCGGCTGCTTGTATAGACTCTTAAGGCTGTTGTTTAGATTTCTCTTATTCATTTCTTTAAAGAATGACTATCAAATGATCTTCAAAGGCAGGAATCACAAATAAATGATTTATCCATATATTGTACTTAATATTTCTTCTCTGTAAAATAGACTTAAACAGGTCACATTTTCTTTGGATTAAATTTGTGAACACAGCACTTTTAAAATTCAGTAATTCAAGTGAATTATAAGTAAAAGAATGTATCTAGCATGTAAGCAGCTTTATTTTGAAAGAGGAGAAACAATCTAAGGAATAAGCTCTCTTTGCAAATATATTTTTTATGAATGATACAAGCCATGTTCATTTTCAAAAACAAGGGATTAATTATTCATTCTGAAGTCAGGTTGGATTAATTATTTGTCTAATTTTTCTTATATAACTAAGCATCACTAAGTAGTCATCCTTGCCAAACAACTTTGGGGTCAATTTGACCAACCAATGGAAAGTGATAATTGCACATGTTAATTGATGGTAGTAATGCCATCATATTGTTAGAATTTTGTTTATGGATTGGATTAGATCATATATTAAAAAGAACTTTAAGGCCTTAAAGTTTCTTTCTCACCATTGGCTATTCCTATTTCCTACTTATTTATTTTTGAGTCAGAGTCTCATTCTGTCGTCCAGGCTGAAGTGCAGTGGCATGATCACAGCTATTGCAGCCTTGAGCTGCTGGGCTCGGGTGACCCTTCTGCCTCAGCCTTCCAAGTAGTTGGAACTACAGGCACGCCACAGCACTCAGCTATTTTTTTTTTTTAATTGTAGAGACGAGGTCTCACCAAGTTGCCCAGGCTGGTCTCAAAATCCTGTCTCAGGCAATCCTCTTTCCTCTACCTCCCAAAGTGCTGGGATTATAGACATGAGCTACTGCACTCAGCCTCACTAGTTTTTAAAAGAGTCATATAAACTTTAAAATTTTTCTCCTGATGGAAAGCTGCTATCAGGATTAAGTAAGATCAGAGAGTGGCTTCACTCTTAAATTAGAATTGTTCTTGGGTCATAATAAGATCTAGCTTTTTGTTTTTCAACTGTCCATTAGTTTACCAATGTATTTCAATAGCAGATATATACATTATGAAAAGACAGTTCATTATTGAAAAAGACGACATAACTTGTGTGTCTAATAATGAATCTAGTAATTATCTCAATTACGAGATTCCTACCTTAATAAATTCAGTATTCCTTACCTTAATAAGTCCTGTATACAGTGACTAATAATCCTCATGAAACATACAATATCAGTAAGACTAAGTCCTGAGAATCTTTTAAATAAGAAATCATTGAAGCAAAAGGTCTGCTTTCGAAACAAAATCTCCTTTCAATTGAATTTATAGCCAGCAGTGATCATTAGGGAAAAAAACCAGGTTTTATCTTTGTATATAAATTAGATATGCATGCATGTTTCAAGTATTGCTGTGAATATAAATATTAATGACATTTTTGTTTCTTATAGCAATTCAGTGCAACGATTCATCTTGACTTCTCCTACTCTGCTTTCTTGGACTTTGAGATTCTCACTTTCACAAGTTTACCTGCCAACTTTTTTTCTCTTACTCTATGGCAACTTCGAAAATAAAATATGAAAGAAGCGTAGACCAGATATGTTTTTCTCCAATGTGGAAAACGGGAATGGTTTTCAATTGCCTTAATTTTCTCCATCATTTATAGGCACTAAATATTAATTCTAGTTTTAAAAAAGAAAATAAATCTTACATTAAAGAGTCTTAAAAGTTAAAAATAGTTCATCAGAATATAGAAAGAATAAGAGCATATGACATGAAAATAGCTATGAGTATTATTGACAGGAAATTTTAAAACAATATGAATGTTTGAGGTTGGAGATGAGAGATGGGGCTGTGATAACTAAAATTAAGTTCTAGAAATACCAGAGAAGTACAATATTGAAAGATAACTAAGAACCATGTTCTTGTAAACATGCAAAAACTAAACAAAAAGCAAATCGCATTTTAGTTATCAAACAAATCCATCTAGATAGTACATTCAAACAAAAGGGTCTTTTGCAAAGAGAAGTTTCTTTTTACTCCCAAACAACACAAATAGCACCTGGGAAAACTACAAATGCACTGACAGCAATGATGATGGAACGTTTAAAAGGTACTCTCTCTCAACTAACATTAAATGGAAAATTATTCAACAAATAATTAGGAAAGGAAAAATATTTATTCAAGTATGGTGCTCAAAAGCAATTCACAAGACATGCAAGGTGTTCATAAGGAAAGAATTTCAGTAAATCTTAAGCTTACTGGTACTAGGTCAAACACAAACGAGGGGTAAGAAATTCTCTTTTTGTACAAGCTGGCTCCTTAAGATAATAGGCCAGTTATTTTCAGTACAAAACCTTTCTTTAGTCAAGGAAATAATTCCCTGAGAGTAGTAGCCCTCTTACCCCCATGCCAATTTCCATTTTGGGTTAAAATGTGTAAGCCATAGACTGAGAGCCAGGCATCCTCTCTCTTCCTTTTATCTAATACTGTTTCCAGATGTCTAGGAAAAGTATTTGACATGTATTTAAGGGATCTACATTCTTTCAAACACACAATATAGAAAAATTATTTTCACAGTAAAATGTTTTGGAAGAAAAATGTAGTACAATATTTAACATGTCTTTCAAAATAGGATTTCATTCTGAACTTCATTTTGTCTATGTTATGGCATATGGTAAATGGTTAAATGGTTTATGGTACATGAGATATATATACACACATATATACATATATATGTATGCATATACAAACATACACATATATATGTATATATGTCTACACACACATACATATTTCTAAGAACTCATCATTAAGAAATGCCCCTCTCCAAGCATATATATGAAACTGATATAAAGAAAAAGAAGTTTTACCCCTTCAGGATTATACTTTGCAAGCACACCATTACCATGGAATTCTTCAAGAACATCCTTTAATTTCTTTGTAGAATCTATAAAAAATAAAAAGCACACAAATTGTTTATACGTGCCTATGTGGTTGCAAAGAAACAAAGACCTATTAAGATGTAAATAATCATCCACAGAAACTAAATTTAAAAATCAACATATAAAATGTCTTTTACTAATTTTGAAAAGCTATTTAATTATAAAAGAAATGACAAAGAAACAAAGTAAACAGAAAAAATGCATATTTTACCCAAGAGTATTGCCCAAGAATGGGGCCCTTGCCTATTTATTATATAATTAATGAACAAATGAATAAATAATATGTTCTCTTCCTTTAGTTTTATAACCTAACATCTAAACAAACAGCCTAAGTTTAAAAAGAAAAAAGGGCATTCTTTGTTAATCCTTACGATTCACACAGCATATTTTTCATATATCACTGCATTTAAAAAGCCAGGCTCGGTGGCTCAGTCTGTAATCCCGTGCCCTTGGGAGGCTGAGGTGAGTGGATTGCCTGAGCCCGCGGGTTCGAGACTCGCCTGGGCAACTTGGCGAGACCTCATCTCTACAATAAATCAAAAGAAAAATTAGCCGGGTGTGGTAGCGCGCGCCTGTAGTTCCAGCTACTTGGAAGGCTGAGGTGAAAGGATCGCCGGAGCCCAGCAGGTCGAGGCTGTGGTGGCCAGGAGCGGCCACTGCACTCCAGTCTGGGTGACAGAGTGAGACTCCAACTCAAAAAAATAAGAAATAAAAATAACAGCATTGCTGGATAAGTAAGAAAAATAAAATATATAGCTAAACCTAAATGGTGAGTCCACTCAGAAACAAGATCTAGATTTTAGTATTTTGCAGATATTTTTAGAAAGAACATTCTAAAAATATATAACTCAACACTAAATTAAAACTTACTTTATTCAATTAAGAAGTAAAGTTTAGCTACGTTACCAAAATATTACAAATTATTTTTAAAAGTACTATAATTTTTGGCTTTTAATTATATTAGATGACAAGAAATTCTATGTTAATGTGGCAAATAATGTCATTAAAAATTAATATAAGCCGGGCTTGGTGGCTCAGCCTGTAATCCCGCGTCTTTGGGAGGCTGAGGTGAGTGGATTGCCTAAGCCCGCGGGTTCGAGACCCGCCTGGACAGCGAGACCTCATCTCTACAATAAGTCAAAAAATCAGCCGCGCATGGTAGCGCATGCCTGTAATTCCGGCTATTCGGAAGGCTGAGGCGGAAGGATTGCCGGAGCCCAGCAGGTGAGGCTGCGGTGACCGGGAGCGGCCACTGCACTCCAGTCCGGGCGACAGAGTGAGATTCCAACTCAAAAAAAAAAAAAATTAATGTAAATATTATTGCAATTGGAATGAATTACATTAGTGTGATATAAATGTATGCATTTAGTCTACTAAAATAATGCTCATACTTATAAAATAAAATTTTTTGATCAAGCAATCTCAGAATTACAATGTCAGCTAGAGGGAACCAACAGCTAACAAATATAGATAATTCTAAATACTGAATTGAATTTGAATAATAATAAGCAAATAATTGCAAAATTAAAATGTGGGAAATAAGTAGATTTTTCAGTTTTTCTTCATAGAACAGAGCATGGAAAATTGTTCCCTCACATTTGAATACAATTTTTCTTCTCTTTCCCCAAGATTGAATTATATTTGATCTATCATAAAATCATTTCCAACAAAACCCATTTATAAATTGGCTTTTGAAACATCCTGTTAGAGAGAGGAGCAGGGTGGCTCACTCCTGTAATCCTGGCACTTCAGGAGGTGGAAGCGAGAAGACTGCCTGAGCCCAGAAGTTCCAGATTAGCCTGGGCAATTTGTGACAATTAAAAAAAAAATTAGCCTGGTATGGTGGTGTGTGCCTGTGGTTCCAGCTACTTGGAAGGCTGAGGCAGAAGGATCTCTTGAGTCCAGGAAGTCAAGACTGCAGTGGCGTTAGTGTGTCGCTGCACTCCAGCCTAGGTGACAGAGTGAGACTTCAACAACAACAAAAATTCCTGTTAGAAAACTTTCTCTTAAGTGCCCATTGAGTATACTATGCCATTATTTTGTGCATTGTTCTTTCACTTAAAATGTACAATTTCCTCCCTTTATATTGCAAATTCTGTGAATTTGTTTATGTGTGTAAGGCATTGCTTTTTAAATTGAGACAAAATTTGCATCATATAAAGTTCACCACTTTAAAGTGTATAATTTAACAGCTTTTAGTATATTCACAATGTTGTACAATCATCACCAATAATTCCATTACATTCTTTTCACTCTGAAAAGAAACTCTATACCCATTAAATAGTCACTCCCCATTTTCTTCCCACTCTGTGACTACAATTAACCTATTTTTTGTGTGTCTATGGATTTGCTTACTCTGGACATTTCATATAAATGAAATCATATAAATATGTTGCCTTTGTATCTGGCTTCTTTCAATTAATATAGTGTTTTTAAGGCTTATCCATGTTGTAGCACATATTAATACTTCATTTCTTTTTTATAGCTGAATAATATTTTATTGTTATGGATCTACTACATTGTAAAATCTAGTTATTAGCTGATGTACATTTGAGTTGCTTCCAGGTTTGGGCTATTATGAATAACGCTGCTCTGAACATTCAGGTGTACCACTTGTGTAAAGTATGTTTCAATTCTCTTGGCTATACATATCTCTAAGAGTAGAGTTTTGGGGAGGTCATACATCAGCTCTGTGTTTAATGTTTTGAGGAACTGCCACATTTCACAGCTGCTGTACCATTTTACATTCCCACAAACCATGTATAAGTGTTCTAATATCTCCACATCCTTGTCAACACTTATTCTCCAACGTTTCTTTGGATAGCCATACTAGTGGATGTGAAGTGGTTTGATTTGCATCTGATGAGTCATTTGCTAATGACTAATGATGTTGAGCATCTTACCATGTGCATATTAGCTAGTTACACATTTTTTTGGCCATTTTTTAATCAACGATTTGACTGTTGCTGAGAGCCTCTGGGGTGTGTGTGTGTGTGTGTGTGTGTGTGTGGTGTGCTTGATGCCTGTACAGCCTCCTGTGTATTTCTTTTTTGGTTTATACTTTGCTAGCACTCTCTGTACTATGTTCAGAGTTATTTTGTGATGTTATGTCCCTTGCTACATTGTAGGTCGCCCTGGGACAGAAAATGTATATTTTCATTTTTGTACATTTTCAAGTTCATTACAAAGCTAAAACAATAGAATTGCAATATATTTGGGGATTAAATTAATCAGAGCTATTTGTAAACTACAATAAATTATAGTAATCGCTTTGAACTGTAACTTGTGAGAAACTTACACTACAGAGACCAAATTGTATATTAAAAAGAGACATGAAACTGATCTTCTATTCCCAAATTCTTATTTGTGACTGATAAAGCAGTGTTCTAAGTTAGCAAGATGTCCTTTACTTCTTATTTATAAATATAGATGCATCTTTCTATGTATACCCATAGAGACATACAGATGCATACATTTTGGAATATTACATCCTAATAGACTATGTTGGTTTTAACCATATGTTAGTCCAATGATAAAATAGAAGGGGGAGGAAAAAATTGGGTTTTTTACACATAGGCCTCCTACACAACTTTAGATATACTGTCTGAATATACCTCCTAATTTTAGGTTTCCATAAGTGTAAAAAACACGTTCAGTAATTGTTTATAAATTGCCTTCCCAAAGAAGGCAAAAGCTCTTAAAATTATTTGTCATATTTTACTGACTTACTGGTCATACCTTATATTGAAATATTCTTCATAGGGAGACCATGAGCTAAATCAGGACCCCAAAATATCTCAATATATGACTGTCTTTTCCAGGAACTGAGGCTCAATAATGATCTTGGTCTGAGACAACTTAAGAAGTTCTAGTTCATATTCAGATGAATCACTATAAATTCAGCTTATTCTTTCTTCAGTTCTCAAGTTTCAGTTCTAACATCTTATAACAAGTTTATCTATGACCTCATGTCCACTTCACAATCTAGTTTGGAATCTGGAGGATTATCTTGTTCTTCTATTCCTGGAAAGGACAGTCACATACTGAGACATTTTTGGTTCTTAATTGAGCTAATAGTCTTCCTTTTAAGAATATTTCAATATAAGCTATACCAGTTTTGGATTCAGTCTCTCCAAGCCTGAAGCTTTGATTCTACCAGTCAATCTTTTAAAGATGAGGATTTTCGCATGGACACAAGAAAGTTCCAGATATCTTTAACTTTCAACAAAGTTCCCTTACATGTCTTGCATATCTGCTTGGATTCCAAAATTGTACCAGGTTGTGAAATTCCCTCTGCTGTATTCTACCCACTTTCATAGGAAAACACACACATTTATCTTATTTTATAATTTTGCTGCTTTTCCAAATTTCTTCCTTTGAGCTATTCTATCTTTTCGAGTGGGCCAACTCTTGATTACATCTGTCCAAAACAACACTGTGGAGGATCTGTTACTGGGTCTAACTTGCCCTCTAGAATGAGACAAACACCAAGGAAGTGACATCTGGGTGAACAGATAGCAGGTGAGACATGGTCTCAGTCTTATTTCAACTAATAATAGAGCCTCAAGTAAGACCATGGTGACAAATATTGAGCTGCGTAATGCTGAGAAATCCAGGCAGGCAGCCAGACAAACAGGCAACTGCCAGCTGGAAGATCGGTTCACAGTTTATCCACATCTGCAATAGGACAAAGATACAGATTGATTGGCAAGTGAAGGACTGGGTAGCCAGTTTCAAACAGCAGGTTTAGTCTTTGGGATGAGGGATCCAGACAGATGCTCTGCAGAAACAACTGGGTCCCCTAAAAATGACTGTGACTTGGGGCAATTCTGAAAACAGGACTAATTCCAAAAGCATCTGAGCTTAGCTTGGCTAGCTACGGCAGAAGGCTTGGAGAGCAGCAGTGGATGCAAATTGCAAATTGCTGCCCTTTAACTAGCATATCCCTCTTCCCAGGAAGTGATTTAATAGAGCATCAATAACACAGCTGAGACAGTGGGTTCATTTTGGGTTGTCTTTTCCATCTCGATCAGACTCACCTAAGTACTAAAATGATACTGACCCTGAAAGTGAGAGTTTTTTAAATCCATCAAGCATCCTTGTTCTGAGCTGGGAAAGAACAGAGGACATGAATATTGGAGCTGAGGGGTAAATTTTCTCTTATGACTTATCTCTGCAGATGTGCTCTGGTATGTGAGTCCCTCCAGGGGTCCCCTAAATTGCACACTCCCTGTGACCCTCTCATTGACTAAGGTATGTCATAACCAATGTCATGAGGTAAACTAGGTACATTTAAGGATTCAACATAAGATTGTGATATACTTTTACAATGTTCTGAATTTTACATTATTTTTCAAGAAAAATTAAATTCCCTTTACATTATTCTGAAATAAAAATGAATTAATTAATAAGTGCACTTGGTGATATTTAGAAAATAGCTAATGGACCCTAAAAATTGCTACATGAAAAATGAAGCACTTTTAGTTGATCTCATATTTCTTTAGGCATCTGTTTTATTATGAGTGTACTTTTGTTGTGATTTCACTGCCTCTCTGACTCTTTATTTAAAAAACAAACAAACAAACAAACAAACAAAAAAACTCAACACACACTGACAGATTAATCTCAAAGGCCCAGTGAAGTAATGGGAAGATTTAAAGCCAGATAGATTTAGATTTGAATCTTGACTCCAGAATTCTTGGCTGAATGTCCCTGGGCATATTTTAACTTCTCTGTGGCTCAGTTTTCTAATACTTAAAATTAGAATGATAGGGAACTTGCAATACTTGTCTAGCAAAATGTCGGGTGCCCTAAATATGACTTTAAACATATCATCACTCTTCGTCAGTGTCCTGTTACCTTCAGATGGAAGCACAACACCCCCTTCTTGGCATCACAGGTGTGTTAAATTATGATCCAAATCTACTTACCAGTAATTATTTTCTATGCCTTTCATATTTACAATTCAACATCCAGTCATTCAATTCCAAAGGCATCCTGTGATTTTAGAGTTCCTCCTTTACTCATGATGTTCTTTCTGCCTCCAATGTCAAATGAAGTTCAAACATAAGGTATGCCAGAGTTTATTAGTCACCATCTCCACAAAACCTCTCAGTACCTCCTTCAACCACACTGGGTCGTTCTTACCCTCCCTGAACTCCCCATAATAACACTTTTAGAATCTACATCTGATTTATGCGTTGAGTGTTATTAACATCATTAACTATAGCTAGAATACATACAGAATTTTAGAATTTGCAAAGTGTTATTATCTCATTTAAAACTCATAATAATTTTAACATTTTTCCTATGTAACACATGAAGAAGTCAAGATTAAAGAAAGGTCACCTATCCAGAATCATGCAGCTAAAAGAGTTTAATGTAATGATTCAAACTTTTGAATAAGACTCAAACCTATTTTCTTTATTTCAGAAAAAGAACCAGTAGAAATTTACAAACATGATTAAGAACCTAGTTATCACACAGCTAAAACCACACAGTTAAGAGAGTAAAGTAGTGATTTAAATTTGTGTAAGTAAATATGTTTTAAAACACAAGGCAAATAATGTTGCTATCTAAACAGTAATCATAGCTGCTGTTAAAAGACTATCATGTGAGGCCAACAATTAAGTTTGCAGACTCGTCCTCGAAAATGTGCTACATACCTTGTTGCTGAATATCACTACAGTCACCTTCAAAGTACTCCTCTTGGGAAGCTATGCACCTATGCCAGTGCCTACTTCACTCCTCAGAGCAGTTTTGGAACTCTTTCTCTGAAAGAGCCATCAGACCAGTTGTTGTTTTACCCTTGATGTCCTGAATGTCATCAGATGTCTTCCTTTCAATATTTCCTTTCTCTTTAGGTAAAGAAAAAAGTCACTGGGGGCCAGATCAGGTGAGTAGGAAGGATGTTTCAATATAGTTATTTGTATAGTGTTGCCAAGGTAAGCACATGGTGGCAAGTTCATGAACTTAATTGTCAGACCCTAATAAATAATAGTGACAGCTCTGATAGTCATTCCAGAAAAATAATTCCAAAATTGCTTTAACAGGTGGACTAGACAATGGGATCAGTGCATAGTCTCCCAAGAGGAGTACTTTGAAGGTGATGGCAGTGATATTCAAGAATGAGGCATGTAGCACTTTTTCTAGGATGGTTCACGAGCCTAATTGTTGGACCTCGTATATTGCATTATTAATACCAAGACTACCCAACATACAAAATGCATTTGTCATTTTTATAAATAACACATTTTTAAAGGACTGGGTCTAGTCTTTTATTTTCTAAAGTAGACAGTGCTGTGTTGCCTAGTTTCAGCGGGAACATTGATTTTCCAGACAAGAATGATAGCTCTTACAAAGTGAGAGAGGCTACTAATGCCATATTAATGTTAAATGGGACCATGGAAAAGTCATCTTTGGATCCTTTCAGTTCAGCGCTTTGAAAAGTTTCCTTCAAAATCTAAGGCGCCGCACGAAGCTTTTTCCTCTTATCACAAAGGAGGTTCATGGCCCAGAAGTCTTGACCTGTGCTCAGCCAAAAGCATCTTTTCAGGGACTGTGTTAACCTTGTAGTAGATGGGACTCTGCAACTTAATTGCTTAAAGAGAAGAATTTTCTGATTTAAATACTTGGCTATCATGAATGGACCCACAACCTATCGGTATTCAGTGCAATGTTAAATTTGATAATTAAAGTTTTCCTTAGCTATGTAGTCCTTAAAATGAACAAAATAGCACTTTATCTTTGTCTAACTCCATGGTATTCAAACCTCAATCCATATTAAGATCTTCTGGGTAACTTTTTAAGTGTACTGATGTCTGGGCCCAAAACACAGTGATGCAGATTAAATTTGCCTGCATGTCCATGACTGCTCAGTTATGAGGATTTTTTTTTTTTAAGTTCTGAAATTATTCTAATATGCAGCTAAGGTTGCATTCACCACTGCTTTGATCCTTAAAGACAGGCACAAGAAAAGTAGGAGTTAATCAGCAAATTTTGTCTGGCTTCTTTTATATCTTGTCTGGTTGTTGCTCAGGGAGCTTGTTTTACAGGAAAAAAAGACATACACGTGAGTAAGGATATTTTATTTAAAGCTTTATTTACCCTCACCTCAGGTCACAACAACAGAAACAGCATATTGGAAATTCAGCAGATCCAGAAAATGATATGGTTATTAAACGCAATTCCCCAGATGATGTAAACGAGGTTCTGTTTAAATTGTAGTCACCAGCAGAAAGGAAACACTGACAGCGCTACAGAATAAGTAATTTGGAGAACTAGTCACAGAGAAACAGAAGTTCATATCTACTTATGTAAGAATGAGTACAAAGAATGAATAAGATCTATGTAACTATTATTAAAAATAATAATTGCATTGTAGCAGTTTATATGCTAACTGAAATCTATAAACCTGGATTTTAAAAAAATTCTAGAAGAATATTCTAATGACATAGCTACCTTGAAGAAAGCTGAAAAAAATGAATAAACACTCAATCCTCTGTTCAGGTTTTGGCTGGCTCTCTGCTCACCACAGGCCTCTGGACAAATCCTTTAAGCTGTTCTGAGTGCAAGTTTCCTCTCTACATGTTCCTGCTAAACTCCTGTGATCATTGTTATCTCAAAAAAGATAATGGCCATAATATCCTTGGGCAAACTCTTATGCACGTAGCAGAAACTGTATCTACTTACCTGGAAAAAAAAAAAAAAACGAATTCCAAAATATCTATTGATTTGAAAATCAGAATAAAATTTTATTTCTCTTTTTCATTTTTATTACTCATTGATAATCCCCTTAACCATCAATCCTCAGAACTCCTTCCTGAATTTGCTATTATTTTTCTTCTTTATCATCCATCTATCTTCAATTTTTTAATGTATGACTCTAGTCCAATGCATTGGACAAAATATTTGTAAGAATAATTTTTTTAGATAAACAAAATAGCTGCTAATTCAGTCAGAAAACCTACACAGACATTAAAAATCCCTAAAATAACTTCTACTTTTGTGAAGATTTTATTGTGCCGAAATAAAATATGTTGAGAAAACATACACTTGCCTTTGAGCCACTCACCTATACTTTAAAATAAACTTGCATTGGAAACATAATTTTAATTAAGAATTACAATTTATGGTGTGGATCAGAGGTGTGCTGGCAAATGTTAACAATTGTTGAAGGAGATGAGGATGCTGACTATAGCATTTGCCAGTTGCTGTCTTGTAAATATTCCGACCATACCCACTTCAAGCCTCCAGCATGACTTCAGAAATGTGGAGTTGAAAAAGAATGCTAACATTTGACTCTTGCAATAATTAATAAACCAATCTAAACAAGATTTTATGTACTTTAGATAGAATAACTAGGTCTTTCAAGACTAATACAGAGATAAAGAATAGAAATAAAAGTCTGCGGTTATAACTACTTAATATTCTTTCAAATATTCCCAAGGCACCTAGTGGTTTCGGACCAAGTACTGTTCTAACTATTTCAGATATTTCACTTCAGAAAATATGCCTACTCATTTAGTTTGTATACTAGTGCAAAAAGGTAGAAAACAAACATGATGAGTAATTATATTAAAGCAGTGTAGAAACAGGATGACTTGTATGAATGTGTTAGAGGTGAAGCAGGAAAAATGGATTATTTTGAAAGTAGAGTCAAAAGAATTTCCTGATGAATGGATTATAGGCTGTGACTGTAAAGTGTCAAGAGATCTCAAGGTTGCATGTCTGAACAATCAGAGAGAGAAAGTTGTTGCTAAATGAAGTGAAGAACCCTGCAAATGAAGCCTGTTTGGAGGTAGGGAGTCCTACGTTTTAGTCTTAGGCATTTTATATTTGATAAATTAATGTATCATACATCCAAGTGCAGCCCTTAGGCAAGTAAATATATATGAGTGTGGAATTTAGAAGAGAGGACTGGGCTGAAGAACTAAATGTGAGTGCTGTTTACGTATAAATAATATTTAAAGTCATAGATCTGAATGATATCACATGGAGATTATAGTAGATAGATAAGATACCAAGGACTCAGTCCTGGGACACCCTGTGGCTCAAGCATTAGGATAAAAGAAGCAACCTGCTGGGAGACTAAGAAAGTGTCATGAAACAGCAAGAAAACCAGGAAAAACAATGTGTCCAGAAAGCAAAGCATCATATAATGTCCAGTTAAATGAGGAACAGATTTAGCAAGATTTTTGGATTTAGCAACAAGGACGTCATCATGCCTCTCTCAAGATCTGTTTTAGAACAGTAGTTGGGACAAAAGCCCAATCAGAGCGAATTTAAAGGAAAACAAAACGAAGGAATGAGAGTTAGTAAATCTAGGCAAACTTATTCAAAAGATTTGCTGCAACAGAAGTAAAGAATTCAGGCAGTAGCTGGACTGCAAGAAGTGGAGTCAAGATGATTTTTTTAAGAAAAGAGAAAATGAAACAGTATGCTGATAGAAATGGTCCATTGGACATGGAAAAAATTGAAAATAAAGGGAAAAGACAGGGAAACCACTAGAATACTGTCCTTTAGTGGGTAAGAGAGAATGTGACCTTCCTCACAGCAGAAGTTCCACTTAGTTTGGAGCATGGATAGTTCACCTAAGTGGGAAAGGAGGCTGACAAGTGCCGCTTAACTATTGTTCACTATTTGTGGTGACATGATTGTTATTGGTAAACGGGGTTGATAATAACTTATTTGTACTTTTGCTAAGATTAGAACCTGGTGCATAATAAATATCCCTTAGCTGTAAACCCTCATCACCATTTGTGCTCAGATTTACACAGAGCTCTGGGACATTTTTCTTTTCCATAACCATAATTTCAAATTATTATCAATTTTCTTCACTTTCTTTGGCATTTCAACATAGATGCTTACATTTCCTATTTTGAACCAACAACCAGAATGTAATGTAAGATGTTTTAAGCTGAAGTTAAAGGTTTAGTTTTTTTGTTATGGGAAATTCACTTTTGTGGGCAATGTAATTAAATGCAGTCATTGTAGGTACTTAAATCAAAACATTTAATGAAATGAAATTATGAGTTTTGAATCTGTTACGTTATCAAAACATTTTAAGCACTACTAGTTCAGAAGGTGACATTTCTATTTTATTTTATTTTTAAGTTCTTATGTGGGTTGCAAAACACTTACTAAGAAATCAAACATTCAGGCAACAATATTGTATTCTCTAGTTACAAAACTAATTAACATTCAATTTTAAGACAATACAAAATTACTGAAGTTTTCAATTAGTTTCTGAGCATAAAAAGAATCCACTCTCTGTATATTTTCCAAAAAACACAACATTAGGCAATATGGAGAGACTAAAGTCTATTTATATCGCCAACATAATTGTCTTACATATTTTAAAGAATATAAAACTCCAAAATACTGTTCCCAAATCTTAAATCGAGATGAGAATTCAGGAAAATGTGCTATATTTATCTTGTGGCTTTATGCATCTTTATCATACTTCAGGAGGCTGTGAAGGCTTTGATGTGAGAAAGAGGCTATAATTGTACACATAATTAGAAGCAATTAAGGGATCTGCTTCCAGACCTTAGCTCTTAGATGATCTATAGGATAGTCTTATCACAAAAATGACCTCCATTTTCTCCCTTGAATACTGAGGGTGTTAGAAGAAACAATATTTAATGACTCTTCCAGCTATAACATTCAATGATTTTATGATAATGAATATCTCCAGATACACTTAAAGGGACTCCCAACCCCATGCTTTCTAAATATTTCCTCCTAATTTTCCTGTCTCTAATTTTTACTTTCATCAAACTTTATTCCACTTTCTTACCACAAGTTCATATTGAGACACTTGGATATTTCTAATTTCACTACCAGGTATACTGAAAAATAAAGGGAAGGAGGAGCAAAAATTCCAGTTCAGAAAGAAATATGTTGAGCATGACAAATTCCCCAATGATGTCAACACTGGTATTATATTGACACTGGTATTATATTTTAGAAATATCTTTGGGACTATACTTAGTACTCTGAAAAACAATCGGATTTGATCAAGTTCTCTATAAGCTTAAATTGACTATATTAAGCTGTGAACTTTACCTACAGTGTGGCAATCAATCTTTGTATTTTTAAACATTTGAGGGAGGAGAAATGAAACATGTTCCTTAGTTCTGAAGATCCCTGTCATGTAATGTTAGAAGGGAAATCTAGGGTGTGAATTTTTATGAAATGCTATCTTTCACAATCATATTATGTTAGAATATTTGTTATAACAACTTCCAGCAAACTATGCCATAATTTGCTATCAAATAAAAAACCTGCTCAAATACTAGTTAATTGTGTAGGCTATTCAGTGAATTTCTGATGTTTCTTAGCTGTATTTCAGACATTCACCTGGTAAGAACAACGCTAGTCCCACATTGTGTAAACATTTTTGAAGATCTGTAAAAGAAAGAAATGGATAAGGATAATGATTTTGTAAAGGATATTTGTTACAAAGCCAGTCTGAGATTGTTGGAGACATTTCTGGTCCATGAAACATTGCACAATCTAAAAATCAAGGATGAACAGCTCTGAATGGGGCTGCAGCAGTCTCTCAGTGAATGGCAAGAGTCTTCTGACCCATGTGCTTATACTACAGAGAAAATTATCAGTTTTGTTGACATCGGGATTTTTTATAACAAATAATAAAATAAAACAAATAATAAAAATATTATCTCATAAATTCATTTAGCAACAACAAGAAATTCCTGGAACATAAAATTTGCCAAAGGTAAGCTAATGTTATTTATTAGTTTCCTAGGGCTACTTACAAAATTACCACAAATCTTGTGACTCACAACTTAACAAATTTATTCTCACATAGTTCTGGAGGCCAGAGGTTTGAAATCAAGGTGCCAGCAGGATTGATTTTTTTTCTGGAGGTTCTCAGAAAGAACCTGTTTCATAACTCTCTTCCAGTTTCTGGCAGCTGCTAGAAATTCTTGGCAACCCTTGGCTTGCAGACCCATCACTACAATCTCTGCCCTGTCTTCTCATGGCCTTCTCCCTTTCTGTCTTTTCAGAAGTAGGCAAGGAACACCTTCAGGCTGTGAAGCAGGTCTAACACCTGTGAAAGGGGTAAGAAGGATAAGGATTGGGTAGCAAAAACTCAGATAGTGGTGCAGCTCTGAGAAAGTCTCCACCAGACCAATGAGAAGTTCCCCAGAGAATACTACCCAGTGGAATAGTTCTCTGTTGTAAAGAAATATCCTGGATTTACCACCACCGCTGTACTTGGTCATTGCCTAGGAGCAGTCAAAGGAGAGGATGGATCACTGTCAGTACTGCAGCAGATCAAAAGTGAAATGCCTAAATGAAGAGGAGGTAGAGCTCATGAAAGAAGCTTTCTGTCACATTTATCAAAATTCCAGCAAAAATTAAAGAAGGAAAATGTCATAAATATTATGGAATCCTAGGTCACCCTAAGACATCCTTCTAAGATCATTGATTATGAGACAATATCTAAGTGATCTTTAAGTCTCCTAATACAGCCATTATTATTACAGGCAAAAGGTATTGGCAGCCCAGGAGGCATATAAGGCAATGTTGGTGATGCAGTATCTGGAGTGGGTGCTGATGGAGATAACTTTGTTCTGATAAAGGATTAATTAAATTATCCTGATAGCAAATACAAACTCAATTAATCAACTGAGCTTCAAAAAAGAAAATCTTATACCTAACAATAATTTAAATACAATGTCCACTTGTATACCTAATCCTGAATAGTACCCCACATCTTTAAACTAAAAAAAAAGTATGGAAATAAGAAATGGTTCTATAGATTGTTGCTAAACTTTCAACGTTTTAAATGAAGAGTGTTACACAAAACAGATATTTTCATCTAGTGTGGAGACATACTTTACTACACTGGACAGTGAAAGTGTTGAATAGATCTTATGAAACACAATTACAAAAAAAATTTTTCTGAATTTAATTCTTGTTGTGAATTAGAAGAAGAGAAAGCATACATACTTGATGCAAATCTCTAAAACACATTTTAGATTATGCAGAAAAAAATCAGACAATTGTATGTGATTATGACATGAGGGGAAGTATTGCATTCTCTCCATGTCACTAGTTATACCGACACAAGCAAAGTGAATGCAAGCAGAGGTAAAATGTGAATTTAATTCTCCTATTGTTGTTGTCTATGACATCAGTTGGCAGTTGATAGCGGACAGCTATCCATCTCCAGAGTCAAGAGAGCCAAGGGGAGAAAACTATCCTCATGCCTAACAACAGATGGCTCCTTGCATCTGGACATGGCCACACTCAAGGCATTTACTTCCTGCCTTCCTCACCCCTTGTCACTTCCCTCCTCCTCACTCTTCCCCTTCAGCAAGCAGAAGCAATGACTAATCTTTCACTTTCTTTCAATACTAAATTTCAATCAGGAAAACTTCAGTGCTTAAAAAACAAAACAAAATCTTTGTTTCCTTATGTTGTTTTGTTATGAGTTATTTTTATTCATTGAGTCTTTAACATGTTATTTATTACTCAAGTTTCTGTTTAGAAGAAAAATGTAATTTTTATCTAATGCTTCACATGACAGCATCATTGTATGTTGTACACATATGCACTAATAAGCATATAAAGTGCTAATTAGGTGTTATATGACTAAATAATTGGTACCTTAATGTTTTATGTTATGCAAAAGCTTTTGTTATGTTTTATATGGGTGTTTTGGTATTTATTGCTACTTGTGAAAATTTGGTTGGCTGTTTTCATAGGTTAGAAATACATTCTTATTTTCCCTATTAACAATAATGGCATACCTGTCCCTACTATTTAAAAAAACCCAATATTCAAAACATTTTCAAAAATGTATTTGATTCTGATAATGAGGGATGCATGCATTATACTTATTAAGTAGACATAGGAGGTATACAGTCAGTGAATTCAGTAAAGTAATCAAAGAAAGAATGTGTAACTCAAACAAAGAATCACAAAGAAGGTAATGAAGAGATCACAAGAGTAAGAAAAGCCAAGAACAGCAGTGGAATTTAACCAAGTGGATTGGAAGTTCAACTAAAGCAGAACAGTGCAGTCCTGCTGTTAGCTGCTCTAAGTAAAACGTCCTATCCTAATGTTTACAATAAAAACTGTAAAGCAATCAGTAATAAAGGGTGCAGAAACACATGCTCAAACTACCTCTACCTTAGAAAAGGTTCCTGGGAGGATTTTGCAGTGGACCAAAGTATGAGATCACCAGGATATGTAATCCAGCCATAAATAAAAAAGATCATCCTTGCCTACATCTGTGGGAAATTCTCTTGTTTTGCAACCTGTCACACATCACAATACAGGCGTATTCATACTAGACAATAATGTTTTCATGAATCCACACTGCCTCTCACGCTTTCTGTAGTCTCACTGCAAAGTGAAAAAAACTCTTAGATATTAAGTTCATTTTTCTGAGGATGTAGCTTTTGCAAACAAGCTTGAAATATGAGAATTTGTGACAGCCAGCTGTCTTGTCTTTTGACCCTTCCTTTTACATTCCTGTATTTATTCTCACGTATAGACTTGGGAGGAGTAGAAAGACAAGGCAAAAATCTGACTGAATGATTGGGCAGAAAAGATTTATAAGCCATAGAAAAATTTTATTGACATTGTTTCTGGAATAGGAAGAACCTGAGAAACACTAGAAAGTAACACCTCCAACGTTAGATTTGGTTTGGAGAAAAGCCATTTAAATAAAGAGTATTCCAAGAAATTAGATAAACTTTGATGTTACCTTGCAAGAGCTTAGCCTAATGCACTTCGTTCAAGCACATACAGAAGCATAAAGAAGATTCTATATTGATTGGCTATTTGTTCCACTTGAAATCTGAAATTTTAGAAAGTCTAAGAAGAGGCAGTATAAAATGGAAAGTGTCAAAAATATCAGGTTCCTCTTACATATTATTATCATTATTATTTTGTTATAGTATACTGATTTTGCTTGAATATTGCTATGAATTAGGTTAGCTGATTAATGACTTTTAAACAATTGGCCCTTTAAAAGTGTTTAAATCTTAATTAGATTATAATTGAATATTAGTCATATTTTTTAAGTCTTAGAATCTACATAGTCATACGCAACAGTCTTTCTCAAATTATTAGATTTTCTAAGGAAGTCCGAGTTAATAAAGACAGATGGCCAACTAAGTGAAACTGGCAGCAAATTTATCTAAATTTGTGAGATTTTTTAAAAAACCAATTTGTTATTGTCTTAGAATTCTCCAATTTATTTCCTCCCTTTCCTAAGTCATTTTTCCATCACAGATTGCTTTGCATGCCTTGGCTATCATTGTCCAGATTGACAGCACATTAAGTAGCATGTGTTTCTTTGTTGTTAAGTTGAAAATAGTTTTTATTTTAAAGGCAAAATTATTGTAATTTTAAATGACATAATAATGTTCATTTACTAGAAATATAAGGCACTTAAATATAAAAATATATAACCATCCACTCATAATTTCTTTACCTGGAAATGACTACTGTTATCAGTGTATTGATATCCTCCTAGAATTTTTTCAATGTGTGTGCATAAATATACATTTATAAAACTGGGATCAGAAATTTTAAAAAATGAGATTAGGAATTTCATGGCATTTTCAAACTGCTTTTTTATTTTCATATGTTTTAATTTTTTTCATGTTAATAAATATATATCCAGAGTATCAATAGCATGGGTTGAAGTGTTTCCTTATATAGCTGTACCACAATTCCATTTAATAACTAACCTCTTACTTCTTAGCACTTAATTGCTCTTTATTAATATTAAAAGTATTTTTTAAATGATGTATATAACACTGTTAGAACATATTTCATCCTATCCTTACCATAATTCCTAAAGGTAGCATGAATGGGTTAAGGTTTTACAGATTTTAAGTCTTTTTTAATATTCTGTTTAATTTTCTCTTAAGCAAGTTTGAACTAATTTAATTTGTCACAGCAGTGTATTAGAGGAAAATGTTATGTGCAGAATCTGGAAATAACTCTAATGTGAAGCAAATCTATTTGCATTCCAGCTACAATAATCACATGCTCAAATAAAAATGTCACATTAATTCAGTCTTTATATCACTGTAAATTAAGTAAACCTCAGTACTGCTAGTAAGTTCTATGTTTTACTTGCATTGTAGTATAGTAATGACATCATGATGTTCTTAAAAACAAAGAGATTGGAGAAGAAGAGTTTTCTGAAGTAGAAAGAGGAGGATTCAGAGTTAGTAGACCTGTGCAATGGGGCAAGTTTATTCCTTCTATCTTTTGTTTTGTTTTTTTGAGTTGGGGTCTCACTTTGTCACCCAGACTGGAGTGCAGTGGCAGGATCACAACTCACCACAGCCTTGAACCCCTGGGCTCAAACAATCTTCCCTTCTCAGTCTCCCCAGTAGCTGGGACTACAGATGCATGCCATCATGTTTTGTTGTTGTTGTTGCTGTTTTCTTTTGTTTTTGTTTTTTGTAGAGATGCAGTCTCTATATTTTGCCCAGACTGATCCTGAACTCCTTTGCTCAAGCAATCTTCCTGCCTTGGTCTCCCAAGGTGCTCAGATTACAGGCATGAGCCACTGCACCCAGTCATCTTGGATCTTATTATTATGATTTTCATCTGCAAATAAACATGACAGATTGATCTATCTCTAAGCCTTTTCAGTTCTAAAACACTTTATCTATATGCCAAATGCAAGCTCTATTAAGCTAATGACAATAACTTATTTTCTTAGTTTTTTCCATAGCATCTAGAACATAAAATACCTTGCATAAAATAGTCACTTTTATGTGCTGCATGTATCACATTAAAATCTATTTTTAAATGAATATGCTAGGCTGCTTAGTAATCAAATCTAATTTCACAGGATTGTGTAAAAATAAAGTAAAAATTGATTTTCTAGTATTAATTACTCTGTAGCTCTTGGCAGATGGAACAATTCTTCCATTTGCTTGATTTTTTAGAAAGTGAAGAGAAAATAGTTAATTGAGGTCTCACATAAATTTTACTAATAGGAAAATATTCAGTCAATAAGAAAGAATTGGTTTTAAATTTCTTGCGTTCAACTTGAAAAGAGAGTTGACTTTTAGCTTTCACTAACATAGATAGCTTTGTATTTTAAATGTAGTTATTAGTTCATTTTTGTGATTTTTAAATATAATATGAAATACTTTGTAGAAAGATAAAAATATCTTTTTTAGGTCAATTGCTTAAATTAAAAAAAGAAATTATGAAAGCTTTGCATTTTTTTACTTAAGAGACATAGTTGTCCTATTTTAACTTTGTTATATTTTAAATTACAAAAGTAGTATGATTACAACCCTCATTTAAGATTAACATGGTTCAAACAAAGTGATCAAAATATTCAAACAATGACAAAGAGTATAAATTAAAAAATAATTTTATCCATAGAAGTGAGGGGATTGCCTTAGCCCAATGGTTTGGACCAACCTGGGCAACTTGGCCAGACCTCATCTCTACAATAACCAAAAAAAATTAGCTGGACATGGTGGTGTGCACCTGCATTCCCAGCTACTTGGAAGGCTGAGGTGGAAGGATTGCCTGAGTCTTGCAGATTGAGGCTGTGGTAGTCATGATTGTGCCACTGCACTCCAGCCTGGGCTACAGAGAAACTCTCTGGCTCAAATCAATCAATCAATCAATCAATCAATCAATCTATCAACATTCTATCAATTTCTGTTCTGTTTAGTCATCTCTGTGTCTTGTCACAATATCTATTTATTCCTTGAATAAAAGGTGAGAACTATACCTCCAACACACACAGTGACATTTATAATTTTACTGATTATATTTCTAGTTTTAGTTTGCTGATTGGCACTTTATAACTATAAATAGTTCATTAAAAAACTCTACCACTTAATCCTTCAATATCAGAGTATCTTTTGGCCGTTCTCTATGATGTCTGAGAAAATGACTTGACTTACGCTTTTCTTTACCACTCTTTTTTCCTACTTTTCTTAAAAATATCTTTACTTTTACATTCTTATTCTTTGATGAAGATTCCTCTTCTTCTATAGTTAACATTATCACTGGGCGCATAGCCAGCTTAGATGCAGAAACGGTGCATGGAGTATAAGGAAGAGATATGTGCTGATACTAAGTTGAGATATTTAAATAAACACTGATGTGCCTTCTCATGCTTTCGCTTCTCTGCTTTTGCCAGCTGGAAAATGAACAGAACCTAGACCCAGCCTAGAGTACATGATAAAAGTAACCTGAGTCTATAAATGACCCTGAGATGGAGAGCCACCCACAGATCTGGAACATTCCCCAGCTAACTCTTTTGTGTGAAAAAGAGATATAAACGTCTTTGTTCCTTAAGTCTTAGAATTTTTGGTCTCTCTGCTTTAACATCTTCGCCCACCCTAACAAACATACTTCAGTATTTTTTTATTCTAAACTTTCAAAATCACTTAACACCATTTATAACAACAAGCATGGTAATAGAATCATTTACTTTCTCACCATATAGCATGGTTGATCCTCGTTTGAGGGGAGGCTTTATAATGCTAGGCTAATTCCATACCACTTGAAGGAGCATGGTTCAGATATCAAGTAGAATCTATCTTATTTTTATATTCAATCAGTAGCTCAAACCATGGTGTATTTTAATTTGGACAGTAATTTCAGCATTATATGCTTCTACAGATTTTTTTTTCAAAATACCTTTCTTTACTCTTGCTAAGGTACTATTAATCTGAACACTAGACTTTATGTCTCTCCATTATTTTGCTCTATATTCAAAATAAATCCATGGTTTAAATTCAGATCATTAAGGTCATCTTCAACCATACACATTACTTAGCATTTTGTCTGTTGACATCATAGTTTCAATTTGAAAAGTCTTGCTAATCCTTGATTGTTTCTATTCTTGCTTAATTATGTAGCATTCTTTTAAACCTCACTAACAATAAACTAAGAACATGCATTTTGTCTTCCAATTATCTTGTTATTATGTTTGTTACAGATTCAGTTGTTTCATTTATTACCTTGATGTTTCTCTTTCAGACTGTTTGTCTTCTTCAAATATTTTGTAATTCTTGGTTAAACATTCAAGTTTGATAGCAATAAACAACTAGGGTTAATTTTTTTTTTTTTTTTTTTTTTTTTTTTTACAATTTTCTAAGTTTGTTTAACAAAAAACAGGTGGGCTCTGTCAAAAGGTATGCTTTCCTTAAGGTAAATTGTGGTTGAGCAAGGTACAAATTGACTCACAACCTTCCAAAATAAGCACACTGCAGGGCAATATTCTGATATAAAGTGCTTTTGTGTACTACCCTCCTACATGGGACTTGCTCTATCTTGCTTATCTTGAAATTCAGTATTTATCTTCTGGGTTCTTAGGTACACTTTGAATTTCATTTAAAAATTAGCATTTGTTATACCAACTAAATGCAAATACTACACATCTAACTTCTTTTAATACACTGGAAGGGAGAAAACTGCTACAACCCACCTACCATTACATCTTGATGAACTATTCTGATTACGTCTTCACACCCAGGCCAGCTCTCCTCACCTGCTAATGCTATGTCTAAGTCAGTGGTTTTCATAGTCATCATTTTCTTTTTTTGAGTTAGAGTCTCACTCTGTCACTCAGGCTGGAGTGCAGTTCTTTCCCCTGGGCTGTCAATTAAATTACATTTATTCACAATGGAATATTATGTATCCATAAAGAAGAACAAACATATAGACTTCATAGCAACTTGGATGGATTTAGAGTTGATCATACTCAGTGGTCTATCACAGAAACAAAGAACAGAGCACTATATGTTCTCAGTCATAAGCGGACCTTGAGCAATTATCTTAATACTATAAGAAAGGGATTGGTAGTAGTGGGAAATTGCCAAAGGAGGGAGGGTGGGATTGGCAGTTGAGGGAAACTGCTAGGGGAGGGCGGGGCACACCTCATCAACTAGGGTATCTGCATAATCAACATTTGTACACATAACCCTGAATTGTACCCCACATCTTTAAACTAATAATAATAAAGTAAATTACATTTATTTTCCATTAATAATAGAAATTACCCAGAGACATAGTTTCAATCAGAAAACTGGAGCTTGTACATCTTTATTTAAACACACAATTCCACGTGAAAAGTAATGTGCTTCTAAGCACTAGTTTTATATATTATATTTGTGTTATTGTACATAGTACACCGGGTTTATCTTTATTACTGTATCCTAAGATCATATACGGGGATGCCAAAAAAAATGTATACACATTTTTGACATTTGCTCAAAAAATGTCATTAATCGAATGAATATTAGCATCATCATGTGACAGGCAGGGCAGTCAAAGAATATGGCTAAAGCACGGTTGAAAGAATGTCATAGTACACATTACTACTGTAATTTAATTCAACTTTGAAAAGCAATATATAGATAATATCTCTTAAAATGTGTATACCTTTTTGGCACCCCCTGTATTTATCCATATATTTACTAATGATGAATTTACAAGTATTCTAAATATTGAAGCCTTGGTATAATGCCCACAACCAGCTAAATCAGAAAATGCTAACATCCCCTTCCTTCCTTCCTCCCTCCCTCCCTCCCTTCCTTCCTCTTTTTTTTTTTTCAACCTTTTTGTTTGGTAAAGGAAGGCACAGGTTATGACCATTGTCATCCTTAGTGTTTAGCATAATACCTGGCCCAAAGTAGAAAGCATTTTGTTAAACTGATTAATTAAATGAATGTGGTAAATAATGCATATTCAAATCACACCATGCTTAGGCTTTAATGTGTTTTTTTCTCTACCCTGAAAAAACTTTCATTCCCTGAATGTATCTCCATATATGTTTCGTTTTTCTGAGAATATATTCAGTGCTTACTTTGTCCTTTGATCAAGACAATGTGGGGAGGAGGAGTGTAAAAAAGAGAAAGAAATATGTATTTTCTTGGATAAAAGTATGAGGAAAATATTAAAGGAAAATAAGGCAAATATTACACCAATAAATAATAAAATTATAATAGGGAGTGATGGGTGATAAGGAACTGTTTAGTAGGGGGTGAAATAAATAGGGAATCTGGAAATGTCCCTCCAAAGATATGACAGTTAAGCAAAAACCCAAAAGGGGGAGTCACACTGAAAATGGGAAAGTCTGTTCTAGGTCATTACAAAGACAAAGTGAACAAGTAGGTCGACACTGGTTGAATAAATAGGTACCGGTTGAGCCACAGTTTGCTCACGTGATAATGTTCTTTAATACTATCCTCTGTGAGTTTATGTGACTAGCCTTTCTTTTTTAAGTTGGTATCTCACTCTGTTGCCCAGGCTGGAGAGCAGTGGCATGATCATGGCTCACCACAATCTCCACATCCTGGATTCAAGCAATCCTTATGTCTCAGCTGCACAAGTAGCTGAGATTACATGCATGTGCCACTGCGCTTAGCTAATTTTTAAATTTGTTGTAGAGACTACGTCTCAGAATGTTGCCCAGGCTGGTCTCAAACTCTTGGTCTCAAGCAATCCTCTTGCCTCAGCCTCCCAAAGTGCTGGGATTACAGATGTGAGCCACCGCACCCAGCCACTAGCCTTTATTTTTTACATTCTATCTGGGTATTATTTAAGACAGCTATAAGTTTTTGAAGGTTAGGATCATATGAATCCTTCCATCATTCCTGGTAGTGTCTAGCACAGTAAGAACCATACAGTGAAAATGTTAAATATTAATGGGAATAATAAATAAAAGACCTGATTGACAACTTGGACAAATTAAGTGAATTTTAGTCACGTGGAAAAGATAGGGTTATTTAAAATATGAATTACTTTTATACCTAGGAGAATACATTTAGCAAGGATTCCAGAACTCTGATTCATTTGTCATACCACCCAAGTGAAGGATGAAGGAATATGCTCTCCTGAATTACTGATCACAAGATATCTGAAAGGTTTTGGAAGCTTTGAAACACTAGTCAGCAAGAATGTGAAAAAAACTTAATTTGCTTTCCCAGTGCAACTTGCCCTAACACCTGAATTCTGCCCCCCTCAAACTTACTGAAGCCATTTCTTCCTGCTGTCACTGTCTAATGTTGTCATTTGATATTAGGGAATTACTGGAATGGTTATGCTTGGTCATTTCTATATGCAATAAACTCTGCTCAATACAAAACTAAAATACATAAACTAATGAAATTGATAAATGCTAATATTTTGCCTGTCATTTTAAAATTTGGCAAACATCTTTCTCCACAGTTTGCATGTATAAGGAAAATTTTAAAAAGTAAATACCAAGCATGTTTAGAGCATTTTATTTCCTAATGAGAAAACTGACACCCTAATAGAGCCAATGATTTGATCACAGCTTCCAAATTTGGGGATGAGAGATAGGATTTTTTTCATAGTAAGTGGTTATTTTTATTACAAAATATTTTGTACACTTAAAAAATAAATACAACATTAAAAGTAAAACAAAAATCAAATTAACACATGTGCACAATCCACCAACTTAAAATCTTTAACATCCCGAATACTATTAAAGACCCTTTTGTATTCCACCCTTGTCTTATGTACTGCATCAGGGATAACCACTCCTGATTTTTATGTTTGTGACTGCCATTCTCTTAATTAACACATTAAGGGAATAAAGAGATTTAGGTTTATCTCCTACGTTTGTATTCTTAAACCATTTTTTTTATATTGCATGGTTTTAAATGTATGTAAGTTATTCTGTATTCTAATTAGCATCCTGCAAATTGTTTAAAAATCAAAATAATGTTCAAGGGATTTATTAGCATTTATGGATCTAGATTTAATTCATTGATTCTCACATTCATATAATACCCAAAGTTTACTTATGATTCTCCTGTTGGTGGATGTTTTGATGGTTTAAATACTGTATTCTTAAAAGCAATGCTTCTAAAAACATATTTGCATGAGTTTCTGGGTATAGATGTACAGCAGGTTTGTTTTCTTTTGGAGGGGGTTGTTTTTGGTCTTAAAAGCTACTAAGAGTAGAATGCTAAATTCTAGTGTACATGAATTTTTATTTTACAAGAAGCACCAGCTTCATAAACTTCCTCTCAAAATATAGTTATACCAACTTACACTTACAACAACATGGTGTATAATTCTTCAGGTCAATGTCTTCACTAATGAGTTATTATCAATCTTGTTAAAGTAGGATGATCTGATGGATAGGCAAGTTATTCAATGTAAGTTTAGCTGCTATTTAACACAGTACTAATGATGTGGAGATCACTGCACATACTTACTGACTAGGCACAGCACCTTTCTCTGAAATGTATGTAACATTTGTTCTGTTTTCCATCAAAATGTTTATTGTTGTTTTCTTACTGATTCACATGCATTCTTTATATATTTGGAACACTGACCTATTGCCATTTATGAGTTTACTAATATCTCCTTCCATTATTTGACTTTTTTTTTTCTTTTTGAGTCGGGGTCTCTCTCTGCTGCCCAGGCTGGAGAACAGTGGCAGGATCATGGTTCACCACAACCTCGACCAGAGGATTCTTCCACCTCAGAGTCTCAGAGGATTCTTCCACCTCAGCCTCCCAAGTTGCTGGAACCACAGGTTTGCACCACCGTGCCTGGATAAGTTTTTGATTTATTGTAGAGACTACAGAAATTAATTTTCTTTCTATATAATTGATTTTTCTATTTTCCCTATTGATACATAATATCACTGTTATCATATAGGCTGTTATATGTATGTATATATATATATATATATACAGCAAAGGTTGTATATTTTGAGGTTCTGTTTCAATATATATATATGCTCAAGTCAATTCCTTGGCTATCAATTTCATTGTTTTAATTGTCTATTCCTCTGCTAATTTCATATTGTTGCAGTTTTATATAAAAAAAGAAAGCCTCAGTATTTCATAGGGCACTCTTCCTACCTTATTCTTCTTTAGGAGAGAATATGCCACTTTTAATCTTTCGATTTTTAATTTAATTTTTAGAGTCATTTCACCATTTCCTTGAAAATTTTAACTGAAGCATTTATTATAATGTAAGCAAATTCGTAGTTTTATTTATAGAGAATTAGTAATTTTTATTCAAAATGGGGTCTTCCTAGTTGTGAACATAAAATTCAATCTATTTGTTTATGTCAAATGAAATTTTTTTTCCAAAAAGCTTTATAATTTTATTCATTAGGTTTTCACTTTTTAAAAATGTATTTTTATGAACAGTTTATTTTTATTGCTATTTTGAAATACATCTCTTTTTCTTTTTTATTATTTCTAGTTGTTTTGGAATACAGAACTGGAGTCACTTTTCTCTATGTTGGTGTTATAGCAAGTTACCTGATTGCTTCAATTACTAGTTCTTGAAATGTGTCCAAAAAGTCTTTGCATTTTCAAAAATAGACAATCATATCATCTAGGGACAAAATTAATTTGATCTTTCTATTCTAATTCATACCTTTTTTTGTTGTTCTTATTTTACTGGCAAGAACCTCTATTACAATTCTCAACAGAAGAATTGACAGTGGGAGTCCTTGCTGAGTTCCTGATTTTTAGAAAAGAATGCTCACGCTGTTTAGCCATTTAAAATAATAATTGTTAAAATTCTTTGTTAAATACTTTTCATCTAATTGAGGACATTTTCTTGTTTTCTGGGTTTACAAAGAATGTTGAATCATACATATTCAATACTGAATTTTGAATTATGAATATCATGTTGAGTTTTATTGAGTGCTTCTAATGCGTATTTTAACATATTTTATGTAAATTGCATTAGTTGAACTTTAAATGTTAAAATACCCTTGCATTCCTGAAGTAAAAGTAATTAGATTATGACATATGGTATTCCTTTGATTATCACAATTTATTGGTTTAATTCTCTTCAGACTGTTTTTTTCTCTTTAACTCTATTGCTTTGTGTATTGTATCCTGTAGTCTTTCTTTGATTGGTTATACTAGAGAGAAATATAAGCATTTTTACATTATTAAAGTCTAATTGTAATCAAATCTGAGCAGTAAAAGAGCCATTGAATTTTTTGACCACGTTTACCTTCTTTCCAAATTATATGACATTTTTTATTAGGATCTTAGTTATCTTTGTTTTTACTTATCATAAAAAATTATTACAATTATGTATATATTTAAAATCTGCATAATTTCCTGGTATTAGTCTGTCCTGGAGCAACCTGATTCCTTTGTTCTCTTACTTCTCATGTGTCAACTCCTGTTTTCTTTATTTCTTTGTTTTTTGGTCTTTGGGAAATTTCTGTATGTCTTGTGATCCCAACAACATGTTTAAATGTATGTTTGTTGCTGAAAGACTTTTCAATACGTCTAGTCTGCTACACTACTGGAAGAGGAAGTCCCTCATTCTTTCACAAGAATACAGCTATTACAAACAATGGCTCTGTGTAAGTCGCACTAACATGCCCAAAATCCCTGCTGTAAGACTGTCAGATGGAGATAACAATGTGCTTTCTATGAGAAAACAGCAAGAAAAAGTCAATGAAATATCATGAATGACTTTCATCTACATTTTCCATTTTCTCTTGACATTTTACACCTCTTTTATCATGTCACTTTAAAGTCTCAGAAGACATATAAAGAAAAGGTAATATAATATAAAAAGATGGCACTTAAAATGTTTATAAATTTAAAATTTGGTATTTCTGGTTCATTTTCAGGTATTTTATTAGTATTTGAAAAAAGATTAGAAAAAACTCACAAAAAACAAAATGATTTTAGTCTTATTTTCTAATCTTCTTGCCTTGTCATTTGATGTATTTTGGTTCTTAATATATAGTCTGTCCACCTTGTTCATTAAAATCACATATACACACATGCACATGTATGTATATGTATATAATCACGCATATATATGGTATAAGCCTTATTACATTTCACAATTAAACTGAATCCATTTATTGCCGTACTTTTGTTTGCAGTACAGAAAGAAGACAGAGGTTTCCTCAGAACTGAATTATTAAAAATCCAAGGCCACCTATATTGAAAACATGTGGGAGGAAGCATATAACTGGAAGCCTGTATCTAAAGAAACTTAAGCACATTCTGCCAAGTTGGAATTCTGAGATTGAAAATCAAATATTGAAACAGAACCTCAAAATATACAGTCTTTGCACATCAAAAGCCATAATGCTGTTGTTGCAAAAACACCAGATTAAATCAAGCACTTATTTTTTCACATTCTAAAACTTAGAATAAGTGGAACTTGTTTATTAGAAAGTACAATTTTCTGATATGAAAGAAAAAAGTTGTTTTTTTAATTTTTTGCAACAGCTGTAAAATCTATGGATTTAAAAAAGCTATATTATAAGTTTTTATCCCATATGCTTGAAGAATTATTTTTAAAATAGTTTTCAAGCTCTTTGGCAGAAAATCATTTTTGAAAGTGATCTGCCTTTCCTTTCTTGCTTTTCATGACATTTATAAGCAATAGTACAGAGATTACCTGAAAGTTCATAGGAAACAAAGATTAGAAGAAATTTCAGAAAAACACACAAACATACACACTTACAATAGTAGATATTTGTGAAAGTTGATGATGACTAGTTTCTTGTAAACTTTGATATCTACAAATTACTAATCTCTGACTAATTTCATCGGACTGTAATTTATTGTGCATGTATGTGTTGTGTGTGTTTACATTTTATCAGTCATGATGTAATGTCTTTAGAGCATTTTTGCCATTTTCCATATTTAAACTATAATTTAAATCTATAGACCACGTCAGTTAGTTCCCAAAAGATATGGATCATCTCCTGTAAAATACAGCTGTTATCACTGTATTAAGAATATCTAGCCGGGCTCGGTGGCTCAGCCTGTAATTCTGCGCCTTTGGGAGGCTGAGGTGAGTGGATTGCCTGAGCTCGTGGGTTCAAGACCCGCCTGGGCAGCGAGACCTCAACTCTACAATAAATCAAAAAATCAGCTGGGCGTGGTAGCATATGCCTGTAATTTCAGCTACTTGGAAGGCTGAGGCAGAAGGATCGCCAGAGCCCAGCAGGTCGAGGCTGCGGTGACCAGCAGCGGCCACTGCACTCCAGTCTGGGTGACAGAGTAAGACTCCAACTCAAAAAAAAAAAAAAAAAGAATATCTAAGTAATTATGTCAGATACATTTTATAAAATATATGTAGATCTTTAACACAATTAGTATATTTTAATTTAAAAAATTAAAAAATACCAAACTTTTCACCTCCCATCTCACACAACCTCTATTTGACTCAGAAAACTATTAAGGATAATATAAACTTTTTAAAAGATATATTATATTTGTCAAGAATTTTCAGTAAAAAAACCCAAAAAACTACTCTGTTCTAAATAGCATATCTTAAAAGCAGGACTATGTTTGGACAATGATATTTCAAGTTTTCATTCTGCATTTTGTAGTTCTATATAACAGCATAAAGGACAAGATAGAAGTTTAAATTAGTAATTTTTTCACAACAACACCCAATTTGATGAAATGCCATCCTTTTCAGTGAACACAGCATTGCTAAAGGCAATAACAGTTAAACAACATTTTACAGTAGACCGCTGAGGCAGAAGATGCACATATTAGAATTTTTTCTAAACTAGTAAGTATTAAAGAATTAAATTGATTAGCATGTCACCAGCAATACCGTTATTTAGAGATAAAACCAGGATTAGAGTTCCACTTCTGCTTATGACTTAGAAACCTGCAAAGGAATGTCACTCCCACCACACAACATAAAAAATCATTTAGTCTAAAAACATTTGCTAAAAGACTTTTCAATATGTTTAGTCTACTGCAAGAAGAAGTCCCTTGTTCTTTTACCAGAGCACAGCTATTATGAACTAGGGTTCTTTTTTTTTTTTCTAATCCTATAAGTGAGCTTAGATCTCAAAGCAACTTGTTGAAACTAATTCCAGAGAACTGATCCTCAAAGGAGAGATGGAACACATGATTAGTTTCTGGCATAGAGATATGTAAAAATAAAACAACAGAAATTTTTTTAAAAACTCTTAAAATCCCAGTGTGACCAAGGGTGACTTTAATCTGGAAGAACAACACTCACCAGTCCTTTTCACCAGCCTCTGCAGGTGTTCACAAGAAACTCTATGGTCAAGCAAGAGGTTGAGAGGACCGTCTTCTCTCAGGTGGAGCAGGCATGCCCTTAGTGATTGGTTTTCATTGGGGATCAAATACAACCTCTGCAGAGGTCTTCCACACAGAGCAAAAGTTGCCTGCTGTTGGAGAAGATACAGAAAACCGCTTCTGCCCAGAACCTACACTGAAACAAAGCAAAAGTTTTCTGTTTCTGGGAGAGAAACTTTCACCCAAGATCCACTCCCATTATGGGTCAAAATCTGGCTCCATTGAGGCTGAGGCAACAGGGCCTAACTAAACCTGAGGCTGGGGCAGGAGAAAGAAGATATGTCCTGGCCCCTTGTAGCTATGCACCAACAAGCCAAGCAGAGCACTATCTGAAAAGGAATCGAAAACCTTTTAGCACTTTGATCCCAGCCAAAAGCTTGCTGTTGTTGAAACAGGGGCAGAAACGGCTCTACTGCCCAGGACATTGCCTTGATGCAAAGCGGATGTGTTGCCCCTGGAGGAGGGTCCAGAACACAGAAAATCTCACACCCGAGGATCAGGCATACAGAATCTAAGGGTGAAAATTCAGCAGAAGACCTGAAAGCCTCCGCTGTGACCTGGACCTCTCACTAGCAGCCTCATATACTGATCATGTCTTTTATTTTCGGTATTTTAGTGTTTTGACATCTTGGAGTCTTGCTAACCTTGAATGAACTGTTAGATGAGCTAATTCCTAGGAACAGCAAAATATCAGCCTGTGAGCATTCCCCTTAAGATAATATAGGTATTTCCCAGTAATGCCGACTTGACATAGCAGAGTTTCTACTACAGACTAATCCTGCTTATCATTAAGAGGCAGAAAGGCCTGAGGAGGCTGGGCATAGTGGCTTAAATCTGTAATCCTAGGATTTTGGGAGGCTGAGGTTGGAGAATTGCTTGAGCCCAGGAGTTCGAAAGCAGCCTAGGAAACATAGTGAGACCTCATCTCTACAAAAAAAAAACACAAACGAATAAATGAAAACATTAGCCAGGAGTGGTAGCACATGCCTCCAGCTACTCAGGAGGCTGAGGCAGGAGGATTGCTTGAGCCTGGGAAGTTGAGGCTGTGATGGGCTGTGCTCATGCCATTGAACTCCAGTCTGGGCCTACTGACAGAAGTTCCCTCGTGACCAAACCAGTTAAATTGGTGAAATTCAAGATGGCAGCCCACTGGACCTCCGAAAACCCTCTGCCTTCATTATAATAGGCTTTCCATGCTAATAACACACCTCTCAGCAGTCATGACAGGCAACCTGGATCCGAAAAAGGAGAGAAAAAAAGTTGATCCAAACTCTCGGAAATCTCCACTCATTCCCAAAAAAACCATCAATATTTCTCCCCTTGCTTTTAACCTCTCACCCCTTCTTTAAAGAACAGTATATTTTAACCTATATTTCAACCCCCTGTATTCTAACTCCCTTACTTCCCAAGGGACAAGTTGGCTGGTGAACTATGTTCCCCCTTCTCCATTTTATGGTCATACAATTAAAGCCTGTGCTGTTTGACCCCCACTTTCAGTTTCTTATATTGGCTTCATGGCACCAACAGGAAAGAACCCCATTTTGGGGGTAAAGCTGACTTTATTGGTCACACGGGGAAGGGACTCCATCCTGGTTAACAAAAAACACAAAGAGCCACACATTTAAATGGTCCTCACCTGACCCCACCCTCTTCCTGCCTTCCTAACGGGTTGACCCAAGCCACGTGTAAGAGAAGGAAGCCCACCTCACTCCGCTGACTGGGCTCCATTCCTAACCCCAAAAGGAACACAGAACCGTGTCCCTCCGTGGACAGTGCCTCTCCGTGGACAGTGCCCTCCCATGTCACTGAAGCGACTCTGACATGGCCCACCTGACCAGACCCATCTACCTGGCAGTGAGCGGACGCCAGCACTGATCTGTCACTGACACGTTACTCATTGTCATCTCACTGTAATACTAAAACCTCCTCCAAAGGGCGGGGCTCATCTGTCCCTTTTCTGTACCTACAACTCATTCTGGGCAAGGCACCTCACTACCCAGGAGCAGAGAAGACCCCCGCCCGCAGACATGTTTGCACTTCGCTCTTTTTCAAGAGCTGTGGCCGTCAGGGCACTGGGACCCTGCTCATGCAGGCTGCTCCCTTGTGCCATCCCAGCCACAAGCCTATGAAACCTTGCCTGAGAAAACTCCTGTTTGACCTGATGTTCATTTCTATTCACAGAGAGCCAAAGAGCTTGGGGCTCTGAGTATGGTAACACTTTCCTACACAAACCAATTAATCCATAGAACATGAACTCCAAACACCCCCTTTTCTGGGTTCCCACACTATCCAACCCTGGCCTGATCACCTCTGGGCCAGGTACCAGACAACTCTCCGGATGGCCAGGGTCATCTGGAATGATTCAAACATAACCCAGAGCCTACTGAAATGATTCAAACTAACCAATTCCAAGCCTCATCCCTTACTTCTAGAGACCATGATAAATCTTCTTGGCTACATTTTCTCCTCACTCCCTCTGCCTCTTGGTTGACCCTGGCGCTTCCCCGACATGACCTTTCTGTGGGATGGTGAATCCCTTCTCTTGGGATCTGTAAGTACAGCAACCTGTCTCCTCAAAGGCAGTCTTCTCCTAATCTGTTGGCCTTATGATACCTAAATAATAATTAAAACTATTTTTAAAACACTGTAACCAAGTAACATACAATAGTAGTTTACTGCTGAAAGATGGAGACAGCAAAGATGAAGTTCCTTCTGTTTTATAAGCATTCATGGCCTGCTCAGACAGGTCAGTGGAACAGGGACACTGAGAAAAATTCTTCAGTATTCCAGATCTGACCGTAAGCACAACAAAAGCAGCAGCTCATCACTGGAGGCATGTTTTAAAAATGAAATGTTTAAATTTGGGATCATGGTAAATTCACCAATAGTAAGAAAAATAATGTAGAGATCTCATGTGTCATTTCCTCAGTTTCCCTCAATGGCACCTCACCTCTTGCAGAATAGAGTACAATATCACAACCAGAGTGCTGACCTTGATACAGTCAATATGCAGAACAGTTCCAACACCACAAGGCTCCTCCATACTGCCCTTTGTTAGTCATACACAATTCCCTCTGGCTCCAACCTTCTCCTCAGGCCCTGACAAGCATTCACCTGTTCTTTATTTCCATAATTTTGTTGTTTCAAAAATTCTATATGCATGGTATTATGCAGTATGGAACATTTTTGGATTGACATTTTTTCAGTCAGCATAACTATCTAGAGAGTCATCATTTACCAAGAGTTCATCCATTCTTGTTACTGACTACTATTCTATGGCATAGAGCTACCATAGTTAGTTTAAGCATTCACCAGTGAGGAACATCTGGGTTGTTTTCTGTTTGGGGCAATTATGAATAAAGCTCTTTTAAAGACTTTTGTATAGGCTTATATGTGAACATATTTTCACTTCTGTCAGACATATGCCCTGGAGTGCATTTGTTGGGTCTCATTATAGTACTCAAATGTTTAGTTTGTTAAGAAATTGCCAAAATATTTTCCAGAAGGATAGAAAACCATTTTTAATTCCTGTCAACAAAGAACAGGTGATGCAATGTCTTCACGTCCTCTCCAGCATTTGGTGTCATCACTGTTATTTTGTTTCAGCTCTTCTAATAGGTGAGTAATAATACCTCATTTTTTTTTTTCAGAAAGTAGAATTTATTGAGAGGACAGAAAATCTCCCACAGTGGGAGGGAACCTAAGGGGGCTGCCCTACCTCATTTTTAAAATCTTTATTTTGTTTATTTTATATTTCATTTTGTTTTATTGTGGCATCTCACTATGCTGTCCAGGATGGTCTTGAACTTCTAGCCTCAAGCAATCCTCCCACCTCAGCTTGGCTTTTATTTACATTCCCCTGATGAGTAATAATGTTTAACAGCTTCCTCTGTGTTTATTTGCCATCTGTGTATTCTCTTCAGGAAAATATATGTTCATGTCTTTGGCTCATTTTCTAACTGAATTATTTGTTTTGTTTCACACTGCTGAATTTTGAGAGTTCGTTGTATATTTTACATGCTAGTTCTTTGTTGGATCGGTATTTTGCAAATACGCTTTACCAATGTGTACCTTGTTGTTTAGTCTTCTTAATAGGGTCTTCTCAAACCAAAAGTTTTTAATTTTATTTTATTGAAGTCCACTTTATTTATTTTGTTTTTTATGGATTATGTTTTAGGTGTCAAGTCTAAAAAAAATCTTTGTCTAGCGTGATATTCCTAAGATTTTCTTTTATATATGGCTTTATTTTTTTCCTAAAACATATATAGTTTTATGTTTGAAATATAAGGCTGTAACCAATTAGAGTTGATTTACTTTGCTAAGGTGTGAGACTTAGGCTCATTTGTTTGTGGGTTGGTTTATCTATTTAATGGATGTTAAATTGTTCAAGCACCATTTATTTTAAAAGCTGTGTTGGAGGCTAGGTGCTGTGACTCACACCTATAATCCCAGCAATTTGGAAGGCTGAGGTGAGAGGATTGCCTGAGCCCAGGGGTTTGAGACCAGCCTGGAGAACTTGGTGAGACCTCATCTCTACAATAAATCAAAAAACTAGCAGGGCGTGGTTATCTTTCCTTTACTGAGGTTTTACTTTTCTGTCAAAAACTAATTGCACATATTTTTGTGGGTTTTTCTTAGGGTTCTTTATGTCTTTATTGATCTATGTCTATCTTGCAAATATTACAGTTTTGATTAATGTGCCTGTGTACTGTAATAAGTCTTAAAATTGGGTAGGCTCATTCCTCTCACTTTCTTCTTTTTCTAAGTGGTTTTAGCCATAGTCCCTTTGTCTTTTTAAATATAAACTGTAGAATAATCTTTTCTATATCTGCCAAAACAACCTTGATGGAATTTTGATTGTAATTACATTAAATCCAAATATAACATTCCATGTTCTTTTTTTTTTTTTTTTTTTTTTGAGCCAGAGTCTCACTCTGTCGCCCAGGCTGGAGTGCAGTGGCCACCGCAGCCTTGATCTGCTGGACTCAGACTATCCTTCTGCCTCAGCTTTCCAAGTAGCTGGAACTACAGGCATGCACTACCACACTCGGCTAATTTTTTTTTTGATATATTGTACAGACAAGGTCTCAAGTTGCCCAGACTGGTCTCGAATCCCTGGGTTCAGGCAATCCTCTCACCTCGGCCTCCCAAAGTAAAGTGATTACAGGCTTTAGCCACCATGCTCGGCCTCCATATCCTTTTTTTTAATGTGCAAAGAAGCTGTAGCGGTACTCCCTGCTTCCTTCCTGATGTTGATAAAGTATGTCTTCTCTCTTTGTCACTCTTCCCAAGGTTTAAGAATTTTACTGATGTATTCAAAAAATCAGCTCTTTTTAAAATGTGTTTTTTCTATTGCTTTTCTATTTGCAGTGTCATCAATTTCCTTTCTTATCTTTTTAATTCATCTTTGTTTCTTGCTTCTAGATTAGTTAGCTCTTATATTTCTAGGTTCTTGAGATGGGAGCTTAGAATATTCATTTGGAATTTCCTTTTTTCTAATATATGCATTTAGTGCTCTAAACTCCCATTCAGTACTTTATTAGATGTGTTCCATAAATACTGATATGGCATATTTGCATTTTCATTCGGTTCATTATAATTTTTTTTTTTTGAGAATTCCTCTGACCTATTGTTTATTTGGAAGTGTGTTGCTTAGATTTCAAGTTTTTAAAGATTTCTTTTACGTTTGTTATCATTGATTTTTAATTTGATTCCATTGGAGTGAGAGAATACAATCTTTATTTCAGTTATTTTAAATTTGTTAAGGTTTGTTTTATGGTACAGGATATTGTCTACTGATCTATGTTCTATAGGCACTTGAAACAAATGTACATTCTGCTGTTGTCACATGCAGAGTTCAATAAATCATTATTGGATACTGTTGGTTGATAGTGTTCTTTTATATCTGTTTCTTTGCTGTGCAGTTTGTTCTATCAATTGTCAAGAAAGAAGTATTGAATTTTTCAACTGTAAGAGTGGATATGTGTATTTCTACTTTCAGTTCTGTCAGTTTTTGCTTTACATTTTGAAAAGTTTTTTGTTTTTCTTTTGAGTTGGAGTCTCACTCTGTCGCCCAGATGGAGTGCAGTGGCTGCTCCCAGCCACCGCAGCCTCGACCTGCTGGGCTCTGGCCATCCTTCCACCTCAGCCTTCCAAGTAGCTGGAACTACAGGTGCGTGCTACCACACCTGGCTAATTTTTTTGATTTATTGTAGAGATGAGGTCTCGCCAAGTTGCCCAGGTGGGTCTCAAACCCGCGGGCTCAGGCAATCCACTCACTTCAGCCTCCCAAAGTGCGGGATTACAGGCTGAGCCACCGAACCCGGCTTAAGTTTGTTTTTTTAGTGGACAGATAAAATTGTCTTTATTTACCTTGTACAACATGATGTTTTGAAGTATAGATATACTCTGGAATGACTAAATATAACTAATTAACATATGCATTGCCTCATATAGTCACTATTTTTGTGATGAGAACACTTTATATTCATTCTCCTATCATTTCTCGAGAATATCTTATTAACTATAGTCACCTTGTTGTATAACAGGGTTATTCTTCATATCGAATTGAAAATTTCTGTTTCTTGACTAACATCTTCACAACCCCTGGTAACCACCATTCTATTCTCTACTTCTATGAGATTAACTTTTCTAAATTCCACATATAAGTAAGATCATGTGGTATTTCTCTTTCTGTGCCTGGCTTGTTTCACTTAGCACAATGTCCTTCAGGTTTATTCATGTCTTTGCAACAAAATATGCTTCTATTTTATGGTTGAATAAAATTCAACCATTGTGCATCAATACCACATTTTATTTGGCATTCATCCTTTCTTGGACACTTAAGTTGATTCCATATTTTGACTACTATAAATAAAGCTGCAATGAACATGGGAATACAGATACTTCTCCAACATGCTAATTTCATTGTCTTTGGGTATATACTCAGTAGTGGATTTTCTGGATCATATAGTAGTTCTGTTTTTAACTTTTTGAAGAACCCTCATACAGTTTTCTGTGATGGTTGTACTAATTTACATTCCCACAAAAGATGTACAAGAGTTTTTTTCCATATTCTCACCAAAACTTGCCACCTTTTGTCTTGCTGATAATAGCCATTCTAATAAGTATGAGGAAATATCTCATTGTGGTTTTAATTTGTGTTTCCTTATTGATGTTGAGCATATTTTTTCACACAGCTGTCAGCCACCCATATGTCTTCTTTGGAGAAAAGTCTATTCAGGACCATTGTCCATTTTGAAATAGGGTTATTTGTTTTCTTCCTGTTGAGTTGTTGGCAGCCCTTATATATTTTAGATATTAACCCCTTATTAGATAGCTTGCAAATATTTACTTCCTTTCTGTAGACTGTCTTTTCATTCTGTTGTGATCTTGATGGAAAGAAGCTTTTTGGTTTCATGTCATCCCATTTGTCTATTTGGCTTTTGTTGCCTGTGCTTTTTGGGCCATATCTCGAAAGGGGTTGCCCAAATCAATGTCATGGAGCTTTCCCTGTGTTTTCTTCTAGTAGTTTCACATTCTTAAGTCTTTCATTTAAGTTGTTAATCGATGTTGAATTGAATTTTGTATAAGATAAAAGTTCATTTCATTCCTCTGCATGTGGATATACAGTTTTCCAACACCATTTATTGAAGATTGTCCTCTCTTTATTGTGTGTTCTTGGCATCTTTGTCAAAAAATGATTTGGCTATAAATGTGTGGACTTATTTCTGGGTCCTCTATTCTGTTCCATTGGTGTATGTTTTTATGCCAGTACCATACTGTTTTGGTTACTATAGCTTTATATTTTGAAGTCAGGTAGTGTGATGCCTTCTGTTTTGTTCTTTTTGTTCAAGATTGTTTTGACTGTTCTTTGACTATAATTTTGTGATTTTATATGACTTTTTAGGATTGTTTTCTCTATGTCTATAAAGAATGTTGTTGGTGTTTTGATAGGTGTTGTGTTGGATAGCCTGGATTTTAACAATATTCATTTTTCTATTTTCTTTTTTTTTGAAGACAGATTCTTGCTCTGTCACCCAGATTGGAGTGCAGTGGTGAGATCATAGCTCACTGAACTCAGGCTCAAGCAATACTCCTACCCCAGCCTCCCAAGTACCTAGGACTTTAGGTAAGCACCATCATACTCAGCTAATTTTTTTCTTTTCTTTTTTTTTTTGTAGAAACAGCTTCTCACTATGTTGCTCTGGCCAGTCTTGACTTCTGGTCTCAAGTGATTCTCTTGCCTCGACCTCCCAAAGCAATGCAGAGATCTTCCAATGCTTGGTTAAGTTTATTCCCAATACTATTTTTTTGTAGATATTATAAATGGAATTGTTTTCTTGATTTCTATTTCACTGACAGTATATGAAAACGCTACTGATTTTTGTATGCCAATTTGTATACTGCAAGTGTACTGAATTTTTTTATTATTTCTGACTGTTTTTGCTGGAGCCTTTAGGGTTTTCTATATTTAAGATTATATCCTCTGCAAACAGGGACAATTTAACTTCTTCCTTTCCAATTTGGAGGCCTATTATTTCTGCCTCTTGCATAATTTCTCTGGTTAGGGTCTCCCGCACTATACTGAGTAGAACTGGTGAGAGCAGGCACCCTTGTTTTCTTCCTGATTTTAGAGGAAAAGCTTTCAGCTTTTCCCTGTTGAGTATGAGCTTAGCTGTGGATTTGTCACATACGGCCTTTATTATGTAAAGATACATTGCTTTTCTGTCTTATTTTATTTTCTCTTACTTATAACAGAATACCTGAAAGTGAGTAATTTATAAAGAAAACTAATTTATTTTTTACAGATATAAAGGCTGAGAAGTATATATGGGTGAAAGCCTTCCTGCTGATGGTATCTCTGGAGTTCTGAGGTGTTGCAGTACATCACATGTTGAGGGGGTTGAGGGAGCTAGGTCAGGTCCCTCTTCCACTTCTTATAAAGTCACCAGTCTCAATTTTATGATTCCCCATTAATCTATTAATTCATTAATTTATTAATGGATTAATTCATCCATCATGGTAGAACCTTCATGATTCCATCATCTCTTAAAGACCCCACCTCTTAATAACATCTTCATTTCCATTTTCTTTTGATTAACATTTCCACGCTATAACTCTCACCCTTTTACATTCTTTCTTTCTTCTTCTTCTTCTTTTTTTTTTTTTTTTAGTAGGAGTCTCACTCTGTCACCCAGGCTGGAGTGCAGTGGCAAACTCACGGCCACTGCAGTATCGGCCTGCTGGGCTCATGTGATTCTTGCGCCTCAGCCTTCCAAGTAGCTGGAACCACAGACACACGCATCACACCCAACTAGTTCTTTCTATTTATTGTAGATACAAGGTCTCGCCAAGTTGTCCTGGTTGATCTTGAACCTATGGACTCAAGCAATCCTCTTGCCTCTGCCTCCCAAAGCGCTGGGATTATAGGTGTGAGCCACCACACCAGGATCACCCTTTTACTTTCAAGTTTCCTATATCTTCATATTAGAATTGATTTTCTTGTGGACTGTTGGATATTTTTAAATCCACTCTGCCACTATGTATATTTTCATTGGTTTAGTTAGACTATTTATATTTAATGCATTTATTAATATTTAGGGCTGAAGTCTGCTTTTTGTTTTGTTTCCTGTTTATTTTCTGGTTTTTTGTTTCTCTCTCTTCTTTTTTCTTGTCTTCTTATGGGTTACATGAACATTTGTTATAATTTCATTTTGGTTTATCTTTAGTGGTTTTGAGTGTATCCCTTTATGTATGCTTTAGTGGTTACTCAAGATATAACTATATGTATGAGTTTTTGTATGTTATATATATATCTATATGTTATATATATTTCATTCATTATCTGTATATGTTATATATATCTACTATATGTCTACTAGTAGATATATACACTATATCTGCTATATCTACTAGTATGTGTGTGTATATATATACACACATATCAAATATATAGTAGATATAGATGTAAGTTATCTACTGGTGTTATCATTTTACCAGTTTAAGTAAAATGTAGAAACCTTACTTGCTTTTATAACCCTATACCATCCTCTCTTAATAATATAATTGTTTTAAATATTTTCTCTACATACATTTAGACACTTGCCAAGAGAAAGGAAATGCTTAGGGACACAAAGACTTGTACTCAAATGTTCAAAGGAGAATCTTTCAAAATTGTGGGAAAGTTAATAGAATCAGTAAAGTAGCAGTTGGACAGACTAATCTGTAAGTTTTCTATATCATTTGTTCATACTCTATACTAATATGTTATGCTATGCTAGCATATGGTTTATAAGACTTCATATGTCATGTAGAGTGGGTGTTGCATGTAAGTCAATACATCCAACCATGTCTTTTAGAAAATGGCTTTTATGGGGATGGTTATGGGAGCAAGAAAATAACACTGGGAAGCCTGCAAAGGTATAAACCAGTCCTTGAAGAGAAACTGCAGAAGCACAGTAAAGGCAAAATAGCCAGCTTTATTTTGCTGATTGCATAAATATAGTTTAAGTACATTTTAAAAACTCCTATTTGGCACAACTTATAAATTAAATATTTGATTTACTTCTCTGAATGTTTCACAGATGTTATGTTCAACTTTCATATAAAGCATCTAATGGCTTTCATTAGAAATTAAATATGAGCACATCATTCTTTCTTTTTTTTTTTTTTTTTTGAGTTGGAGTCTCACTCTGTCGCCCAGACTGGAGTGCAGTAGCCGCTCCCGGCCACCGTAGCCTCGACCTGCTGGGCTCCTGTGATCCTTCCGCCTCAGCCTTCCGAGTAGCTGGAATTACAGGCGCGCGCGCTACCACTCCCGGCTAATTTTTTTTTGATTTATTGTAGAGATGAAGTCTCGCCTGCCCAGGCGGGTCTCGAACCCACGGGCTCAGGCAATCCACTCACCTCAGCCTCCCAAAGGCGCGGAATTACAGGCTGAGCCACCGACCCCGGCAGAGCACATCATTCTTATTAGCAATTCCTTTGTCAAATATTCCAAAGTGATCTCTTCCTGTGGCAAAAATGGGCAGTAGGATGGAACACAGATCAAAGGGCATCTTGCCAATTAGAGTTGTCTAAAAAATATACTGACAAAGGTTTTCAGCAGTGTGTTCCTAAAATAGAGCTAGCTAGGTGGGTGGGGTTGTTATTACTATTCTAGGAATAGACTTGGTTACAAATGTCAGGGAACCTTGACAGAATTCTGATTGATGGTTTTACAGTCATTTACCTTGTATCAGATCTATCATTTGTTTTGCTTTCCCATAGCAGAATATTCTAGCGGTCATCAAGTATGACAGTGAGGAAGCCCTGCAGCTTATTCATGCCACCCGAATCCCCAAATCCAATTAGCATTCAGCCTTGCCATGTAGTTATTCTTCTAATGCTTTCTCAGCTACATGCAGTTCTAGAGCTCTGATTAAAAATAGTGGGTGGCCTTGATCACTTAAGATGTCTCTTATAAAGTTATTGGAAGGTTAGCAGAGAAAGAGAATAAGACCCAAAAGAAGGATAGAGACTACATCATAATTCAAAAGAAAACCACATTGATATATTCCAAAAAAGACAATTTCATCTTAAATAATTCATTGACAAAATTAGATAAGGAATATATAAAAACAGATAATACTCATATTTTTACAATATGATCCGCTGAGAAAAGAAAATCTATAATTATTGTGCCTACTACGAATCACATACTATTTAGAATTATACCAATTATCTCATTCATCTTCATAATGATCTTCCAAGGCACATGCTATATTCCCCATTTTACAGAAGCATTAACCTAAAATCTAAGAGGCTAAACAACTTATCCATATTTTTTGATCCAGAAAGTAGCAGAGAAGCCTTGAAATACAGGTCTCCGTAAGCCTAAAGATCAAGGTATGAATAAGAATTTTTTTTGTCTCCCATACCTACCATTATGTAACTCTATATAATAATTCATCAATTAACTTCTTAACTTCTCAATAACTATACTTTATTTCAATAACCCTGCTGGGTCTTGGAGATATCTATTTTAATGACCTTATGCCTATTACTATATATAATTATGGAATGAATTTGACAAAAGTCATGAGAGAAAGAAGGATACTACCCAATTAATAAAATAAATATATATGTACATATATACATATGTATATGTATACACATATATTTATGTATAGCTTTGGGGATAATCAACAAAGTACTGTTAGAAAGTTAAAGAGAAAGTTCTGTTAAGTAATAATGGATGCAATGAAGCTGTAAAGAAGCATGAGAAAGGTTTCTATACATTGCTATGAAAATAGTTTTAGGATTTAAGTAAAAAGGCAGAGTGAAAAATACTATATATCTTAGAGAAGTTGTGTTTGAAAAGGGAAACATACAATAATATATTAAACCTTGCTTATATTTTCATTAAAAGAAAAAACAACTGGAAACTAAGAAACTAATCAAAAGAATTACCAGTAGAGAACCAGAGGTGAGGAAAGCAATAAAAGGGGCCAGTTTCTGGTTGCTATGGGAATGAGATTTCCTGCAACTAATTTTCTCTTCCATTCAAATAAATAGTTAGGAGGCTTAGTTGAGACCTCAGTTGGAACAAGACTGAACAAGGAGTCAAAAAACGCTGAATTAAATTCTAACTTTTTGTATTTCTAGCTACATGACATCTGCGGGTCATGTAACATCTCTGAGATTCAATTGCATTACATGGTGGCAATTATGGTCCTGAATTTTAAAGGATGTAATTAAAATGAAATAAAATAATAAATGTAAGGTGCTTGGTATATGTTAAGTGTTTGGTTACAGTTAAAAATTTTTCATCATTATCACCATCACTCTTAACCTTTATTTCTGGAATCAGAAAATCAAAATAGAAAGGAAATAGAAAGATAATACCTCTTGGAAGTTACTCAGGGAAGGGTTGGGACTAGGAAAGTCTCAAAGCAAGTAGTTGGACAATGATAGGTAGAACTAAGGGAAGGTGTTCCTATGTTTTGGGCAAAATCAACCTACTTTTCTAATCTTTCTATAAATGGCAGCCCTGGTTCCCTGAAATATCTTCATACTAACAGCAAAAATAGGCTGGCAGAGTCCAGTGAAAAGATGAACACTAAATCAAACAAAACAATATCTATTGAACAAACCTTGAAAGTCACTTTGCAAATGTAATGTTAGAATATCTTTGGTTTGCTAATATAGTTACACCTCACCTTTTTGCATAAAGGCTTTAAGGAAAAGTTACCATATCTACAGAATTATTATGATTTCCTGATATTTTTCTCTAATCAACTTTTCATTCAATCCACTTAGAGAAATTTTTCCCATAATATTGATCTTATAAAAATAAATTCTATGGGAAATTAGTTCTACTTTAAGCCAAATTTCTTGAATTCATCAATTAAGGAATATACAAATTAAATCTATAAAGAAAAATGTTCTTTAGGCAGAAGCACCAACATTAGAATTAAATAGAAAAGGAAAGCACAGGTATGTAAAAATGCATGCCGATACACAAAAGTCATGTGAGGCAAAATCACCAATTGAGATTCTTGAAAAGAGTACATCTACCAACCATATATGTATATAATACATGTTTTAGTAGAAAGAGGAAGTCGAAATCCAGGAGCCAAAGAAGCTTCTAAGAATGCCTAGAGGAAACAAATCCATTGGTTACTCTGCATAAAAACTATGGTGACATTTAAGAAAATTACTGACAACATTTTGGCAGAAGTTTATTAGAAATAAATTATTTTTTCCTCCCTCCCTCCCTTCCTCCCTCTGTCTCTCTCTCTCTCTCTCTCTCTCTCTCTCTCTCTCTCTCTCTCTATTTCTCTGTCTCTCTCTGTCTGTCTCTCTTTCTTTCTTTCGCAGGGTCTTACTCTGTCACCCAGGCTGAAGTACAATGGCCTAATCATAACTCACTGCAGCTTCAACCTCCTGGGCTCAGGTGATCCTCTTGCCTCAGCCTCCTTAGCAGCTAGGACTACAAGTGCATACCACCACACACAGCTAATTTATTTTACTTTTTGTAGAGATGAGGTCTTTCTATGTGCCCAGGCTGGTCTCAAAATCGTGATTTCAAGCAGTCCTCCCACCTCAACCTCCCAAAGTGTTGGGATTACAAGTATGAGACATTATGCCTGGCAGACTATTAGAAATATATTCTATAAGATAGAAATGCCACATAAAATTGCTATGATTTCAAAATGACAGAATTATTGGGCTGTGCATCTCATCCTGAGTGGGAGATGTCATTCCCACCACTGTTCTCAGGACGATATTCCTGTCTCCTTTTCACCTCTACATCTCACTTAAGACACTCAAATGCTATGCTGCTTTTTTCTGTTTCTAAGATGCACTGACCATGCTTTGTACTCTCTGGTTCCTGAGCCTTATTAGGTATTCAGCTTTGAGAAAGTAGGAAAAACTACATGCTTTTTAAAGTATCTCTCAAATATTTGGGGTAATTAGTGCTCAATAGTTTTTTTTTACAATGATGATTAAATTGCTTGCTGGGAACAGAAGAATGCACAGACATTTCTGACTGTATGAAGAGTATTGCATAAGTTGACTTTAAAAAGAAAAATTATGATAAAATTGTCTTCATGAGCGGTTCTCTTATACAAATGTGATGGCTAGTTTTTCATGTCAGTTAGACTGGCTGCAGGGTCTCCAGATTAAACATTGTTTCTGGGTGTATCTGGGAGGGTGTTTTGGTATGAGATTAACATTTGAATCAGTGAACTCAATAAAATAGATTTTCTTCCCCAGGATAGGTGGATATCATCAACACATCAAGGGCCTGAGTAAAACAAAAGGTGGAGAAAAAGAATTCGCCTTTTTTTGCTCCCTGCTTGCCTGACTTGACTGGAATTCCTCATCTTTTCCAGGCCTCAGACTGCAATTCATCGGATACTCCATTGGTTCTCAGACATCCACAGTTGACTGCATTACTCCACCAGCTTTCCTGGGTCACAGCTTGCAGAGGCACATTGTGGGACTTCTCAGCCTCCATAATCTTGCAAGCCAATTCTTCATAATAAGTCTGTCTATTTCTCTGGAGAACCATGACAAATATAGGTTTTGGTACAAAGAGTGGTTCTAAAAGAACATAATTTTAAGGATGAGTATTCTAAATTGGTTCTGTAGTTCCCAGAATTGGTTCCCTAATCTGATAGGGTTTAAAATTTCAGGAATAGAAAGAGCACTGATAGTTCATGGCCTAAAATATTTATAGAGATATGCAAAATATCTGCAACAGATACTCCCAGATGATTCTGTATACACTACTTTTGAAAATTTTTGGAAAATTAACCAACAAAAGACATTGATTGATTGTTCTTAATGTTGCTGATCAAAGCAGTGAAAGAAAAGGATGATCTCAGGATTTGAATTCCCGGCTCTGGTGAGGCATCAATGACCTACAAGCTTCTATGTGTGCCCTCAAGGCTACCCTTATCTCTGGAGCTGAAACACTAAAATTGCTAAAAAAAAAAAATCAAAAGCAGAACATTATCCTGCAAATGGTTGGATTACAAAGCAAATGGAACTTTAAGTCTGGCAGGATGTCTACAGTTAAAAGTAAAGGCATTTTATTGAGAAGGAATAGGAACCTCTACATTGGGACAGGGACATGCAGATAGACTGATGAAATGAGACACTGAACCCCTAAATTCTTATAAGTCTTCATTTCCAGTAACAGAGGTCTCTCCAACTCCTAGCAGAACTGGCTTCCTTAACCCCAGTGGAAGCCTCCCTACCCACAGGGCAGCAATATCCCCATCCCCAGTGGTACTGGCCTCTCCACCTCTGTAGTCAAGAAGGATTAACCCTCAATTGCCTAAGGAAACTGTAATGGCCTCCCCTGAGGCAGTTGCTATACAAGACAATGCTGAGTCTTCCCGGGACCCACCCTGCCACCCCTCTCTCTTTCTGTATCTATAATTAAATCAAAGTCCAATGTGTGCAATTAATGTGTGACCCATGAGAAGTAGCCTACCATGAGCAAATTGGAAATTCAAGCCATGCCTTGTTTTAATGTAGACGAAGAGATACAAAACATAGGGATATATTGGAAAGTTAAAGTAAATTAAATTTATCATTTAAGACCTAATCACCTAATCACCCCACAGTAGGAGGGTTCAGAAGACATGCTTTTCACCAATATTGTGAGAGATAAATGTGTGGGGGAACCTGTGGCATTTCTGAAAGTCTCTGTCATAATTCTCTATAGGCCAAACCTCGGATTGGGAACTACAATCATAGAACCAGGAAGCCTAAATGCAATAGGGGGAACTGGGTCCTGGAGAGGCAGGGAACACTCAGCCACAAAATGCAAGGTCAAGCTGGTGACCTTAACAAACAGCAGAGTCAAAGCAGCAGTCAGAATAGTTTGACTCATGCTGACCTATGAACTCAGCTAACTAATCATGGTGTTTCCAAGAGTGATATAGAACATCCACTAAATCATTACTTGATCTGTACCAGGCGTCTTTAAAATGTTTTTGGAAAATGCATATTATGAAAAAACTATGCATGGAATCCAAAATTCTTTTGCATTGCAATAATCATGTACTAACTTGTTATAACATATCTGAAAAGAATTTAGTTTGAAGCACTAAAAAACATAAGACTTCAGTTTGAAAAGAACCCTTATCAAAGTAACTGGAATTTTGCTAAAATTGAAGTAAGGACAAACTTCAGGATTATGTTGAAGTTTGGGTGAAAGAATGCTGAGATCATTGACGCTTTATAAAACGTTTATAGGGACAATGCCCCAAAGAAATCAGCAGTTTGCAGATGGATAACTTCTTTTAAGAAGGGATGAGATAATGCTGAAGATGAAGTCAATAGTGGCTGACAACCCACATTAATTCTCGAGGAAAACATTTATCTTGTTTGTGCCCTAATTGAAGAGGACCAACAATTAGCAGCACAAACAATAGTCAACACCATTGACATCTCAATTTATTCTGCTTACACAACTCTGACTGAAAAATTAAAGTTGAGCAAGCTTTCTACTTGACATGAAAACTGTTACACCCAGATCAGCTGCAGAGGAGAGCAGAACTTTCAATGGAAATTTGAAACAAATCAAGATCTTGAAGCATTTCTTTGAAGAATTGTAACAAGAGGGAGATCATACATGGATTTACCAGTATGATCTTGAAGACAAAGCACAACGAAAGCAATGGCTACCAAGGGGTGAAAGTGGTCTAGTCAAAACAGAAGTGAATTGCTCAAGAGCAAAAATTATAGAAACAGTTTTCTGGAATGCTCGAGGCATCTTGCTTGTTAACTTTCTGGAGGGACAAGGAATGATAATATCTGCTTATTAAAAGAATATTTTGAGGAAGTAAACCAAAACTGTAGCAGAGAGACACCAATGAATCTTCACCAGAGAGTCCTCCACCACAACAATGCTCCTGTTCATTCCTCTCATCAAACAGGGACAATTTTGGGAGAGTTTCTATGGAAAATCATTAGGCATCCACTTTTCCGCTGTGATTTGACTCTTTCTGACTTCTTTTTGTTTCCTAACCTTAAAATTTTGTTAAGGGGCATCTATTTTTCTTTAGTTAATGTTAAAAAAACTACATTGACATGATTAAATTCCTAGGACCCTCAGCCATTTAGGGATGGACTGAATGTCTGGTATCATCACCTGCAAAAGTGTCTTGACCTTAATGCAGCATATGTTGAAAAATAAAATTTGTATTTTTTTAACTTACATCTTTTAAATTTTTTTTTATTTTAAAGACATGGAGTACAGTTCAGGGTTAGGTATACAAATGTTAATTATGCAGTTACCCTTGTTGATAAAGTGTGCCCCTCCCTCCCCTGGCAGTTTCCCTCAGCTACCAATCCTACCCCTCCTTCCCCTGGTAGCTTCCCACTACAGCCAATCCTTTTCTTATAGTACTATGATAGTGGTTCAAGGTTCACTTATGAGTGAGAACATATGGTACTATGTTCTATGTTTCTGTGATAGATCACTGAGTATGATAGACTCCAAATCCATCCAGGTTGCTGCAAAGTTCATATGTTTGTCCTTTTTTATGGCTGCATAATATTCCATTGTGTATATGTACCACATTTCTTTTATCCACTCCAGCTTCAGTGGGCAGTATGGTTGGTTCCATGTTTTTACTATTGTGGATAGAGCTGCAACCAACATGAGTGTGCAGGTATCTTTTTTGTAGAATGATTTGAGTTCCTCCAAGTATATTCCCAATAGGTGGATTGCTGGGTCATATGGAAGGTCAATTTCTAGTTCTTTCAGAAATCGCCACACTGTCTTCCAAAGAGGTTGCACTAGTTTGCATTCCCACCAGCAGTGTAGAAGTGTTTCTTTTTCTGTGCATCTTCGCCAGCATCTGCTGTTGTTTGTTTTATTAATGATGGTCATTCTTACTGAGGGTAGGTGGTATCTCAACGTGGTTTTGATTTGAATTTCTCTGGTAATTAGTGAGGCTGAGCACTTTTTCATGTGTCTATTGGCTGTCTGTATATCTTCTTTTGAGAAGTGTTTATTCATGTATTTTGTCTACTTTTGATAGGACTGCTTGTTTTTTTCCTTTCAGCATATTTGAGTTCCTTGTAGATCCTAGATGTTAGACCTTTGTCAGATACACAGTTGGCAAATATTTTTTCCTATTCTGTGGGCCTTCCCCCTGCTCTCTTGATGGTTTCTTTTGCTTTGCAGAAGCTCGTCAGTTTGATGCGGTCCCACTTGTCTATTTTACTTCTTAGGGTATGGGTATTTAGGGTTTTGATCAGGAATTGGTTGCCAGTTCCAATTTCCATAAGGGTGTCTCCTGCATTTTCTAAGATTCTTATAGTTTGAGGTCCTATGTTCAGATCTTTGATCCATTTAGAGTTAATTTTTGTGTATGATGATAGGTAGGGGTTTCAATCTTCTGCATGTAATCAGCCAGTTTTCCCAGCACCATTTACTGAATAGGTTCTCCTCTCCCCAGTGGTGGTTGCTGGAGGCTTTGTCAAAGATGAGTTGGTTGAGAAATTGAGACTTTGCTTTTGGAATCTCTATCCTGTTCCATTGGTCTATATGCCTGTTCTTGTACCAATAGTGGGCTGATTTGATTACTGTAGCCTTATAGTAAAGTTTGAAGTCTGGATGTATGATACCTTCTGCTTTGTTTCTTTTGCTAAGGAATGTTTTGGTTATAACTTTCATCTTTTAATTCCACTTTTCTATGAACTTTTGAAGGCCTCTTGTATAGAAGAAAAGTTCTAGGTCATCTGAACAGAAATCTAACCTGCATCATTAAATCAGAGTCATGGCCCCTTGATCAATTTCCATACTTGAGCATGTTTACAGACCCAGAACCCCTTGAATGAAGGGTAGGCCAAGGCTCCCTGAGAAAGGACTTTAGTATTTTTACTGTGGAAGGGATTTATACTGTTAATCTTTCTCACAACCTTCCCAAAAGGACCTCTAGCTTATTTTATTTTTATTTTATTTTCTGTTATCCAGGGTGGAGTGCAGTGGCATGCTCACGGCCACCGTAGCCTTGACCTGCTGGTCTCAGGTGATTCTTCTGCCTCAGCTTTCAAAGTAGCTGGAACTACAGGCACGGGCCACCACATCTGGCTAATTTTCTTTTTTTATGTATTGTATAGGCGAGGTCTCACCAAGTTGCGCAGGTTGGTCTCCAACCCTTAAGCTCAGACAATCCTCTCACCTCGGCCTCCCAAAGGGCTGGGATTATAAGCGTAAGCCACTGTACCTGGCCTTATTTATTTATTTTTAACCAGGTAACTGTACTAATGGAAACCAAAATATTTCAGTCCAAAATATACTTCTTTGACATATTTCAAGATGGCTGCTAAGAGGGAAACATTTATCATCTACTGTCTCTGAGAGCTGCTACCTGTGAAGTTTCATCTGCATGACAAAATCACTTTTTGCTAGCCAGGAATCCTGTCTTTCTCTTCTACAACCTCTTTACCAGCCTTCAAGTCCCCTACTTTTTCTGTAACCTCAAGATGGTATAAAAGCATCAACCATCTGGCCATTGAGATCTTATATTTTGTAAACTTCCTGTGCACGTTGATAAATTTGGATGCCTTTTCTCCTATTAATCTGCCTTTCGCCAGTGAACTTTCAGAGGGAAAGGGGCAAGCTTTCCCTTAGCACCTGAAGTTTATTGGGAACAAGAAAATATTCAGACCTCTTTGGGACTACTGTACACTGACAATAACCTGACACTAATTTCAGGAGACTCCAAATATCACTGTGGCCCATCAGTTAGAGTAGTGTGTATGGAGTTTGGGTGATCAATGGAGTTTTAGCTCAGGTTCATCTCACAGTAGGTCCCCACAACCATTCTGTAGTTATTTTCCCAGTTTCAGAATGCATCATTGAAATAGACATATTTAGCAGCTGGCGGTCCCCAGCATAAACACCTTGACTTGTACAATAAGAATTATTATGGTAGGAAGGGCCAAGTGAAATACAGTACTGCCTCTACCTAGAAAAATAGTAAACCAAAAGCAACACTGCATCCCTTGAAGGATTACAGCAATAAAAATTAGTGTCATCATAAAGAACCTGAAAGATGAAGAGATGGTGATTCCTACCACATCTCTATTCAACTCTTCTATTTAGCCTGTTCAGAAAACAGAAGGATTTGGGAGAAGGACAGTGCATTTTCATAAGCTCAACCAGGTAGTGATTCCAACCGCAACTTCTGTACGAGATGTGCTTTCATTGCTTGAGCAAATTCACACATCTAGTACCTAATATGTAGCTACGGAGTTGGCAAATGTCTCTTTTTCTCCATTCCTGTTCTTGCATTCAGATGGCAAGGTCAGCAATATATCTTCACTGTCCTATCTCAGGGTATATTTCAACTCTCCAGTCCTATGTCATAATTTAGTTCACAGTGATCTTGAAAACCTTTCCCTTCCACAAGATATCACACTGGTCTGTTACACTGATGACATTTTGCTGATTGGATCTAGGGAATGAGAAGTAGGGAATGAGAATAAATCTGACTAAAATTCAGGGGCCTTGTGTCTCAGTGAATGGGTTAGACCAAGATTTTGTTTTGGAGCAAATGGAATTGCTGTCTAATGTGCACAGAATTAATACTATGAGGGACCGGCTTTTGAGAAAAGAGATAAGCCCCCTGACTAGAGGGCTTTCAATTAGACTATTTATGGAAAAGTGTGTTGGCAGATTTTAGTCCCAGATCACCCGGACCAATGAACTCTATACTTCTCAAAAAGTTCCAGCATTCGGGTTCCAGTCATGCCTCAGTCTTCTTGGTTCTGAGGGGAGGATTTGTTGGTTTCCAGCACTATTAGAGGTCAAAACTTTTCCTGCTGTGCCTGCCCAGGCTACATAATTTACAGTTTTAGGCTCTGTTATACCTAAAAGGTAACTCAATATTTTGTTAGCAACAGAGTAGACCCAATCTGAGCTGGTTCTGTGGTTACAATATTCCTTCTAAGGTAAAGAAAAAGTTGCACCTGGCTCCTCCTACAACCAAGAACGAGGTACAATGTCTAGTGAGTCTATTAGGATTTTAGAGGTAACATAATCCTCATTTGAATGTGTTTGTTACTCTAGCCCACTGAATTAGTGGCTTCAAAAGCTACTAGTTTTAAATGGGGCCTGGAACAAAAAAAGGCTTTAGAGCAGGTCCAAGCTGCAGTGCAAGCTGCTAGGTCACTTGGGCCATATGATTCAATGGATCCAATGGAACTTGAAGTGCCAGTGGCAGATACGGATGTTGTTTGGAGCCTTTGGTAGGACCCTATAGGCAAATCACAAACGCAGGTCTTTAGGATTTTGGAGCAAGGTCCTGCTATCATCTGCAGATAATTATCCTCCTTTTCAGAAACAGCTCTTGGCCTGCTAGTAGTACTGAGTAAAGACAATGTTTAACTGTGGCCATCAAGTTACCATGCAACCTAAGCAACCTGAGCTGCCCATCATAAACTGGGTGTTACCTGACTCACCAAGCCATAAAGCTGACTGTGTGCAGCAATATTCCGTCATCAAATGGAAGTGTTATAAACATGATCAGACCCGAGCAGTCTTTGAATTAAGTTATATGAAGAAGTGGCCCAAATGCTGTGGTTCCTACTCTTTCTGCACTGCTTTCCATCTCCAGCCTGTACCTGTCACCTCATTTTCTTACAGACCACATTCTCTGTAACCAGGAATTTCCATTTAGTTTTTGAGAAATGGCTTTAAGCCTTTTTCTGTCTTAGCCTACACGTTAAAAACCATTTTTCCTTTCTAATCAAATTGTATACATGCTTGAGAAATTCCAGACGCTGTTGCAGAGGCTGACCTCAGAATGACGGCATACGAGACTTCCACAGCAGAATTCTCCATTGTTTAGAGGCTACTTTAAGGTAATTAAATCCACAAACTGGCCACAATCAGGACAGTATCAGCCAGCTCTCCAGGTGGACAATTCAAGGTAATCATTGAAGCAAGACCAGTTTCCAGATACTCCTCATTCCATACTCTTCCTTTAAAATCTCCTATCCTCAGGCTAAAATTTTTCTTTTTTCTTTTTCTTTTTTTTTAAGGCATGAACCTGGCCCCCATCTGTCGGATGGGAACATTCTCCCATCTGTCGGCTTTTGGTATAAAATCTCCTTGCTTGCACTACATCTTGTGCTTGTTATTTTGGCCCGCAGGTGATGAGCTGCAGAACTTGCTATCAGCAACAGCACTACAGCCAACCTCTGGGACATTCCTGAAAGGCAATAGCAAAGATAAATCCTTCCAGGGGGCAGAACTTTGAGCAGTGTGCCTAGTTGTTCACTTTGTTAGATGGAGAAATGACCAGTATTGTGATTCACAGACTATGACCAATAGTTTGGTTAGAAAGTCAGGAACTTGGAAGAAATGTGTTTGGAAAACTGATTACAAAGAATTTGGAGACTACTTGGAAGGCTGAGGTGGAAGGATCGCCGGAGCCCAGCAGGTCGAGGCTGTGGTGGCCGGCAGCGGCCACTGCACTCCAGTCTGGGTGACTGAGTGATACTCAAAAAAAGAATTTGGAGAGAGAGGTAAATGGACAGTCCTTGAATGGGCAAAAATGAATGTATTTGTGTCCCACATAAAAGCTCACCAAAGGGTAACATTAGCATAGGGCAATTTCAATAATCAAGTGATATGATGACCTTTTTCTGTGGATACTAGTCAAACATCTTCCCCAGTCACCCTTGTCATCACCCAGCAGGTTTATGAACAAAGTGGTCATGTGGCAGGTATGGGGTTGTGTGTGGACCCAGTAACATGGACTTTCACTCACCAAGACTGACCTGGCTATGGCCACTGCTGAATGCCCAAGCTACCAGCAACAGAGATTAATACTAAGTCCGCAATATGGCACCATTCCCCTGGTGGCATGTTGATTACACAGGATTGCTTCCATCTTGAAAGGGACTAGCTAGTTTGCTTTAACAAAAATTGTTACTTACTCTGGATATGGATTTGCCTTCACTGCATGCCCAAAACTATCACCTGTGGACTTATAGACTGTACTATCCACAGTCATGGCATTTCACATAGCAATGCTTCTGATTAAGGGACTCCCTTCACAGTAAAAGAAGTGTAGCAATGGATGTATGCTCATGGAATCCACTGGTTTTACCATGTGGTAAAATCTCATTACCACGTTCCTCCACTCTGAAGGAATTGGCTTGATAGAATGGTGTAATGGTCTTTCAAAGATATAGTTACAGCACCAACCAGATGATAATACTTTGTAGGACTAGGGCAAGATTTTTCAGAAGGCTATATATGCTCTGAATTAATGTCCAATAAAAGTGCCGTTTCTCTGATGATAGGATTCCTGGGTTTGGGAACCAAGAGATGGAAATGGGAGTGCTACCACTCATTCTTAATTTCAGTGACCCATTAGTAAAATTTTTGCTTCCTATTTCCCCGACTTTATACCCTGCTAGTATAAAGGTCTTGGGGCCAGTGGGAAAAATACTCCTACCACGAGACACGATAATGTTTCCATTGGACTAGGAGTTAAGACTGTCACCAAACCACTTGGACATCTCATGCCTTTGAATCAACAGGCAAAGAAGTAAGTTACAATGCTGACTTAGTATTACCATGCTCTGTGATTAAGGTTCATGGATGACTACAACAACCAAATTCAGGCAGGAATAGCAATGGCCCTGATCCTTCAGGAATGAAGGTTTGAGTCATTCCATGACAAGCTGAGGTGCTTACTGATCGGGAGGTAGAGAACCACAACTTTGTTCATAAACCTGCTGGGTGATGACAAGGGTGACTGGGGAAAATATTTGGCTAGTATCCACAGAAAAGGTCATCATATCATCTTGATTATTGAAATTGTCTTATGCTAATGTCACCCTTTGGTGAGCTTTCACGTGGGACGCAAATACATTCATTTTTGCCCACTGAAGGACTGTCCATTTACCTCTTTCTCCAAATTCTTTGGAATCAATTTTCCAAACACATTTCTTCCAAGTTTCTGACTATTGGTCTTAGTCTGTGAATCATAATACTAGTCATTTCTCCATCTAACAAAGTGAACACCTAGGCACACTGCTCAAAGTTCTGCCCCCTGGAAGGATTTATCTTTGCTATTGTCTTTCAGTAATGTCCCAGAGATTGGCTGTAGTACTGTTGCTGATAGCAAGTTCTGCAGCTCACCACCTGCGGGCCAAAATAACAAGCACAAGATGTAGTGCAAGGAAGGAGATTTTATACCAAAAGCTGCCAGATGGGGGAATGGCCAGGTTCATGCCTAAAAAAAAAAAAAGAAAAAGAAAAAATCAAAATTTTAGCCTGAGGATAGGAGATTTTAAAGGAAGAGTATGGAATGAGGAGAGGTATCTGGTATCTGGAAGCTGGTCTTGCTTCAATGATTACCTTGAATTGTCCACCTGGAGAGCTGACTGACACTGTCCTGATCAGTAGAGAAGCTAGAGAACCCCAACCAGCTGAGGTGTTTGCTGAAAGCAAAGAGAATATAACATTGGTAATAGAAGAAGGTAGTTTTAAATACCAGCTATGACCATGTAATCAGTTACAGAAACAAGAAAACAAGGACTCAATTGTCATACTTATTTCCTCCTTATTTTGCTATAAATAAGTGTATGTATGTGTGTTCTCTCCCCTCTCGTATTCCCTTTAACATGTGGCATAAGATGTATAAATTTTACATCATGGTATTGTTAATCTTATATCAGTACTTAAGTTATAGGATACCAAGAAAAGAGTAAGCATCAAGAACTTTACTTCCTCTTCTGTGAAAAGGTTAGTACATTTTTGGTTGTATGCAAGATAGTTGTATCACGTGAGGTAGAATTATGACCTTGCTATTGTCTTCATTTGGAGTTTAAGAGTGGTTTAAGAGATGTGTAGTGCCAAGTTGACAAGGTGTAGACTTTTCATGGTTAATTTTGTGTGTCAACTTGACGAAGCACGGCATGCCCACATTAAACATCATTTCTGAGTGTATGAAGATGTTTCCATACAAGATGAGCATTTGAATTGGTGAATTTAGTAAAATAGGCCTCCTCAGTGTGAGTGGGCATCCTCTGGTTCATTGAAAGGTTAAATAGAATAAAAGGTGGTGGAAGAAAAAAGTGCTCCTTTTTTCGTGCCTGTCTGATTGAACTGGACATCTTATCTAATCTTCCCCATCCCTTGGACTAATATGCACATCATCACTTCCTCTGGTCCCAGGTCTTGAAACTAGAACTGAATTATACCACCAGTTTCCTAGGTCACCAGCACCTATATTATCGATTCTGTTTTTCTGTTAAGTCTGACTAATATATACTACTACAATTGATTTTCAAGTCAAGGAATTTTCCCACTTATAGTCCTTTTAAATTAAGAGTTTGCTATTTTATTACACATTTACGACTACTAAGATTTTAATCATTTTAAAACGATTTAATTTCCAATTTGCAAAATTACTGACACCATTAATACTCCTATCTAATTTTTAAATGAGTAGTCATGCCTGAAATTTATTTTGGCTTTCATTTTCTCCTTTGTTATTAATTTTACAAAAGCAATCATTTTTCTGGAAATGTCCACTGCAATCAGTAGGCTATAGTTGGTGTTATATCATTTAAATTAGTAGACTCACTAATACCTAGCAAGCTTAATGATGTTAGTAGTATGCTTTTGGATTCTCTCAGCATATTTTTGAAGATTTTGCAAGTATTTTTAATTTCCATAAATTTCGCTAACATTCAAAAAAGTCTTTGCTTAACATTCAATTTATAAAGCAATGCTGAATTGAAGTTTTAGCAAATTGTGACAGATTAAATGATCTTTCTATTACAAATATTTCACATGTTCAGAAAAAACATAGAGAATAAAACCACATGCATCTGTGAACACTCCCACATAGATTTAACAAATGCTAAAATGTGCATTTTTTTCAGTTTATTTATAAAAATCAACATAATAATTACAGATCTGTCTGCTAAAATCTGTATACACATTCCTGTTATCTTTTCTGAAAACCACAATTCTAAAACTTGAGTGTATCCTCATCATGCTAAATATTTATTTGTATTTTCACATATGGAGAAAATGCTTACTTTTCTAATAGTTGCATAAATGTTTTCATTTTCAAAACAGTTCTCAAAAACTTATCTCACCCATAAAATAAAGAAAATAAACTTTAATTTTAAAAATATATTAGAAAGTGAGTTCTATAAAAATATATATAGCAGGTAAGAAAGATTTGGAGTTTGTGAGCTGGGAGTTGGTTGAAATTTAAATAAAACAGTAAATGTAGATATTTTAGAGAATGTGTCATTTGCACAAACATTTTTTCCATTTAGTTAGTTAGTTCCTATGTTGCTCAGGTTGGTCTTGAACTCCTGACTCAAGCAATCCTCCCACATTGGACTCCCAAAGTGCTGGAATTATAGGCATGAGCCACTGCGCACAGCCTATCATGTGTGAATGTATCATGATCTTTTAAATTTATTTCTGCAAACTGTTGTGTGTGTGAGAGTGTGTATTTTTGTCTACTAAGATTCTTATTTGCTCATTTCCTTTTCCTCTATGGTTTCTGAAGCTAGATAAAGTTTTCTGTATTTATTACGGTCTTTGAAAAATATAGATACCACGTTTCAAGTGGATTACTCTTATTTGTTTACTGTAAATGACCAGTACTATTTTTTAAAAATCTAAAATAGTTTAATATCTTTATTATTGTTGCAAAAGATTCTTAGCATGTTGTAGTCATGAATGAACATCTTTTTTCCTTATCTAGAATTTAGTATTTTCTTTTGAAACATTAAAAAATTACTTGCTATTTATACCACTCAATACAATTCATTACATTTTCCAGTTGTTTCTTATATTATTTATTCACACTGAGTTCACTTTTTGATTTTGTGTGTCTGTGTGTGTCTGTGTATGTGTGTGTGTGTGTGTGTGTGTGTGTGTGTGTGGTGTGTGTGTAACTCATTCACTCAGAGCCTATTTGTGCTAAACTTTCTGACTGCATATTTTACTTGCCTTCATCCTTGAATGAGTTAATATCAATTTATAGAATTAAACTTTTACAACTAACTTTTTCAGCATTTTGGGTTATATTTTCATTGTCTTCTGATATCTCTTATTGCAGAGGATGTCTGCCATCAGTGTTTAAAAAAATTAAATAACATACCTTTTGTCTCTAGGTGCGTTTAAGACTTCTCTCCATGTCCCATATATTGTGTAGTTTCAGCATTATAGTCTATGTTTTCTATATTTCTGCTTCTATTACTTTATTTCTTTATGAATATATACAGGTATGTATGTGTATAGGTATTGATATCTCTATTCTATTAATCCATTCATCTATCCATCCATCTTTATAATTCCTAGTCGGTACTATGTGTTCACTTTTAGTTAGAAGATGCTTATCTTTCTTCAATTCTAGATAATGAATGGGATTTCTTTTCAAATATTGATTCTCAACTCTGTTCTCTTTTTCTATCACTCCTGATAGTCATATTTGGCTATTTTCAATTGACTGCTGTTATCTCTTATAATTTTAAATTTATAATTTTATATCCTTTATAATTTTAACTTCATCTGTGTTACATTTGGAGAAAATGCTCTATTCTCCTCCAATTCATTAATCTCCTTGATTGTTTCCACTGTGGGTATTTTTCCAACTCGAGGGTACAGCAGTATCTCGGTGACTGTACTTTCTTTCCCAGAGATTTCTTTGCCTCTTTTCAGGTATACCTGCTATAGTTTCACCATGTTTAGTTTAATTCACTATGTCTCATTACTGTTGTGTATTTATAAATTCAATTTATTTGAAAATTTTTCATCATTATACAGTTTTAATTCTTCTCTCAGAGTTGATTTTTATTGCTTATTTTCCATTTGATTGGTTTTGTTTGTTACCATGTTTTGATTTTTAGACACATTTTGAGTGAAGGATATTCTTCCCTTTGTATTATTCTCACTTCTTCCTTTATAGAAATTTTATACTTTCCTCCATTCAGTCCCAAAGTCAACTGCTTAAAAGAAGATTATGGCAGCGAATGGCTAGTTGCAGTACTACAGCATAGAACTATCACTACACAACTGCAATGGACTCATTCATTTAGACTACTAAGTGAGTGATAGTCCTGAGAATTGTGCAGTACACCATCTACACACTGTAGGCTGCTGCTGTGGGAAGCATCATCCAACAGCAAAAATGGAATAAACCAGTGGGTGGAATCACTGTAAGATTCTAGCTGCTTCTTTTTCTTTTTTTGCATGTACTGCCCCAGGCAGCAAGCACTTCATCTTTAAAGTTCTTTTCACTAACTGGTTAGATTCACCATAGCACTAGTTTCTACCTTTGAACCTGCTTCTATTATTTCACCTTTGAGGGATTCTTTTAGTTTCCATGGAAATACAGGAATGGAAATCTCAGACTCCTTTTTTTTGAACCAAAACCATGCCTGCATGTTTAGTTACATAGAACATTTTGGGTTTCTTTCCATTTTTCAGTCCATGGAAATATCTATAGTATCTTTTTTTAAAAAAAACTCTCTTTTTCTAATTTTTAAAATATTATCAACACTAGTAAGGGTTTGTCACAAAAGGATATGAACTTACAACTCTATCTTGACAAGAATTCCAAAGAAATGATATCTTTGGTATCTTTTTCATAGAGTGATTTGAGTTCTTCTGGGTATATTCCCAGTAGGGGGATTGCGGGGTTGTATGGAGGGTCAATTTTTAGATCTTTTAGGAATTGCCACACTGTTTTCCACAGAGCTTGTATTAGTTTACATCCTCAACAACAGTGTAAAAGTGTTCCCTTTCCCCCGCATCCTCTCCAGCACCTATTGTTTTTTGAGTTATTGATGATGGCCATCCTGACTGGAGTTAGGTGGTATCTCAGTGTAGTTTTAATTTGCATTTCTTTGATGACTAGTTAGGCTGAGCATTTTTCCATGTATCTGTATGTCTTCTTTTGAGAAGTATCTATTCGTATCTTTTGCCCATTTTGTAATGGGGCTGTTTGTTTTTTTCTTTTTGGCACATGTGAGTGTCTTATAGATCCTAGATGTTAGGCCTTTGTCAGACATACAGCTGCAAAATATTTTTTCCCAGTCTGTGGGCTGTCTCCCTGCTTTCCTGATGGTTTCTTTGGCTTTGCAGAAGCTTATCAGTTTAATGAGGTACCATTTGCCTATCTTATCTCTTATGGCATGGGCATTTGGATTTTTGATCAGGAATTGGTTGCCAGTTTCAATTTCCATAAGGATGTCTCCCGTGTTTTCTAACGTTCCTATAGTTTTCAGTTTTACATTTAGATCTTTGATTCATTTGGAATTGATTTTTGTGTATGGTGATAGGTAGGGGTCTTGTTTCAATCTTCTGCATGTGGTTAGTCAGTTTTCCCAGCACCATTTACTAAATAGGTTCTCCTCTCCCCAGTAGTGGGAGGTGGAGGCTTTGTCGAAGATGAGTTGGTTGAGAAATTGAGATTTTGCTCTTGGAATCTCTATCCGGTTCCATTGGTCTGTATGCCTGTTCTTGTACCAATTCCAGGCTGTTTTGATTATTGTAGTTTTATAATAAAGTTTAAAGTCTGGGAATGTGATACCTCCTGCTATATTTTTTTTTGGTTTTTTTGGTTGAAGATTGTTTTGACTATTTGAGGTTGTTTATGTTTTCATATTAATTTCTTTATTGTCATTTCCAGGTTTGAGAAGAATGCTGCTGGTAATTAAATGGGTATTTCATTAAATCTGTAGACTGCATTGGATAGGATGGACATCTTAACAATGTTTATTTTTCCAATCCATAGCATAAAGACTATATGTGTGAGTGGGTGTATGCCAGTGGGTGAGTAATAATGTTTCAGAAAATATACTTATGCCAATTCAAATACTTTCAGGTTATTCTAACTTTGAGTATTTTTATAAAATATTAATGTAATAATTTCACTACTATTGTATGTGATATCATATATTAAGATTTAAAAATCCTCATGCCTTATTCCAAAATAGTTGAAATAATTTTTAATAAGTTTATATTACAAAATGTCATGATATTCTTTGCCACCTCCATCATATTAATAGTTTGCATAAGTTCTATACTTATTATGACTCTAGCTTAATTTACAGCCTTCATGAGGACATAACATTAATTCAAAGTGCAATGTTGTGAGGTTACAAAAGATAAAAAACAAATTCTTCATCCAATTAATATTTGAATGATTTTAACTAATATTCTTTCATTGGTATAAAGGATTATTGCCCAACATTGTACCTTATACATTGACAAAAATGACCCTAGAGCCTACACTAAAGTTTCTGAAAATTATCTTGCACATGCACAAATTATAATTTAGTGAAGCTCATAACGCAATTCCTAGTTCTTTACTACTAGTGATGTAAATATGTGATTTATGTGATTTTAAATAAAGACAATAGACAAAATAAACAGGCAGTTAATACTTGTTCACAACTTTCCAAAAATGTGTCATCAATATTGTTTTAGTTTGTGAGGTAAAAGCCTTAAAATATGACACTGTATTCATGTTGGTAATTCACCTGGATTCTCCTTTATGCATTTATAGTGTCCCTTGTATTTTCCTACAGTACCTTGTCATTGTAACATCTTTTTATTCTGGATAATTGAGAATCCCGCTTTATTTGCCTATTCTGTATTCATAAGCTGCCCTCCTGTTTCTGATAGCACTCCAATTTCCTTTAAGAATCCCTGCTACTCCTCCTCTCATATTGAGTTGCTCCGGAAGTCTGCTCTGCTCCACAGCAACAGCAATGAACATATAACCTGGATCTGGACAATTAGAGTCACAGTGTTTGTTGCAGGGATGAGTAAGTACACTGAGACACCAGCTAGCATCATCAGCTCTAGGACTTTCCCTGAATAATTAGAAACAATAATAGCTAGTTCCACCAGGTCTATAAACTAGTAGCATATATTAACCTGTAACTGCTGGAAGACAATGAAGCACTTGGAGAAAATATCAGAGCTGAGAGATAGAGACAAATTCCTGAGGGCAACAGTTCTGGAATTTTTCAGTTGTGTCTGTACATTCTCATTCTCTCTCTCTCTTTCTCTCTCTCTCTCTCTCTCTCTCAAGTAGTCAATTAGAGTTTGGTTTCTCTCTAACTGCAGGAGTTCTGTTTCCCAAATCATATAGTATAATTGCCTGTTCTCTCCTCTGTGTCACCTACTATATTATGTTTCTTGAGAACGGAGATCATTTCTTGTTAACCATTTTATGGTCAGTTCCTATCATAATGTCCAACACAAATATTTAATAAAAAGAATAAGTGAACAAATAAGTACTAATTTTTATAGATGTATTACTGTAGTTAGCATTAATTAAAATAATCAATAGATAATTTTGTCTATAATTCTGAGTTAAATATCTTGAGTTGACAAAAATGAATATTATTGTCTTTCTACACTGTCCCATGAGAAATCATACTAAGCAACTGAAATATCGGATTACAAAAATAGTTATAAACTATGGTATGTCTTGGGAATGTCTCATAATACATAAGCTCTCACTTCTACTGCAGAAGCTCTTGTCTTCCATGATCACATCATCAATTGAATGTGTCATAATATGTTTAATATAATATAATTAATATGTGATATGTTATAATATGTGATGTGCTATAATATGTTTAATATGTGATATATTATATTGTGCTATATGCTATGATGTTTGATGTAATATGTTTAATATGTAACATGTTATGATGTATTATAATATGATTAATATAATACGTTTAAAGAATCTCCTTAGAATAATAGTCCCTTTGGGTTTGAAGTTTTGTAATAGAAAATTTCTTACTGTAAAAATCATGTCCTCAAACTAGCTTTAACAACTGCAATATTTTGTCATACATGTTTATCTTTCATATATGTGTGCATATAGTGTGTATTTGGTGTCATTTTAAAGTAATAGGTATCATGACATTTCATCCACACATTCTTCAACATGCAACTCTTAGGAGTAGGGATAGTCTCTTACAAAGCTACAGTGTCATTATAACACCTAAAATAACTGCCAACCATTTATAATCTGATATCCAAACCACATTCTAGTATCTACAATTGCCATAAGAATGTTCTTTAGAGGTTCCTTTCTTAAATAGGTTCATCCATTGCAAATGATTATTTTTTTTTTTTATTTTTATTTTTTGAGTTGGAGTCTCACTCTGTCGCCCAGACTGGAGTGCAGTGGCCACTCCTAGCCAACGCAGCCTCGACCTGCTGGGCTCCCGCAATCCTTCCGCCTCAGCCTTCCAAGTAGCCGGAATTACAGGCACGCGCTATCACGCCCGGCTGATTTTTTGATTTATTGTAGAGATGAGGTCTCGCTGCCCAGGTGGGTCTCGCACCCGCGGGCTCAGGCAATCCACTCACCTCAGCCTCCCAAAGGAGCGGGATTACAGACCGAGCCCGGCTGATTGGTGTTTCTTTATTCTAGATTAACAAGAATTTTTAAAATGATGTTTATGTAAACAAACAGATTAGATTATAACTTTATGAATGTTTCCCAAACTACTATGCTAATAATATTAATTATTTGCTACACAGAAAATATTATTGTGAAGCAAATAAGTTCTTAAGGAAGAAAGTTCTGTAGAAAAGTAATAAATAATTAGCAATATGAAGAGTGTAAGTTGATTAGCACATCAGGGGTGGTTGTAGAAAAGATTTGAAACTTTGCAAAAATTGTGCAATAATACTTCTTAAATGTTTATTGCCCTTCACTGAAACTCTGAAGAGTTCCTATGAAATGAAAGAAGATAAAGTTAACTAGAATAAAAAGAGAAACTTCACTGTAAAGAGTTTCAAGGATAGAATAAGGACATTGAGCTTGAATCTGTAGTTAGTGAAGGAGTTTTGCACAGGATAAAGATTTGATGGAGATAATAATCGGGAGGGAAATGAACGTAGAAGGTGAGATTGCAAAAATAAAGTAAAACACATGCTATTACAGTAACCCAGGTGAAAACTGATGGAAGTGGAATGTTTGCTTTAATTCATAGGTTTCATTTAGCCAGCAAAGGCTGAGAGGCTCTTCAAGAAATGGTGGAATTAACTGCACTAGGAGGTTGGTACTCTACGTTCTTACCAAACACTGCAATCAGCTGTGTGACCTTGTTTAACTCAAGAAGCAGATCTAGTCCTCAAAGTCCTCAGATGAAAACTGAGAGGACAAAAGGATGACAACTAAGGTACAGCTCAAATTTCTATTAGTTCTGAATGCCTCTGATGTATCAACCATCCTCCACTTATACTTGAAGCTTCTTGAAGTTTGCACATGATATGGATAAAAAGTATTTATTTTTAACAGAGGCTAGAGAGAACTATAGAAACAAAACAAGAACAAGTGATAACTTTAATGAAGACTGTTTTCTTCTAGAGTTCTCTTCATAGCTACTGGGGAAAGTATTACAAAACAACTTTTAAAAAACAAATAGGCAATCAGAATATCTCATAAGAAAGTCTACCTGGAAATGTAAGAATTCTATGGCTATGTTATCTATATTAGTCATTTAAATAGTATTTTTCACATATATGGATTTAATTGTGATTTAATTTACAATAGTTTTTATCATTGTTGTTGTTTTTAACTACTCACCTGTTGCTAGTACTCACCTACTACTTACTACTCACCTATAGGCCTAGCAGTCCTCAGTCTCTGATATTTTAGGCCAAACACTAATAGAGGCCATGTTTTCAAGGTCAGGTCATAAGGAGTGAGTGAAACATCAAGTTTAAGACTTCATGTTCAGCAGAAGCTAGAATCAAGGAGTGTGTAAATTACATGGGGAGGTGTCATCATCCCCAAGAACAGGAAGGTCATATTTCTAATTACATCCATGTAGAAATGTGGAGTTTTGCCAAGGAATAGCTAACAAATTTTGGGGTTCCTTAATAAGTTTTCATGTGTAAAGAATGTATAATATTAGGAACATTTTTCTTTTTTTTTGCCAACAATACATTTTTTCAGTTTTAAGTTAATATCTTTTGCAAAGCTAACTTGAATTCCTACTTGACAAACAGATATCAAATCAAATTTATGTAATCATTTGATGCCAATAATACAATATCGGTTTATCCAATAAATGGGGCAAGGAGTGTGGAACATTAAAAGTAATGAATGTAGTTGTCTCTTCAAGAAAATGATAGTCTTGTTGCACTGAACTACATGTATTAAAATGTGTCTTGTTGCACTGAACTACATATATTAAAATGTGTCTTGTTGCACTGAACTACATGTATTAAAATGAGCAGCAGATCCTTTATTATCCTCTGTCACATTTAAGGGGTGTCAGGGTGTTGTAGTAACATGAAATACATAAAAAATGTATTTCTGTTGATTTCCAATCTGAATTTTTCAGGATTACGTTTACCTCCCTGTTCTCCACTAAATCTGGTGCACAAATGAATCAATGTTAAACATGTTTGGATCCTATGTTAACTCCTTCAGTTCAGGTTTTGCTTCATTAAAACCTTTTAATTTATCTGAGTTTCTCCAGGAGACTTGAAATAATTCTTGCGCATTGCAAACATAAATGACTTTTTATATTTATAAACTGGCCTGAAATGAGGAAATATAAGCCTCAAAGCTAAACTCAGTGATCAGTGGAGCAGACACTCATGTTGTCATTCCCAAGATGCTACTGCGATTTGGAAACAAGTGACCTATGGTCTGGTTTCTACCAATCTAGTGAAACCTAGTCACAGATCTCAGCCTGAATTTTATTGTCTTTATTATACTCAGTCATGTTTAGGTACAACATTCTAGGGTAGTTCGCTGGTCATTTAAACACAATGCAAGCCACAAATGTGTGCCACAAAAAAGTAAGGACAAAGCCGGGTGCAGTGGCTCAAGCCTGTAATCCCAGCACTTTAGGAAGCCAAGGTGAGAGGATTGCCTGAGCTCAGGGGTTTGAGACCAGTCTGGGCAACTCAATGAGACCTCATCACTACAATAAATCAAAAAATAAGCTGGCCCTGGTAGCATGAGTCTGTAGTTTAGCTACTTGGAAGGCTGAGGTGGAAGGATTGCCTGAGCCCGTCAGGTCAAGGTTGTGGTGGCCGTGAGCGAGCCACTGCCCTCCAGCCTGGGCAACAGAGTGAGACTCTGACTCAAACAAATAAATAAATAAAAGTAAGGACAAATTGGTAATATTAATTATAATAATTTACTCTATTTAACTCACTATATGCAAAAGGTTAACATTTTAGCACATCATTCATCTTTTCAAAATATTAATAAGTATGTTTTGCTTGCTAAGTCTTTGAACTGTGGTGTTCATTTTATATTTAAGGCACATCTCAATTTGGAGTAGCCACAATTCACTTGATCGGCAATCACATGTAGCAAGTGGCTACCATATTAGACAATGCCATTTTAGAATGTAACTGTTTCAACTGCTTAAAATAGTATCATGCAGAACACCATGAGCTTGAAGATTATTAAAATGCTTTTTGAATATGATGGTGCAACTAAAAAGTGGTGTTCTGGAGACTCAAACAGATCCATTTGAAATATGACAGATTTCTCAATGTTTATTAGTACAATCCTTGTAAACTCGTGTTTCTTAAAGCCCAAATTGTAAGAGAAATTTTAATAATACTTAAATGGGTCTCAGTTTTTAAATTATTTACTAAATATTACAAAATAAGGAAGACTATATGCTTTGAAACATTGGCTTTTCTAAATCAAAGTTCATGCTTCTTATGAAATTCTTATTATTCAAATGTGAAGTTATTCAAATTATTCAATGCGAATTCCCTTTAATGCAGTTTCTTATTTATTCCAAGAATTTAATGGTAAAAGTGGAAAATGAATGAATTATGCCAACTTTGGGTCAAGATAATATTCAAATTACTTACATAATTGATTAAAATACCCTAATTTGAGAATTCCTTGAGTGACAATTTTCATCCTACCCCTAGAGTTTTGAAACATGGACTGTCACTTTTTTAAAGGCAAATAAATACATATATATTACATAAATGTATACATATATAATGTTATCTATTTATATATACATGTTTAATATCCATAATATATACACTATAATATAAATTGTGCTATTTAACTATTTTTTAAGTGTACAGCTGTGTAGCATTAAGCACATTTCCATTGTTTTGCAACAATCAGCACCATCCATCTAGAGAACCTTTTCATTGTTCCCCAACTGAAACTTTTTTTTTTTTTTTTTTTGAGTTGGAGTCTCACTCGGTTGCCCAGACTGGAGTGCAGTGGCCGCTTCCGGCCACCGCAGCCTCGCCTGCTGGGCTCCGGCAATCCTTCCGCCTCAGCCTTCCAAGTAGCCGGAATTACAGGCATGCGCTACCATGCCCGGCTGATGTTTTTGATTTATTGTAGAGATGAGATCTCGCTGCCCAGGCGGGTCTTGAACCCGCGGGCTCAGGCAATCCACTCACCTCAGCCTCTCAAAGGCGCGGGATTACAGGCTGAGCCACCGAGCCCGGCTGAAACATTTTACCCATCAAACATTAACTCACCCTCTTCCACTCCTCCTCAGCCCAGGCAATCACCACTCTACTTTCTGTCACTGAGAGTTTGACTCCTCTAAGCATTTCACATAAGTTATATCATATAATTTTTGTCTTTTTGAAGACTCATTTATTTCACTTAGCATTGTGTCGTCAAGATTCACTCATGTAGCGTGTGTCAGAATTTCCTTCCCCTTTAAAACTAATATTTCCGGTAACTCCTTCGGGTCCCCTCCCACTGTGGGAGCTTTTCTGTCCTCTCAATAAATCCTGCTTTCAAAGAACATAAAAATAAATAAAAATAATATTTCCTTGGATGTAGAAACCACATGTTGTTTATCCAGTCATCCTTCCATAAACAACAGGGTTGCCTTTGGACTTTTTGGCTATTGTTAATAATGTTGCTGTGAACATGAGTGGACAAATACCTATTTAAGTCATGGGCCTTCAATTTTATTACCTGTCTTTAATTTAGGCACCAGTTATGTTTTGTGCTTTTCTCTCATTAAAATCGTGGGAAGTTTTTCTTTCAATTTAAAATAAAATAAAATCTTTCCTTTTTGTGCTTATAGAGTGGTCTTTCTTCTTAATAGAACAGATAAATTTACTCTCACAGACAATTTAATTTTTTTCTGCCCCTTATTTCCCAGTCCTGATTCCACTATATTCTTCTGAAGTCATTCTTCTTTAATATTAACTCATTTTGCACGTAGAAATGTTAGCTTACCAAATTCCAGAAATTAAAAATGTCTGTAGAATATGCTAAGCTACAGCTCCCAGGGTCCCAGATAAATTATCCTAGTTTGGTTGAAATTTATCTTGTCAAATACCCCAGGCTTTAATCTTTCAACCCTCTTCACTCTATTAATTCTTCTCTTAGCTCCCACATGTGAACTATTTTTGGTATTAAAAACTCATTTTTAAAGCAATATGATTTCAACAACTAAAATAACATGTACGTTTGGTGAAGTTAAATTTAGCCTCGTGAAATGGCACCTTAGCAAATTTGCATCATCGGTAAGTGGTTCCCCTACCTCCAATTCCTTTCTAGCCCCAATCCATAACTTGCATTCCATTGTGGCTTTTTTCCCCTGTCGTAAATACGGCTTTGAAGACACATGATCCAAACCAAGGAGAAAAATAAACACAGCCAAGTACCAAATATGATCTAAAAATAGAAAAACAAAGCTCATGAAATCTTGAGAAAAAGTAGACTGTTCTCTGACTTTTTCAATGCCATATTTAGAATGCTCAAAGACCCGTGAGAAGTACACAATAATTTTATTAATAACCATAACTATTCCAAGGACTTTCACTGCCTGAATTTCTAATATATTCAGCATTGTTTACTTCCAGCTTTTTCCATCAGCAAGTCTTAGGAGGAAAGGAAGAGATATATGAATAGGCAGTTGTAAATAATGCAGCATTTAATTTTGTCTCTAACTGCCGTAAACAAACTGCTCTCATATTTAATACCCTATCAGTCGCGTTTACCCAGCTTTCCCCAACAAAGGCTGCTCTTTAGAATGTCAAGCAACCACATAATTGAGCACCCATGAGAGAGATGACGGGAAAACTAAGCATTCTGCAGCATGTCTGCCAGAATGATGACTCTAGAGCCCTTTCAGCAGTAACCAGGTGCTTTCTTCTAACAGAACATGTATCTCTCCTCCTCCTTAGCATCTTTGCTTCACCTGTATCACCTTTGTCTCTTATAAACTGTATATAGTTGGACTTTATTTTTAACTCAAATGTGACCGTATGCCATGTTATGGAGAAATTAATTCATTAAATTATCTTCAGTAATTACCTTATGATTCACGTTACATTATTTACAAATTTTGTTGGAATGATCTGAGAACTGAAACTGTTTAGTTGTATTTTTATATGACGTATTTGCTGCTGATGAACAATTTTGGAAATCTCTATTCTGTTTTATCACCATGTTTTAAACAGTTCCTTATAATTCACTCTATTGATATTTAATTTTAGTGATTGCTTCTAATGTTTTCACGCATAAATTTTCCTCAGTTCTGTACTTTGGTTTATCTTTTGGTCATTGGAAGACTATAGTGAACAATGCAGTTGATTTCCCAATATTGATTCCTATTGGGAATCAGAGATGGGTAACCCAAGACAACTAGACATTGGTTCTGGGAAGTTTGTGAGACCCAGTTCTGTTCAATGGGATATGAGGGGTTATATTCCAGGAGAAAGTGTCTCTCCTGAGACACAGCCAAAAGAAATGTTGTTTTTCAATCTTCTAGACATTGACTGTTACTGTTGCAGCTACCTTATTACCACACTGAGGTCAAATCAGTACCAAGAATAGCAAAGTAAAGTGATGGGGAATAAAAGGGGGGAGGGGGATTCTTGACAACACTGAGCTATTTTTATCAGTCCTGAAGGCAACATTATTTCCCCCTTCCTGTCGTCTGAAAACATGTAGATATATATAAAGCTATCCTCACAGGGCTAACATGAATTATAGACAGAAATATAGTTATCATTAAGCATCAATCAGGCTTCACTTTGACCTACTTCCTTGTTACCCAAAACCAATATATCACTAGATACTGACCATTGGCTCCCAAGTGTTCCTATAGATAGAATTTCTGATTTTAGAATCATAAAACTTTTGTTTAAACATTGCATAAGATGTTTTTAAAATCCTGAATTCCAGTAAAACAGCTAATACCAACCAATTTGAAGACCACCACCCCTCCCCCACAGAGAAGCAGAATCAGCAAGAGAATCGGTTTCTTCATCTCGCTGTAAGGTGACTTCACCATGCACTTTAGACCAATCAATGATCTCTATATATTGACCCACACCAAAACCCTTAAAAATGCTAACCCCAAACTCCTTGAGGTGATGGATTTGAGGTTTCCTCCTGTCACCTTTTCGGTGACTCTATGACTAAACTTCTTTCTTGCTGCAACCCAGTGTCTCAGCATATTGACTTGCCATGTATATCAGGCAATGAACCTCTTAGGGGTGCATATACATTGTAGCTACTTTGAGTCACAGCTTCTGTTATTGTGCCTGAAAACGTTCTCTACAATAAGAATTTCTTTATTTTTTAAATTGAAATATAAGTAATCATTTTTAAAACCACAAAATCTTATAAAAATGTTTGGATATTAGTTTCTGTTGTATTCATTTGGAATGAATATGTGATTGGGCTTGGAATTTCAGAGTCCTTTTACACTCAATGTTCAGTTGACAAAACTTAATTTCAGGCATGTCTAGCCCATATCCCATGGGCTCAACTAGCCCATACTAATGTGGCTCAACAAAATCTTTTGGCATCATGTGTTTTTTTAACATTTATTTTCTCTGTGACCCCATGTATGGTTCCATTTTTGAAGTTGCAAAGTTATACTGTACTTGAAATGAAACTTAAATTATGGTAAGCTCAAATTATGGAAAATAATTTAACACATTTTGATACATTGGCTAAACGTAGTCCTGTGAGATGCCAAAAATACGCAGCTTTGCTTTCCATCCTAAAACAAGAATTTGAAAATGGATATCAAGATTCCTGGCAAAATAATTACTATTTTGTTATATTTGCTACACCATAGTCCGTTAACATTATTTTACCTGCAAATTTTTAAATGGAATGCATGAAGTTGCAACCAGACATTCAATTGAAAGAAAAGTTCAATCATGTCTCTTTATTTTACTTTTATAAAACCTATCTTCCTAGAGAAAAATATCCCTCGCTTCACAATCACATTATTTGTGATATCATTTTTTGGCAGCACATACATTTGTCAGCAGCTGTTTTCAGTTATGTGGCACACAGAGAGCAAAATTTAGACAAACATTTCCGACAAGCACCTTGAGAACTCACTAAGAATTGCAACGACCTCCACAGAACCAGACATTGATAAATCAGTTTTACAATAACAAGGTCAAATTTCCCACTAGCTTTATATTGTTCTCATTTTTTCTAAACTTTATAATAAAAAATTTTTTTAAAAAGTCTTATTATGTATGCACACTAACTGTATTATATCATTTATGTGCAGCAAGACAATTCCTCCTTAGTCGATGCAGCCCAAGGAAGCCAAAAGATTGAACACCCCTGCTTTGTTTGCTTTTTGTAATTGGTTCTGAAGAGGTAAATTGTGAAAGCTGACTAAATAGTTTTACCTTAGATTATCTGCTGAAGTGCTTGTAAATGTTTTCTTTCTTTTTTTAATTTAAAGATGTTGGGTATAATTCAGCGTTAGGTATACAAATGTTTATTATGCAAGTACCCTTGTTGATGAGGTGTGCCCTCACTCCCCTAGCAGTTTCCCACTACTGCCAATTAACTGTTTTCTTTATGCTTCAAATTTGAAAATGTTATGAAAGTATTCTAATTAACCCTTTAGGTCAGCAGTCTTACGTTTTTCTTCAGCTCAAAAAAGTTTTTTTCAGCCGGGCTTGGTGGCTCAGCCTGTAATCCCGCGCCTTTGGGAGGCTGAGGTGAGTGAATTGCCTGAGCCCGCGGGTTCGAGACCCGCCTGGGCAGCGAGACCTCATCTCTACAATAAATCAAAAAATCAGCTGGGCGTGGTGGTGCATGCCTGTAATTCCGGCTACTTGGAAGGCTGAGGCAGAAGGATCGCCGGAGCCCAGCAGGCCGAGGCTGCGGTGGCCGGGAGCGGCCACTGCACTCCAGTCTGGGCGACAGAGTGAGACTCCAACTCAAAAAAAAAAAAAAAAAAAAGTTTTTTTCTTACATATACCTAATCAATATTTATGATCTATTCTTTTTGCTCTTCTGGCATTTCAATTACAGTAATTTATAGTTTCTCTAACTTTCATTTTTATTCTTGACTATTTTAATTCTTTTCTTGTTCTACATTATTACAAATGAAATATGAGTTATGAACAAATACAGATGAGAATAAACAGAAAGTGGGGGAATAACATTTTAAAGAGGGGATAACATTTTCTGATTTGTTTTGCATGTTTATTACAATTTCCCTGCTTGTATTGTGATTTTAGTTGCTTATCTAACCAGTATAACTAGGTTGTCATAATTCACTGTGGGGCAGGCACTGAACACCAGCAGCCTCATGTGTAGGTGTGCAGTCTTCATTTGGGGCCTCCTATTCACAGACCCTGTCAGGGAAAATGGGCATCCAGCTCATTCTCCCTTTCCCATCCTAAGTTAGTGGAGGCTTAACTCTCAGGTACCCTGGCAGCAGGCCCCCCTTGGAGGTATGGCACTAGTGAAATATTTCCAGTCTGGCCTGCTATCAGTGAATTCATTACTATGGGGAATCACACATCATTGTCATGCCAAAAGATGTGGTGTAGATCGCCCCTCTGCTCTTTCTTTTTTCAGCCACTCTTTCCACATTATTATTAATTTTTCTCTTGCTCAGGTAAGTCCATAGAAAATTATCAAATCCACTGCCTAATCTATGATCCTAACAAAGAGATATATGTCTTTTGCTCTCTTCTTCCAGTCATCCTGGTCTCTAGGAATGATTCTCCAAGATACCCAATTCCTTGGCTTTAGTGCTGGGAACTAAACTTCAAACCACAGAACTACCATCACCCCGGCTCAACACTCCTTCTTCCTCCATTTAGTTATTTCCTCATGTCAACAGCAGCACAAAAAGAGGTCATGCAAACTGTATACAATCACAAAGAAAACACACTGGTGGGAAGACTTTGGGCGACACCATTTACTGGACCAGACACCATATTTACTGGACACCATTTACTGGACACCAAAGAAGGGATAAATAAGATATAACCTCAGGTGAAACTGAAGGAGGAATGTGAATTTTTTAATGTAAAAGGCTTACATTGCAAACTGTTATAATATTAGGCATTGTTACATCATATTTCTGTAGAAAGTAGCCACAAATTCCCTTTACATGCTTATGAGAAATTATTTTTATGTTCTTTTACATTCTCTACCCAGATTGCCTATTTGTTGTTTGTTTTTAGTCTCTAGTTGTTGCTAGGCAGAAGGATTTGTGGCCACTCATCAGAATAGCAAGTATTCTGTAATATTCAGAAATCAGAATACAGAGCATGAATTATGATATCACTCAGACCAGATTTTCATTTCTGACTGCATGCTATATCTGTGTCACCCCTCTAAGTCTTAATTTTCTTGGTTGGAGAACTAGCAAAAATAATACTATCTAATAAGTTTGATGTAAAAATTAAATGAGATGATGTGAGCAAAATCTTAGCACAGTATTTTACATATGGAAAAATATTGATTATTAGAGTAGGGTGATAACTTCATTCTGTCAATATTCTGTAATAGCACAAAAAAGAAAGAAAAGAAAAATATAAAAAACTCTATGAACCAATTTTTTTAACTTTATCCTCATAGATTACAACACATTTTTGCTAATGTCATGCAAGGATAAACTCCTGATGTCTCTGCTACTAATGGGACACACTTAACACACAAAAGCTTGTGTATTAATAGTTGTATGTATGTAAGGTATTACTTTTCAAAATGTGCATCAGTATTTTGTCTTTTTCTGTTTCTCTTTTCAAATCCCTTCTAAAGTTTAGACCTAGTTCCAGTTTCTGAGATTTTAGGAAATAACTAAGGGTTAAGAATTTCCTGAAGTCCATCTCTAGTTACTTTGATCTTATTGTAATCTTCCTCAGGCATCTTGACCTTCACTTCTGATGATATTGCTTTATGGTTGTGCCTACTGCACACACATATCTGACTAAATGCCATTAAGATATTTTAAGCTGTTAGTCCCACACACAGTGCATCTCATAGTCTGATAAATGCTGTAAGTTTTAAGTTTACAAAATGTCTAGGCTCAAAATTTGGCTTTAGTTTGAAAAAAATAAAAACATAAAAAGACATTATCATGTTTTTAAAAATAAGGCAAATAGACATAAACAATTAAAACTTCTAAGCTATTCACTATGATAAAAAAATCAATGAGAGGTTAAAAAAGTAATTCAGAATACTGACCAATAAACATTGGGTTTTGATTTGTAAGATTTTAAAATTTTGTTTCTTTTTTGAAGTGTTTCATATCTATGCTTCTGCAGTAATTTACTAATTTTTAGAATCAGAACTAGGTGTTTTAATTAACATACATTTTTCCTTCTTGCCCGGGAAAATGTGTATTTTCATTTAAATAAGCATAAATGACATAATGTTTAGATTACATTGTCAAAACCAATTGTCTACTTAGTGTCTATTACCATACCCCTGCTACAGATATTGACAATAATAATATGGTACAAAGTGAAGTCTATTTTTAATCACTTCCTATTGAAACATAATAACACAAATGTACACGTGCATATAGAAGCACACAAATTGTGGCATGATGCTGACAGCAAGAATCAATTCTGGTAACAAAAAAAAATCAGTAGGCATCTCATGTATCTGCCAAGCCTAATTCTGACTTTCTCTACTACATGCTAATATAAGAGAGAGCAACCCAGATACCAACTGGGAAAAACTCCAGATTTTCTCTTGGGTACACAAATCGTGACTTCTGCCAGGAAACGGTGATAATACCAATGTTCCAGAAGATCAGAACATGAATTCTTAAGAGCCTTAAACCTCTGTATGCTCACTAAAGGGGGGTCTTTAATAGCTAAGCACATTTGTTTCAAAAATATCAAGGGGAATGGGACATTGTATAATCCTCCTACAAGGGACTAGTGAAAGTAATTTAAAGGTATTTTCCAGAAACATAAATAAAATGGCTAAATCAAGGGAGGTCCAATTTCTATTCTTTATTAATTCAAATACTTAACTCTACCTCCTCTAATGCATGCAGTTCTAGAATCGTGAATCAGCAGGCTGTGATGAGAATGCCAACCTGCGTGCATAAAAGGAGCACAATAAAGAGCCACGCTGGGTGGCTCCCTATGTCACCGAGGAGCAAGGAGAAACGGCCCATTATACTACTACAGGTACTCCTTTTCCTGATGCCTACTCTCTCTTGTCAGTGTCCAAAAACTGGGTAATGCTCTGAGTAGAGAACCTGAAGAAAGGTAGTTATTTGAGGAAGAGAGAGAAAAAAAGATAGAAAATAGTATTATGTGGAAGTGCAGAGACCTACGTTAGATATACAAAAACAGGTCTCACCCTGCAATTTAAAAATAAACATAAGATAGTAAATGTTTAATTATTCACTATGAGAAATTAGTGTATCCAATTTTTAGGCAATCTGTTCTCTTCTTTATGCTGCTTCTCTGTCTACCTTCTACTTTCTCCTGGTTTCCCTCAGTCTATGCCAAGTATTCATTCTCTTTCCATATTTTGTTTCATTTTTCCAATATCTTCCATTCATCTAATGCATACACACTGAATACCTAGTGTGTATAACTCTAGGGGATAAATGGGACATAGGGGCCTTGCATTTATATTATATGTATTCTCACTAAACAAATCAATTGCTTTTTAGATCAATAATGAGTAGTAATAGTAATAGTAATAGTAATAATAATAATAATAATTGCTAGTACTATGTTTCTATGACATATATACTATTACCCACATATTGCAGATAAGTAAACTGAGGTACAGAGATGAAGTAACTTGCCCAAAGTTAAATGATTTGTGGAGTCAAAATTCAAATTTAAAAAATACTCCAGCCGACTCGGTGGCTTAGCCTGTAATCCCAGCGCTTTGGGAAGCTGAGGTGAGTGGATTGCCTGAGCTGGCGGGTTTGAGACCCGCTGGGTTCGAGACCCACCTGGGCAACTTGGCGAGACCTCATCTCTACAATAAATCAAAAAGCAGCCGGGCGTGGTAGCGTGCGCCTGTAGTTCTAGCTACTCGGAAGGCTGAGGTGGAAGGATCACCGGAGCCCAGCAGGTTGAGGCTGCGGTGGCCAGCAGTGGCCACTGCGCTCCAGTCTGGGCTACGGAGTGAGACTCCAACTCAAAATAAATAAATAAATAAATAAATAAAATACTCCATTAACCACACTGTAAAAAAAAAAAAATTCAAACTTAGGCTGTTTCATTCTGAGCCCGTATTCTTAGCTTGTATACCATAAGCCTTTAAGAATCAACACAAAAGAAGTATATGAAACAAACATATTAGGTTAAGTTATGAAGCTAAATGTAGGGCCAAATAAATGGTATAGCCAATAAATACAACAAATTCCAAAGAGACCAAGATTAGAATAGATATAAATCTTCAGAGAGCTTTTGATAACAGCCCTTCCCAAACAAACATCCCATATAATGTTTTAGGATTCTTTAGGGAGAGTGATTTATGAAAAAAGAGAAGACAGAAAGAAGAGAGGTAAAAATTAAAATTTTTTTTCTCTCTCTCTTAATACATTTTCTGAAGTCAACTCTTTATAGGAATGACCTAGTAACAGTCAATCATCTAATGGTCCTCTGGTTTTAAGGTATGCTTGGTCATCTTTTATATAAACAATATAGATTCTGGATTAACAAAAATCTTCTTAACCAAATTTACATTCACATTTTTAAAAAACACAATTTAGAAAATCTTACTCCATTATTACAATAAAATGTGGGCAATCTTCTACTATATGAATGTGGGGTATGGAATGTTTTGCTGTTTTCCAAATTGCTTGTGCCATGGTATATTCTAACATAGAGTTGACTATCTCTAATTCAGCTATCTCTATATGCCTCAAATGCTAAGCTCCTATAGAAAGCTTGGCAATGGTGTTCTACAGTGTCTGCCATTATAGTGCGTGCAATAATTTCCTTGGATTGGGCATTTCAAAGCATTTCAAATTATTGTAAACTGCACATATAATCAGGAAATAGTGTTTTATTGTTTCCAGTTAATTAAAGCCTTATGTTAGCCAAGTTTCTGAGAAACTTCAAATTATTTCACATGTAATCAAGAAAAGTATAAGAAAGCAGAAAATACTTTGAATAAAGTTGATCATTGAATGAATGGCTGGATAATGCTTAATGTGAATATGTTGTGTATGAAATACTGTGAAAGATGGTACTACTTTGTTGACATGACCTTTCTGTTGGGTTTAAGGCAAGATACTCTAAATTAACTCAAAATTAACAGAGTTATCTCAGAGATAGAACTTTGAAAACTCCAAAGCACAATGTGACTATTTAGTTAAATCAAGCTAGACCTAGAGAACTTTGGTGAGTCCACAGAAAACATTTTGGTCCAGAGTTCATAATCATTATCTTAGACCAAGCTTTTCGGAAACAACTTAGGTATCTACGGTAAGTATACTGAGTGGTCTGTCCTCTCTGTGAAATGTTCAGTCTAATTCCAGAAATGTCTATGCCTCTATCCCGTAGTTACTTAATTACTTAGAGATTAAAAAAAAAAAAAGAAGTCGTTAACATACCTTTGACTAGGAAGAGTGAAATCTTAGTCAGAAAAGTTTATTTTTGCATCAAAGCATCATCTAACCCCTAACATATCTCTTTCTATGTATGAAGACTACAACCATTTTTTTTTTTTTTTTTTTTGAGTTGGAGTCTCACTCTGTCGCCCAGACTGGAGTGCAGTGGCCACTCCCGGCCACCGCAGCCTCGCCTGCTGGGCTCCAGCGATCCTTCCACCACAGCCTTCCGTGTAGCCGGCATTACAGGCATGCGCTACCATGTCCGGCTGATTTTTTTTTTATTTGTTGTAGAGGTGAGGTCTCGCTGCCCAGGTGGGTCTCGAACCCGCGGGCTCAGGCAATCCACTCACCTCATCCACCCAAAGGCGCGGGATTACAGGCTGAGCCACCGAGCCCGGCTACCATTTTAAATCCCTGTTGACTTTGAGTGTCATAGAGTTATTTGACCATACTTACTGAATGCTCATTACATGCTAAATGCTATAAATTGGATACGTATTTGTGAATAAGTAACTACCTTCAGGAACTAGAGGTGATAACATAAATCCAATCACATTATCTATAGTGAAGGAAATGAACAGACTTCACAGGTAGCTAATATGAGAAAAGAAAAATTTCAAGTTGCCAAGAGAGGCCTTGTAGAGGGCTTGGCATTTACGCTGAAAACTGCAAAACAAAACAGAAGCAGCCTGGGAAAACATCAAAAGAAAAACATATCCAGAAAAAGGGAACAGATTACGGCAAGACAAGTGTGACTGATTATGGAAGGCAAAAGAGAGTGGTTGTCACATAGTTTTAAAGGTAGGTCAGAGACTGCTTATAAGCCTCACAGAGGAAGGAAAGGAATCTGAATCTTTTTGCATAATAGGAAATTAGGATTTTGTGCAAAGGGGCCAGATGTGGTGACTCATGCCTGTAAACCCAACACTTTAGGAGGCTAAGGTAGGAGGACTGCTTGAGCCCAGGTGTTTGAGACCAACCTGGGCAACATAGCACGTTCTTCTATACAAAAAAAAAAAAAAGAGCTGAGCATAGTGGTGTGTTCCTATAGTTCCTGCCACCTGGGAGACTGAGGCTGAAGGATAGCCTAAGCCTAGGAGGTAGAGTCGCGGTGAGCCATGATTGTACTGCATTTCAGCCAGGGTGACAGAGAGAGACTCCAATTCAAAAAAAAAAATTGTGCAGGGGAATTACATAGTTGAATTTCTAGTTTTCAAGGAGTTTTCTGACTTCTCTGTGGGTCATATATTGGAGAGGGATATGGGGAAATTCAGGGAGATCAAGAATGAGGATGCTGCAGTATTTCTGGAAACTGTGGTGACTGAACTTACAGTGGAAGCATCACAAATGAAAAGAAATGGGGATATTATTTTGGAGAGGTGACCTCCTAGAAGTTTATATGTTAAAAGTGAGGACAAAAGGGACATCAAGCATGAGTCATAACTGTGTTTTTTTCCACAGTTACAGAATGATGGTAGCACAATTTCAAAATGCAATCGCATAAGAGAAGAACAATTTTTGCTTTATTTTGAGGAGCAGAAAGTGAATCAATTCAACTTTTGAACTACTAAATGTGTAACTCCAGTGGAGTTAATTGAATATGTCAACTAAATAGCTGCTTATTTAGAGTTGAAATTGAAGGGAGAGTATTGGGTTAGAAGTATACATTGGAAAGTCATTGCCACATGCATGATATTTAAAACCTCAGAACAGATGATAACACAGGAAATGAGAGTTACATTTTAAAAGGGAACATAATCCAAGAACCAGCCAAGGTTTAGAGGTCAGGTTTTACAAAAATGAATCTAAAAAGGAGTTGAAAAGGATGGGCAAGAGATGGGCTAAGAAAGAGGAAACTATGGATCTAGAAGCATGAGAGATGAGTGTTTTAGGACGATATGATTGGTTATCTAAGTCAAATAATTTGAAGAGTTCAGGCAAAATAAGAAAAAAAATTGACAATTATAACCTAAGCCTTAATGGTTTGGGGAATTGTTCAGAGTAGAAGCCAATAAGATAAATGGAGCAGTAGATAGAGAGATGACTCATCAAGCTCCTTCATGATAAACACCTCTAGAGTACATTCACAGGTTGATAGAATCATAGGGAAAAGAAAGACTAAGTAGGTGAGGGCTATAGAATTGGGAAGTCCTTGAGATCAATAAACTTAGGAACCAGTGAGCTTATGAAAAAATAAGTACTAACTACCAAAAAAATAAAGTACTAAATAACAGATGAAATTGTTCTTCCTCTACCGTTCTAACAAGTACAAAACCACAAAGTATAGATTTGAAATTAAGATTATGAAGATCTATTTCTAGGCACATTTTTCTTTCATCTCTGAAATCAGGGACGTCTTTAAATATAATACTTTTGTACTCAATAACTTAAATCCAATTGGATGATTCAGTTCCCTTTTAGTTGATATCACCAAGGATTTAACCCATTTTATATACTTTTATTGTAAATAATATATCTTACAATATAAGAATTAAGCTTATATCTGCTTATCTCATTTTGAACAATTATAAATATATTTGTATATTTCAAGAAAATTAAGTAAAAATACTTCAAAACTGTAATTAAAAAAGCAATTAGATTTTTGTACAAACTAAATTAAATTAAGAGGCAAAATTGATAAATTAATGGATAGATCATTGAAATATGTAGATAAGCTACTACATGCTACTTTAATCAATGTTTAAGATCTTATTTATCATTAATTATGACTTTTATTTCTTAAGCCAACAAATTAAAAATATCTTCTCACTTTTTAAATTTGATCTTTATGATTTTTAAATATAGGATATTATTACTGTATTGGAAATTAGCCCTTGAGAGTATAATATAGTTATAATAACACCTTATTCAAGGCACAAATCACAAAGACAAAGAGGAATTCAGGTTTTTTGATAAATTTAACTGGGATGATTACTTGAGAGAGCTGACTATCTATGCATTAAAATGCCATGCTTAAAAATGTATCTTTGTACTAAAGATTATTCTCCTTATTGGGAATTTTTTTTTAATGTTTAAAATTCAATAGCCCAAACAAACAATTCTTGCCAAAATAATAATTAAAAAATAAAACTATAATTAAAAAATAATCTAGAAGAAAGTGAGGCTAAAATTATTAAATTTTTCCCTGCTTCTCCATATTTTACAGATTACCTAAAAGGAACACATAAGGTTTTAAAAAAATGAAATGTAATTTCATCAATTGCCCTTGCCTACTAATCTATAGTAACAGACTGTATTACCATTTACTTTTCTTTTAGGTCTATAATCTTTTTCTCCTCATTTTTTTTCCTCCTTAAATAGCAAGTGATACATTAAGTTTTCATGTCAAATAAATTTTTTCCCCAGTTAGGATACTTTGTATTTTCTCTCTCTCTCTCTGGAACTAGAACAGAGGGTGAGAAGGAGAAAATGGGAAATAAATACAAACAGAAAAAGAGTGTAGCTGATAGAGCAACTTTAGTAATTTTGTGGAATAAAATTAACAAATTATTTTGCTTCTGATTAGAATTCAGAAAACCACCTTCATAATATAGTTGAAAAAATGATTATGATCTTCAAAAACTTGTTCACCTGCCTAAACTTAGAGAAATTTTGGTATATGGTTTGCTTTATCCCAACTAATGCAATTTATATCCGAAATTAGAAAAAAAAACTGAACTCATTTGCATTTATCTTTTCTTTTTTTTTTTTAGTTGAAGTCTCACTCTGTCACCCAGACTGGAGTGCAGTGGCCGCTCCCGGCCACCGCAGCCTTGACCTGCTGGGCTCCAGCGATCCTTCCACCTCAGCCTTCCAAGTAGCTGGAACTACAGGCGTGCGCTACCACACCCAGTTGATTTTTGATTTATTGTAGAGATGAGGTCTCGCTAAATTGCCCAGGTGGGTCTCGAACCCGCAGGCTCAGGCAATCCACTCACCTCAGCCTCCCAAAGCGCTGGGATTACAGGCTGAGCCACCGAGCCTGGCCTGCATTTATCTTTTTAAAAGTTACTAAATTGGACTGGTCTTTGTCTTTCAAGATCATAGTACATGAAGTCACATAATGCATCATTTAGGGGTCTTTTCATTGCTTATGAAATTATATAACTTTAGACTTTTCTGATTCTAACAATAATAAAATCTATTCTATATTTATCAGCCCCAACAGAAATAGCTGATTATAAATTGAAGCCAAACTAAGAAAACTATATGTATAAATTATATATATTATATTTACACACACACACACACACACACACACACACACACACACACACACACACACACGTATACCACATATATCAGGTAAGCAGAGATATCGAAAGCATTTATTTGTCAACACTGTTATTCAGTATGTCCCTGAATGGTGTGAAGTGCTTGGCATCCAATTAATTGCTAGAAATTAGAAGCTGCTCTCCAGAGCAGGATTGTGTTTTAGGTGGACTCAGCTATTCAGTTGGCTAGTGGCAGACAGGGCGATGCCAACACCCTCCCAAACTACATGTTAAAAGGTTCACAATTTAAATACATTATCCAGACATTTTCTCCTTTTCTTAACATTAACTCTCTGCTCCAAACAAACCATAACTGAGCTCTTGTCTCTACATTATTTCAATAAATAATGTACCATTAGTATGAGGAATGAAGGAACACAAATACAGTGGCACTTTGGGCTTTCTTACTAAGTCATGTCATTTTTGTCAATTACATTAACTCTCCAAAGTTCTCTCTGCCCACTTATTGGATTACAACTTCAGTATCTCTCCTTGCTGCCACCGCCTGAGGCAACCTATTTGATTTTGCCTACATTGCTCAGGGCTGTGCACACAGAGCAGTGTTAAGCTTGCAGTGCAAGTGAGATAAGCCTTTAAGTGCTTACTCAAATAACTTGGCTGACCTCATCGTTTCACTTCCCACTAAAGCCTGGAAATGAATTCTGCCTGGGAGAAATACATCTTTTCATGGACGCTTCTGCCCATAACCTCTAATTATTTCATGAGACTCTCACTGCTTGCAAAGGGACTCCAAACGCCCTGCCCGTCAGAACTATCTCAAAGCCACCTTAAAGGATGTCCTGAAACCACTTTTTTGACCCAGTGAATTCCAGAAAATACCATACTTTCTATTTTGTCTTCTTAGTCATATCAAACATTTGTATCTTGCATGAATACTTTGAATCCATGGCAGAATGGAGTTTCCCAGTGCTTTTATTCATTTTCTTTCTATTCTTATTTCAGTTGGAGAGCAGTTTTGCTGGTTTCTGGTTTGCTTTACGATAATGATCACCCAAGGGATAACATATCAAGAGCCGGTATGGCTGAGTGATTAAGTGCATGGATTTTGGTAACAGCCCACCTGATTTGAACCATGCCTCTATAATTTGAGATCTCTATGACCTTAGGCAAGTTATCAGCCTTCTCCGGGTTTCAATCTCCTTATCTGTAAAATGGCAACAATAATAATAAGTACTGACCTGGTTGAATTAAATATGATTAAATATGATTAAATATGTTAATACAGTTAAAGCATAGGCACTTAGAATAGCAAGACCTATAATGCCCTCATAATAAGTTCTTTATAAGTAGTAGATATTATATTACGTTTGCCATCCAAGATATGCTCGAGTGATAGTAAATAGCATGTAAACATTTGGCAGCCTTAAAAATGTACTACTCTGAATACTTTAAAATAGACCCAGTGAGCCATATTTTGCTCTCATGAGATGAATCCATGAATAATAGCTGACTCTGACTGCACAAGACAGCAAAATAATGGTCTCCACTAGAAAGTTGCTCTGGAAATGGCAAAAATTATCATTAATTGAGGAGAGCCATACAGTAGTGTCTCATAAGTGGCCTGTGGTAGCAGTTATTGCTACTGCAGAAATACTTCCCAGAGATGCTGAGAACAATGTCCCATATCTTGGAAACCAAGAAAGAGAAATGACACTGGAGATCATTTGACACCTAGGAAGGGAGAAGGCCCTAGAGATCACTGGGCAGTTTTTTGTTTCAAGAAAGTCCAGATGTTGAAGAACTTTTTCCTTAATTCACGTACCTGCAAAGTGAGTATTAGGATGAGAGTAGGAAAAAAAAATGTGTGCCCTTATCAGTAGGTTTATTTAGAATGAGTCTAGCCAGTACATTTTTTAAAAATTGTATGCATCAGTTTTTTTTCCCCATTAGAACTAGCTGATCCAATATTGGTGATAGACTATTTCAGTAGTCATGCCAAATCATATCCCACAGAAAATCAGAATGTATCTTCTGTTCCATGAATGCTGTGGGTGTATTTTCATTAACAAGTTTCCTCCTTGAATTCCTTCTAAACCAACACAGAGTTTTTATAAGTCTAAATCTAGAGAAAGAATTTCATTAGGCAGAATTTTTTTTAAATATCATGACTATTCCCTAATATCCATAGGGGAAATATATACCACAAATATTTAGCAGAGCTTTGGAGGACTTCTTTCCACAACATAGTATTTTACTCTTTTCTTGATGTTCTATCCAAGAGCTTTGGTTTTCCATTAACCTCAGTTTTGAGGTAGATGTCAAGGGACAATGAATTATCTTAATCCAGTAAGAATTAAGATAAAAAATGTTCTAGAAGTCATCTGTCATTTAGCAGCTGCACCAGCTGTTCAAATAGTAATGCCTTCTGCTCTAAAGATACTTATGACACTGGGTGGGATGTCAATGACATGCTGGACACTTATGTACTTTCAAAGGTTTGCAAAGCATTTTGCAAAGGGGAAACTGTGGCTGGATTTGAACTGCTTGTCCCCTTTTCCAAAATTCTTCCTTTCTGTGTTCATTTTATAACAAAAGCATCGAAAAATAAGTTAGGTTAATAGAATACTTGTGGGGAAAAAAGCTCTCTCTCTGTGTGTGTGTGTGTGTCTGTGTGTGTGTGTGTGTGTGTCTGTTTTAAGAAAGTGTTTTTTGTAAATAAAATAGAAGAATGAAGCCTATTTTTCATGGCTTGGTTTTGAAAACCTAGAAATTAGATATATTTCCCTTCATCCTTTCTCGATGAATATAGAAAACTGGGTAAGCCTCTTTCTTTGAAAAAGTAGGGCACACATAGGATGGATCTGAGAACCTAGTAGTAGAGCAAAGGGAAAGAAAAAAGATCAGAGAACAAGACAAAGAGTACAAACTTGCAGGTACAAGTTTGAGGACAATATCACATAGATTGAAAGGCAACCAGATGGGAAAAATATGTATTTTCATCTCCTTCTGGATACTGATTATGATGTTCATGGAAACTATAAGCTTACATTTATTGGAAGATAATTCTCAATGTTTCTGTAGATCTTGTAAATGGAGACTCCTACTTCCTTGGTTCCAGGTTGTCATTCCAAGGTTGTTTTTGTAGTGAACAATCATAACAAACAGAGATTATAACTCCTTCTTGAGCAAAGAGCAGGGGTATTTACTGTTTATTATAAAAGAGTCAGGTTCCCTAAACTTGGGGTTTCTCTCCTGTGACATAACTTGTGCAGATGTGACCTGGCCCTGTTCATGTATCCCTACAGAAACTAAAGTAGGGAAGTCAAAGCAAACATGACGTATGTGCTGCTTCCTGTGACATGATTAATAAAGTTCTCTGTCTCTGAACCAGAAGCTTCATGCCTTTTTCTAGCACCAATGGATCTGTAGCAGGCAAACTTATTACACTAAGTAGGGCAAAATCTCAGATCCTCCAACATCTTGGCAATATTCATTCCTATAAAAAACATTTTTGAATGTGAGATCAAAGCTGGACTGGATTAAAAAAATGTGGTATGGAATATTATGCAGCCATAAAGAAGGACAAACATATGGACTTCGCAGCAACTTGGATGGATTTAGAATGTGTCATACTCAGTGATCTATCACAGAGACAAAGAACAGAGTACCATATGCTCTCACTCATAAGCAGACTTTAAACAATTATCATAATACTATAAGAAAGAGATTGGCAGTAGTGGGAAACTGCCAGGGGAGGGCGGCTGGGATTGGCGGTTGAGAGAAACTGCACACCTTATCAACAAGGGTACCTGCATAACGAACATTTATATGCCTAACCCTTAATTGTACCCCACATCTTTAAAATAAAAAAAAAGAAAATAATCTTTGCTCTTAATGATGCCTAGGGAAGGGATTTAAAAGAGAATGTGGGGCTTGAAGATAAACCATATGCTAAGAGCTAAAAAAGAATAATTAGGCCAATATGAGAAGAAGGATATTTCTCACATAGTTCTATAAAAGCAAATTGCAGAGTTCAATAAATAATGTATTTGGGAGAAGCAGAGATATTGAACTACAAAAAATGAAAAGATAGAAAGATAGTTCAGTATATACTAATGATAACAGTAAAAATGATAATTAACTTACACGGGGTGATTTGTAGTTTACAAAGCATTCCCACACATTATTTTACTTGAGTCTTATAACAATCTTGTAAAATGGTCTTTAGTATTTTCTTAATGACACAATTGACAAAATTAAAGTTTAGAAAGGTTATGTAACTTGCTGAAGGCCCAAACTATAGTATGTTAATAAAATAAACAATGAGGCACATTTAAGTAAATTGAATAAAATCAAAACAAAATCAAGATTTGACCACAGGATTATAATATTTTGTCGCAAATTATATGTCCTTGATATTATGAATCTTCTGTTTCTGCTTTGTCCTGTGTGTCCCCTAGAAACATGTTTTTCTCTTCTGTGAGGAAGAACAAGCTTCCTCTACTTAGCCTATTCAACTTAGCAACACTCCTGCCTCTTCCTTTTCATGGTTATGATTCTATCACAAGTAGCTTATATTAATTTTTCTGCCTCTCTTATTTTCCATTCATTCCACTACACCTACTGTACTAAAAAAAATCCATATTAAAGTCACCAATAACGTTCTAAATGATGAAGACTCTGGATGCATTTTGGTTCCCTTAAGTTCAATCTCACCTAAAAAAACATTTCTTCTTTAGATTGTGGAATACCTTCCCTTCCTCCTTCTTTTCTCTTCTCTTTCTGGTTATTATTTCTCAGTTGTTTTCATGGATAGATCGCTTTCTAACTGTGCTATAATTCTCTGGCATTCCATCTACTCTCCTTACTCCATCTGCTTCCACAGGGTCAGCTTTTCTATGCCCCACAATTTGATAATCGCTCACAATTTGAAGGCACATTAATTGTACATTTCTGGCTCTGATCACTTTCCCGAGCTTGAGATCTGTATTTCAAAGTACCTAACTGACATCTCAATCTGATACCCTGTGGAACTTGAGGATTCATATTGTTCAAAATCTGATCAATATACTTTTTCTCTAAACCTGTTCGTTTTTGAGTACTCATTTCATGGATTGGGTAAACCCACATTGACTTCGTTTTCCAAGCTGAAATACCACATCCTTTCTCCTTAGTCCCCATATCCAATTGATGACTTCAGTGTCTGCCTCCAGATAGTCTCTCTATTAACAATTACTTAACCTTTACCTAACCTTGCATATTCGGTAGGCTTTCCTACTAAAATATCCTTCTAATTAGTGTTTTGTCTTCTTTTCATTAAAGATGTTATATATCTACTTCTTTCTGAAATTCAAATCTTTTAATTTTACTATCTCCAAAAGTCAATCCTTTATTAATGGCATTCATAGACCGACTTTTTGTGACTACTGATGATTCTTCAGCCTAAATTTCAGTGCTCATACTCATGTACATGTACACACACGCATGCCCAAATTTGCCTACACACCAATTCTTCAAGTTTTTCCCTAATGCATATTATTCTTTTATGCCTCTGCACATTCTCCAATAACTGCCTGGATTTTGTCTTTTTCTCTCACCTCTTCTCAGTACTTACAATTCAAATTAAAATCCCTTGTCTCTCTCAATTTCTAGCCACATGAAGCAGAGTTAAAAGCTTGCCAAGAATCTTGAATATATAACATTACGAGAATGCATTTCTTTGTTTTGTTGTCATTTGCCGCTACCATATTTGTCTTTCTAAACAGGCTGTAAGCTCTTTAACTGCAAGCATAACACTACTCATTTCTGTATTATCCACAGCCAAGCATAATGCCTATGTATAAAAGATACTCAATATTGTTTGCTGAATAAAAGACAAACTTAAAATTAAGTTTTCTAGCTTGTGTTCATATGTATATATGTATGTATTTGCTTATTTATTATGGCATTTCCTGCAATAACATGGAAGATGGTGACTAAGGAAATTTCTAGTGAATCACAAGTTTTAAACTATAACTGAGCAAAGGATAAAGTAAATAATTAGGATATATAAGCTGGAGGACAACCCCCTTGGGTTCCCTCCCACTGTGGGAGCTTTTCTTTCCTCTCAAAGAATCCTGCTTTCTCACTTAAAAAGATATATAAGCCATAATGATAATTTTTGTTATAATAATAGTAATAATAAAAACAAATTATTATTGATAGGTGCAAATTACTATCATCATTTTATAGATGGCACAATGGATGTTTAAAGAAATTGTGATGACTTGCCTAATGTCCCAAAGTAAATGATACCAGCAAATGATACTCCTGTGATACCAGCCAATAAGCAGCTTTCACCAAATATTTCAGCTCTCCCTTGGCACTTGGGCAGATGGAAGAAATGACACTCCTTTAAATCTAAATATGGTCATTTTGAATTGGTTAGTATCTTATATATCTTAATTATATGCTACCAGGGAGTAGGTCTCAGAGCCAGAACCCAATTCACAAGCTCTCTCTCTCTCTCTCTCCCCCCACCGTGTGTGTGTGTGTCTGTCTCTCTGTCTCTTTCTGTCTCTGTCTCTCTCTCTCTCTTGCTCTCTCTTGTTTGTGCTCGTTCTCTCACTCTCTTGCTCTCTCTCCTCTTCTCTCCTCTCCACTTCTCTACCTGTCCTCTCTTCTCCTCTCTCTCCCTCTCTCTCTGTGTGTGTCTGTCTCTCTGTCTCTTTCTGTCTCTGTCTCTCTCTCTCTCTCTCTCTCTCTCTCTTGCTCTCTCTTGTGTTTGCACTTGCTCTCTCGCTCTCTTGCTCTCTCTCCTCTCCTCTCCTCTCCTCTTCTCTCTCTCTCTCTCTCTGCCACAGAAACTGCCAATTTTTTTTTTTTTTTTTTTTTTGAGTCGGAGTCTCCCTCTGTCGCCCAGACTGGAGTGCAGTGGCCGCTCCCGGCCACCGCAGCCTCGACCCGCTGGGCTCCGGCGATCCTTCCGCCTCAGCCTTCCGAGTAGCCGGAATTACAGGCATGCGCTATCACGCCCGGCTGATTTTTTGATCTATTGTAGAGATGAGGTCTCACTGCCCAGGCGGGTCTCGAACCCGCGGGCTCAGGCAATTCACTCACCTCAGCCTCCCAAAGGCGCGGGATTACAGGCTGAGCCACCGAGCCCGGCTGAAACTGCCAATTTTTAAAGTTGATGGCTGTGCCATCTGATTGGGACTTGATTGAAGATAATGTGAGATTAAACCATTTGCTGACTCAGATTGGAAATGTAATATAAGCCAAAAATAAACTTCTGTCACGTTAAACCACTGAGATTTTGTGAATTTTTCAGTCATAGCATAATTTAGCTCACTTGAACAATACTCCATAGAAGTCCTCACTTCAGTACTGACCATAAATCGAAATAAAACATTTTTTATTAAGTCTGAAAATGTAAAGAAATAGAAGTTTAAAATTCGTCAAAAGTTACATGTCTTTAGGATACTAAAATAATGAGAGTTTAGGCATTCATAGCTATTACTTTCTTGAACTATTGAAAGATTTAGGTATTGAAAGATTTAAGCATATGGACACAGAGAAGCCACCAACAGGAAATTTAGTCTGAAGCAGTACAACAAATAGGAACCAAAGCCAGAGATGATGCAAGTGAGATTATGCAGCCAACATACATTCTAGAAATATAATCTGGACCTGAACCAGGAGCTGCTGAGTTAACTAATGTGAATCAGAAAGAACAGAGTCAGAAATGAGAGACACGCGTTATCTAAAATAGAGCTGTATATTCAAATTTTAGACCAATTGTCAGGGCAAAGTCAAGACATTTCAGGTAAGTCAATACATTTCAGATAAGTAATGAAATTGAAAAGGCTTTTAAAAAGTTCACATTTAATATCCAACTGCCTCAGCCAATACTATCACGATCCCAATCATAACATAACACATGGAATCCTTAGCACTTTAGGCACATTTCACATTTAATCACCAAAGCAATCCTTTGAGGAAATGGAAGTATACATCACAACACCAGACCTCAAACCCAGTTTTATCTGACACCAAATTATGTGTCAGACACTGCTAAATGGCCCTGTGCCATTTTTTCTTCTGTCTTGTACAAAGAGAGTAATTATCAATAAGTGACTTTGCCTCCCAAAATAGAGCCAGTCTAATACAGGATGGAAGTAAAAGCTAATCTCAGCACGATAAAGTGGAAAGAGAGCTAGCATGTGATAGAAATTTGCCTAACAATGAATTGAATACACACCTGGGAGAAGTCAGGTCTCTCTCCCTTCCTTTTTCTTATCCCATCTTGATTGGATCAAGCACAGAATATAGCACAATATGTAAGACCCAATTAGATCAGCACGCTTAGAGGGCAGAGTTTCTTAAGAAGAGGAGTAAAGCTCTAAAACGGGAAAACAACTTCACATTATTTGTATTACATTTGCTTAATAATTTTCTTATCATCTCTTTTTTCCCTCCCATGTTTAGTAAAGAGGTAGAGAGGTTCCAGGGGCAGAGGAGTGAGTGTGGGTAGAATGCTCAAGCCTCCCTTTAACTTTAAGCAGAGCATCACTGTGGGTCACACACTGCTCTGCTCAGCCCAATACACCAGGGAGAGAGACCAGAAAAACACCTCGGGGCCAAAGCCACAGTCAGCAGCTGTGCTGATTGCAGAATTACAAACTGTGCTTGTATGCACAAACCCTTTAAAAGAAGACTGTGGCTGAGGGAGATATCAGGATCTGAATCCTGGATTCTAGCTTTCTCTATTTTGCAAACATGACAAATAACCTAGTTATTAATATATCAAGCTTCATAAGAAACACATTATTACTGTTTTGACCTTTGTTATCACTTATTGTGTCACAATTCTGGTCCAGCTAATCTGAACGAACAATAATTTGTCTTCCTCTGAGACTTACTATGAGGATTCAATGAGTGAATGCTTGTATATTATATATAATAGGGCATTACAAAGCCATTATTTATTATGATGCTGGTTGTTGTTTCCTTAAATCTCACAATGTTTTGAGAAGGAATTCTACTTTTTCAGGTGAGAAAGCTGAAGTTCAGTTAGTTTATGTAACATTCTAAATGACATACCGCTAATAAGCAGAGGACAGAGCTGGGATTCTACAACCTCAAATACTAGTTTGGCTGCAAAGCCAAGGCTCTTTCCACTAAGACATGCCACATGCCTCTCTCCAATGGAAGGGATTACACGCTAGGTCCGAACATTGGGCACATTAGTCCTTCTTGAAAGGAACAAATTTACCACAATTTTGCAACTCTTTACAATGCCAGCTGCTGTAAACAGTATGAAATATATAAAAGTTTGGAAATGTTCCCACCATAATAACACAGTATTTTTCAAAAATAATTTACATGCTATATAACACACTTTATATATAGCAAATAAAAAGCTAATCCTTAGTGACAATATGTGGGCAGATAATGAATCACTTGAAAATATCATGTAGATCTTTACATAGAAAATATTGTTATCCATGAAAAGACTTGGAGTTTCTTAACCCTTTGCAGTACCATTGGAACCGGACAGGAAGCACTGACACACAGATAAGGTAATAAGCTCAATTCTCTACACGGTAGGACTGAGAGCTTCTGTCTTATAACAACAGTTTGGATGGCTTTATATAAAGAGTGGAGAGGAAAATTATACTCCCCTCCTACATATCAATGGAAATGCTTCCCATGGAGTGACTCAGTCTGAAGCCCTAAACAGCAGCACGGTCACAGCATGCTGTAGGCAGCCACAGCAAGCTTTACATCAACTGCCTTCAGCATTTGTGGGGACAACACAGAACTGAGGCTGCCAACAGCACCAGAAGCTTCTACCTTGTGAGGAGAAGCTAGTTTTGTGGCAGAAAAACAGACATCGACTCTTCATGCTCCAAAATGTGGCTTTTTTCCATTTGATCATCAACAATATGTCCAAACAGCTAACAGAACACACTCACTCCCTTTCTATCAAGATGATAATTATAAACAGTCATACCACTAACAATTTGCCAGGCACTGCTCTCATTGCTTCACATAGATTAATTCATTCCAAATAATATAACACTGGATGCATTTTTTTCCTGTATTTGACAAGTACAAAAAATAAGACACAGATAGCTTAAGGAAGTATCCCAAAGTCAGATATATGAGTATCTGAAGTATAATGAGACCAGGATTTGAACACACAAGCTGTGTGTTGTACTAACTGCCTAGTCAGGATTGTTGTGTCAAGTATCACCCTATTTACCTTCAATTAATCTTGAGAAAAGCCTTGCAGCTAGGAGAACAATCATAGTTACAGGGTATATTGTGGTGATTATGGAAAGAATCCAAAATCAGATGAGTGACTTGAGGAAATGACCTTTATGGTATTCTCTGATTCCAGCACTGAATGATTTGGCTTTGCTGGGGTAGAGGTCTATTATCTCATTTATCTTGCCCAACGGTTCCACAGGCACATCCCATTCCAGAAAAGCAAAAACAAAAACAACAAAAACACCCCACTTGTTTGACATTTACCTTGTATAATCTTTGCATGTTGCAAATTTAACTTTATATCAATAACTTGATTTTTAAAAATTTACTATTTAATACATATAAATGTTTTTTATTTTTTGCACAGATGGGGTCTCACTGTGTTGCTCAGCTCAGTGTGGTCTAGAACTCCTAGCCCTGAGTGCTCCTCCAAACTTGGCCTCCCAAATGCTCGAATTACAGGCCTGAGCCTCCAAGCCAGTCAACAATTTATTTTCAAAAGACACAAAACAAAATCAAGAAAAGGACTTTAGCATACTACTTTTCTAATAGAGTATGGATGAATGTCACTTTGCCAATATTGCATGCAACGTGCAAACTCTAATCCTTAAATGCTTCTGATAAACTGAGCATGTACTGAACAGCATGGGAAATGTACTACTTTTATAATCTTCAGGATGATAAATTTGTTTCCAGTTATATTTTGGCAGCAGTAATTTATTCCACAAGCACGCATTCTAATAGGAATAGTCTTTGCTTCCTAATTATACAGGAAAATCCTTGGAGTAGTGAGTACTTTTCACATTGTCTTGGTTATTTGAAAAAGAACAGCAAGTGTGATAATCCTGGAATTGGCACTATTTCTTTTTTAATTCACAGTTAATCTGTTCATTTGTCTTCTCATAAAATCCATTTTAATAATGTTCTTACACTCACTATGTCACTTCATACTACCGACTTATTGAACATGCATTAATCTTTGTCTCAATATGCTATAATTTTTACATTTATGATCATTTTTATTTCTACTTGTTTTAGGCATTTCCACAAATTGATTACAAATTCAAGCATTCTTATGGTATAATTAATTGGACCCCTATATTCCTTAGCCATTGAAATATTTGTAGCAGCCTATAATACATTTAACATTTTAGTAGAAATAACTTTATGATTACCAGAAATTTCCACATCTGAGCAACAGTAATTATAAATAATATTTTTGCTATCATAGCAATAATTTACCTATTTTATATCAATGTTTTCTGTCATACTAGCAGGAATGTTTCTTAAAAGTACCCAGACACTTTAAAATATATTTTAATAATCAAGCCCAATTCAAAATAACTTAAATCTTTCTCTCATTCTCTCTCTCTATCATTGTGAGTGTGTGTCTCTGCCAATTCTCTGCCAATTCTAATAAGTTAGTTTTAATGTTACAATATCTAAATCCCCACTTCTCTAGTCATCTTTCACAATCCACATTACATAGTCTATTCCAATAGCCTGCTAACTGGGCATACTGGCCTGATGACACTTCACTGCTTGACTCAAGGTAAGTGTTGCCTATTTTGATCTCATTTCATGTTTACTGCCTTAACTCCATCTACTCCCTTAATTTGTGATAAGCTAAATGTGGCTCACCTCCCTTCCTCAAATAAATGCTAATTTTCCTCTTCATCCATACCATTTTCTTTGTCATTGACCTTTAAACTATTTTTCAAGATTAATTACAAATCCTACTTCTTCTATGAACACTTCCCTTTCTTTTCCTATCTCCAAGTGAATACTAAAATCCGAAATAAACTCCAATTTTGCTTGGGGCACTTACAATATTCTCTCTAGCCAGATAATTATTCATCCAATAGTTTCTAACCTTCATTAAACTGTAAATTGTTTCAAGGAAGGGCCCATATCTCTTCATATTTTACATTTGCTGCAGCACCAAACAAAATACCCTCCCTATATAAGATGCTCAGAAAGATTTACTAAATGATTGAATATACCAGAACAGTAAAGAACTTGCGTAGATAAATAATTTTGAATCAATTTAGAAAGTACAGAGCACAAGAATTTGGCGATTTGGGGACTAAATTTTCTTAATATGATCAATGAATAAATTGTGCATCCAGTGGCCCTAAATAGTTTTGTCTATGGAAACCATATTTTGATATAAAAAATTTCAGACCCTCCCCAACAAGATGGTAATTATAATTTTATTATTACTGACTAAGAAAATGCATACGTAATTTATAGATTTGGAATTTCCACACAAATACCCAGCATTCTCACCACTCCCACTCAGCCACCAGATAATAATATTTTCAAAATTTTTTTCAGATAATATACATAAAGTCTTTATTAGTGTTCCTGACTTATCATAGGATCATATATGTGTGAACATTGGCATTCACTACTATCATCACCTCTATTTTTTCATATTTCAATTCTCAATTCTGGGTTTAATTTTTTTCTCTGCTTCTCTTTTATAATATTATTCAATTCACTCCTGATACACATCTCCTATCTGCCACAGCATTTTTTCTGCATAATCTCCAGATGTTTCCATTTTTATCTCTTTCACTATTATGGATTCTTGTTTTCTTGTTTCCCCTCTTCCGCTTCTTGCATTTTATTCTCCCACTCACCATATCACTCCCTCCACTTCACCATTTTCTTTACATTCTGTATGTATTACTTTTGCTCTACTCATTTCCCAAGTCTTTTTGTGCCTCTTATTTAGTAGTTGCTTTATATTCTTTCTGTGATAGCTTGATCCAGCTGTTGTTCATATTTATAGTTGAAAGTCATTCTGTGAAATAGACATATTCCTGAAAATCTATAGTAAAAACACATTTCTTTTAAATAAAATCTCACTGAACATACGTAAAGAAACAATAATTTAAATTAACCTACCAGAAGTGAATAATCACACATATCATTTATACTAATGCTCACGCTAAACAGTTGGCCGGATCCTGATACCATTTTCTTTTACAAACTTTCATTCTAATTCCACAATGTATCCATGAGTCCCTACGCTCAGTCCTTCTGGAAATGACAGATTAATAAACAGAAAACATTCACACTCACACACCCCTCACTTTTTCCCTACTGTTCTGGATGAGCCAGGCCACAGTGAGTCAAGTATAGCATTGCTTTTCCCCTCATTCTTTTCCTTTCTCATCACCATCTTTATGCTCCTGTCTGTCCTTCTCCTTGTCTATGACAGTATTACCAGTCTCCATTGTGCCAGTCTGTCTCATCCTGTGCTATAATTCTACTATAGCTGGAATATTTTCCAAGCTTAGTTTTACATCTAAGATCTTAGTCCCTTTAATCCTAGATTTGATGCTTGATTTACCTTTTCCCCTCTTTCATGTAAAAAAGATAGATTCAAGTCGACCTACTTGTAACAGAAAAGAAACACCTGCATGATGATAGTATCTATGATTTGTTCTTTAAATAAGTGATACCTTGTTTAACACATTAATATGAATACTTACACTCAGCATATTTCTGAAGTTGGGAAAACTCTGAAGGGCTGAGGTGGGCCCACTTTTCCTGGTTTGTCATGGTGGTGGAGAGGAGCTCTCTCACATACCAGGTGAGGGGGGTTCTTTATCCAGGTGTTGCGCAGAGCTCTACGCTTCAAAGATTCCACATGGTATGTTTCATGATAAAATACCTCAAGCTTTCAAAATATGCAATCTGCCCACATGAACAGCTGTGGATGTTTGTAGTTTCAATAATGTGTTAACGAACTGCAAAAAGAACAACAAAAAGATCAACAGATTAACATTATTGCACAGAAGAAAAAAATTGTCAAGGTGTAAAATGTCAAGGATTTTTAATTCCTAAATAATGTATTTCAGAATTATTTTATTTTGTGGAATATTCAATCTTTAATTGCTCATTCATTTTAATGGCATTGTATTCTTATTGCCTAATAAAAAATCATATAAATAGATATAATTAAGAGTACAAACTGTGAAGAAAATTCTACAAAGTAAAGTAAATTTTTGTGTTTAGTTTTATAAACTCCACTTTCCAAGATCAGACAAGAGGATTATTCTTATCAGTCTGAACCCACCAGTTCTTTAGTATCTTCTAGATTTGATGCTTGATTTAATTTACCTTTTTCCTTTCTCTCTGTAAAAAATCATGGCTAGATTTTATATGTCATATAAAAATTTTATATGTAAGATAAAATCTAGACCCAAATCATTAAAGAAAGCTAAAATAAGCTCTATAAATCCTTGTACATACAGTTTGCTAGTTTGCAATATGGACTTTCAACAATTGCTTGGAATTGTCTTCCACAATATATATTTGCAATCATGCAAATCAATTTTGGAAAATCATAAAAAAATTTTCTCACAATTAAATAAAGAGAAAAGTTTTAGTTTTATAATATTTTAAAATTCCAATAACTTTGCCAGATTAAAGCAATTCTAAATGTCTGAAAGACCCGTGTCATGATAGTAGATAATTCTATCATGAATCATGCTTTAAAATAAATCTCTAGGTTGTCATGGACCTGCATTCACTGGCAATATCTGCAAAGGCAAACAAAGTGAAAAGCCATCTGGTTTCAACATTTTTGTCAGAGACTATGATCAATTGCTCAGTAATCAACCAGACTGGCACTATGATCTTTACAGAAAATGAAGTTTTTAGAAATAATCACTTAGTTTACAAAATGGTATCCCTAGCCAGATGTTATGTAAAGCCTACGGTACTTCTATGAACAGGCTTTTCTGTCCTAGTGCCTTGCCAGTCTTCTGTATCTCTTCACTGTTTTTCAGTACCAACTCCAGAACCTCGCTGTCAAATCCTGTCATTCTTGTCTTTAAAATCTGTTCTTTTTTTGGTCTCATGTGTTCAGGGTCCCTGCACTCAGCGTTGCAAGGTGGTATTTTACTATTTAGTGGGAGGAGATGATGATACTCATGTGTTCACAGAGGCCAAATTGTTGGTTTCATTTCTCCCCTAAGGACAAGTGTCAGTTTGTGGAAGTAATGCAAACACAAGGAATGGGAACGTGGGATGGACAATTCTGTGTGTCTTCTACCCAGTTTCCTCATGCTGAGTTCATCCTTCACACTGATTTCATTCTCTCTGCCTCTCTCCAGTTATAAGCAGTTTTGGTGGGACTATAAAACAGCATGTTCTGTCCTCTCCTAACCAGAGGGAGGCAGATGATTCAGTCACATTGGCACATGACACTCTGTCTCCTGGGGCTTTAAATGCTGAATGGAGTGACTCAGGGACAGGGTGAAAGCCGCTATCTGTACCTACATCATTACAGACATAATTGAATACCTGTTCCTGTCTTAGCCTGACTCTCCTGCCATCTTGTCAATTGCAGAAGCTTGTGATACTCTTTCACCAAAGAATTAAATGTATACAAATACCAAGATATATCACAGTGCACCCACATACACATATACAATCATAATTTTCTAATTACAAATGTTTTAAATAATTTTTCAACTCAAGGATTTAGTCAGCTGGAATCAGTTTCTATGGCCAACAATCCAAAAATTTTAACTGATCATAATGGCAGCTCATTTATTCATTCGGATGTTTGTTGAATCTTGCATGTGTCAGACAGCTTCCCAGGCACTGGAGACAGAGCAAAGATCCAAACATACAAAGGATGAAAATAATGCTAATTCCCACAACATGTTGGCTTTACTGAGAGTTTATAGTATGCAGGGCACTCTCCGAATCCTCTCCTAATTCCTGGGTTAGAGCAGCCATCTTCACAAAGTAACTCTGTGAGGTAGGTACTAATAGTTCCCCTTTTGGATAAATAGGGAAACTGACATCAGGTGATTAAAGTCTGTAGGTGTGGTAGAGACTGCCAAAAGCCCATCCAGTATCCATTCTTCCCTGCTTCACTGGTAAGAGGACCCTAATTTCAATGAGTGACAATATACCCATCTAAATGACTATATTCCCGAGGCATATAGGAAAATTCTGTTAGAGGGAACAGCTGGCAAGTGCCCTTTTGGTATTGTTTTTTCCTCTCCACCATCCTACATGAAATGTTGACATGTTGGCTGCAAATACAGAAGTTTCTTGTACAAGTAGGACAACTTAAGAAAGGAAACTATGTACTAAGGATGGTGGAGCCACATAAACTGGTAGGAGTAGAGAAACAACTGACTGTGGAACAAATTTGACCCACCACCTATTTTTCAAAATACAATTTTATGGGAGCAGAGACACACCCATAAGTAAGAAATTAGCAAGAGGTAGTTTTTGAATGGATTGCAATACCAAATGAAGAGGTTTGGGCATTATCCTAAGGGCAGTAAGCCACAATGAAAAGACTACCAAAAAAAGAAAAAAGGTTCTGAAACCTGATCACTCTTACATTTTGGAAAAATTTTAATGTCTTCATTTAGTTTTCTTTCTCTCACTTATATGTTGCAATCGCATCTTAACTGGCCCCCTGAGCACTCCCCTTTTTAACTTGACAATTGCCAAATCTCTGGTATGCTTGGATGGTCATGAACTAAGATGATTCCAGAAACCCTGTTTGACAACTTACCAACAAGTTAATAAGTTATAATAATCACAATGAGTTAACAAATTGATTGCAGCTTTCCATATGGGTAATTGCTCTGAAATTTATGAAAGTCCCTCATTTACTTAAGTATAAATCACTCAAATTTAAAATGATTGGTGAACTGACATCCTTCAGATCTTTACATGAATGTTGAACTCTCAGTGAGACCTCACCTGGTCATTTGATTTAAAATTGCACACTCTTACACATCATTCCTCTATTACTCTTTTATTTATTTTGAATGCAATGTTTTATCAACTAATTCACTTTTTATATCAAGAACAGCTTCTCTGAATTGATCTAACCTATTCTGCATTTTGACAAGTGGTATTTACTAAGTCATGGCACCCCTGAGGAACTCAAAGTAAATTTTCTTTGGCTCTTGGAATTAGTTTATTTCAGCACCAATATGTTTTGAAGAAAATCTCTCTTTTTCACTCTTCTCCTAGTAAAAGTTCCTGTTTTCTCATAATTCTGATAGTTCTAACCCTCATCTTGAGAGATGACATGCAGCTAAATAATAAAAACAAGGGTAGCATGCAAATGGATAATTTTCTTTCCTAGTCAAAATTTTTAACTAGTTGAACTGACATATCATAAGTCTGTGAAGAGAGAAATGTCCATTGTATAATATTAAATACAGAGGCACAGCTATTCTTCATGTTTCAGAAGGGAATGAGAATGATGGCAACACTTTCTTATAGTCTCTGCCTCTTCATAAATGGGTAGAGAGAATGTGACAATATTCAGTTGGGATTCCCTGTAGTGCAGTCACAGATTTCCTGTCCCCCTGCAAAAGGCTTTCTTTAGGCACATAAAATGAGTGCCAGGAGGGATCCACTTTGCTGGCTTTTGGAAAGCAGGCTAATTCTGGCTTGCTCAGCTAGTCAGTGGATGTGCCACTTTGCTTAGTTGGTGGTAGGAAATAATTGTGTTGGAAGAGTTGAGCAAGGCTCCTTGGTTCATTGTACCTGAGCTAAAACATAATTTCCATAATTAGGGAAGGAATCAATCTCCTTGTGATGAAGCCATTAGGCAATATCTAGATGAATGAATCTAATGGGTTAGATGCATTATTTGTTAGTCTCATTAAGTGTAGATTTTAAAACAATCATTATAAGTTAGCATGACATGACTTCAATCATGGAATAGAAGTTGATAAATATTAAGGCATACTTAAGTGGTTATACATACAAATGTACGGAATTACAATGTCTGAAAATACTTACTGGGTCCCAAGGATCATAAACCCCAAATTGTAAGGTAACCAATGGAAAAAATTCTAGTAATGAAAAAGAATACAGAGCCAAAACAACAACTATAGAATTGCTGAAGGGAAAGAAGGATGAAATTAAATGGAATGTTAATTCTACCAGTTGATTTATAACACTTTGTTCTTGTTGCCCCGACTGGAGTGCAGTGGCTTGAGCATGGCTCACTACAGCCTCCACCTCCTGGGCTCAAGGGATCCTTTCACCTCAACCTCCTGAGTGGCTAGGACTACAGGCATGTGCCACCATGCATGGCAATTTTTTTTTTTTTTGTAGAGACAAGATCTCACTGCATTGCTCAGGCTGGTCTCGAAGTCCTGGGCTCAAGCTATCCTCCTGTCTTGACCTCCCAAAGTGCTGAAATTGCAGGCATGAGTAACTGCTTCTGGTCTGATTTGCTCATTTAACCACAAGAAGAAGACTACAGTTGAGACCCAATGATTGGCATGCCAGAAACCATGCCTGATGCTGGGGATATAGTGTTACGCTAAACAGACATAGTATCTGAGCTCCTAGATCTGGTCTAGGGGAAAGAGCTACATTAAACAAACCAGCTACACAGATACATAATTGTAAACTGTGATAAGCTATATTTTAAAAGTTATATTTTTTTAAAAAGCAGGATAATTCTGCAATAAAGTACAACAGGAAGTCCTGATTTAGTTTGGGAGATTCAGAGTGCAGTCCACAGAGAAAGATTTATTCAAACGAAATGATAAAAGTTGATTAACAACTGTAAACTTGAGTAAGAACAAAAACATTCTGAGTGAATGTGGAAAGTGAAGAAAACAATTTGCAAATATTAGATCTTTAATGAAGTCAATTATGACTGGATCCTCATGAACAAGAAGTATAGGTCACAAGATTAGGCTGGAAAAATTGAAAAAAGCTAGATCTTGGAGATATTTAGAGACCATAATAAGGATAGCACAATTTTTTTAAAATATATAAATTCTGAAGCTATTGAAGTATTTTGTGCATGAAATTGACATGATCGACTTGTATTTTAAGAAGTTTATTCTAGTCAATGGATACGTGTGTGATAAGAATGAAAGTGGGACTGACTAGAAGGCCATTCCACTACTGGGTTTAAGCTGATGGCTTTCACTAGAGAAGAGGCATTAAAGATGAAGGAAAAAGACTGAACTCAAGATGTAGTTTTGAAGCAGTATATGTTGGTGAAGAATGAAGGGAGTAAGGTTGACTCTTAAATTCTTGACCTGAGTATAGGAAATAGAAAGGCAGAATTTAAAGAATACCCAAATGCTGGAATTATGCCAGGCTTGATACAAACAGAAAAATCAATGTTTTTGGGGGGGATATATTAAATCTGAGATGATTATAAGGTATTTAAATTGAAAGCACTAGTAGATAGCGAGATGAACCTAAAGTTAAAAAACTAGATATGGGCTGGGCACTGTGACTCACACCAATAATCCCAGCACTTTGGAAAGCCGAGGTGAGAGGATTGCCTGAGACCAGAGTTTCAAGACCAGACTGGGCAACTTGGTGAGACCTCATCTCTATTATAAATAAAAAAAAATTAGCTGGGCATGGTGGCATGCATCTGTAGTTCCAGTCACTCAGAAGGCTGAGGTGGAAGGACAACATAAGCACAGCAAGTTGAGGCTGCAGTGACCATGAGTGTGCCACTGTACTCCAGCCTGGGTGACAAAGTGAGACTCTGACTCAAAAAAAAAAAAAAAAAAAAAAAGGTATGAGGCATGCTATCATGGGTTGTCCAATATGGATGATATTTGAAGAACTGGGAATGGAAAAGTTTGCCTAATGTGTAGCAATGAAGTTGTGCCACTAAACTCTGCTTCAAGAAAGAACTTGCCATTCAGGCAAAGTCTGCAGTCAGTAGACAGCCTCTCCTTCTTGTCTAAAGAAGCCAACTTAGGTTTTGAACCACAGTCGCACTTTTCACAGACAGGGTCTATATCAAAAGATGATGATGTACTAGGATCATGCATTTTCTGCCCAGTGGGGACGCCTTTAATGTCCATATTTGTTTCAGAGTTCCTCAGTTGACTGTCTGAGAATGTATCAAATCTGCATTGTGATCTGAGGCTATTTCTGACCAATCCTGGATTTCCCCTGTTCTTTTCACAGGAGTTGGCTTTGCATTACAATCTGAAGGTTTTCCTTGCCTAACTCTGCTTGATTTTTTTCTCCTTTTTATTTTTCATAGGAATAATTTCCTAATATGTGTTTGCATCCCTAACTTCGTCTCAATGTTTGTTTCTGGTGAGAAATCCCACGTGTCAGGATCCCAGAAGAAAACAGATGGTGCACTTAAAATGAGTAATTTAGAGTTTAATGAAAAGATTATACAGGGAAGTGTGGACAGAAGTTAGGAAAGTGGGTGCAGTGTCCTGCACTAGCAACAGTAGGAAACTTTTTGTACTTATGCCTGAAGGGACTAAGGATGGTTCTGCTGACAAATTCAAGAGTAGTTGTATATAGACGGTCATCGGATAAGAGCTGCTATGGTTTGAATATTTGTCTGTTTCAAAACTTATCTTAAAATGTCATTGCCATTATAACAGAATTAAGAAGTGAGACTTTTGAGAGGTGATTAGGCCATGAGGACTCCATCTCACAAATGGAATTAATGCCCTTATAAAAGGGTGAATTCAGCTTCTTTCGTTTCTTTGCTCTTCCACCTTGAGGATGCAGCAAGAAGGCCCTCATCAAATGCTGACATCTTGATCTTGGACTTCTCAGCCTCCAGAATTGTGATAAAATACATTTATTATAAATTACCTGCTCTCAAGCAATCTTTTATGGAAGCACAAAATAAACTGAGACAGAAGCCATGGCCTTCAGTAGCAAGACACCTCCCTTTTGGAGTGACCTAGCTGGGTACAAGATGGGTTATTAGGTTCCTTGATGTTATTCTCCTCCAAATCTCCACTCTCTTTCAATGCCTCACACTGACCAAATCTAACCATAAAACAGAGGAAAAAAGACCATCACTGACACATTATCATCAATATAAAACAATCTCATGAGGCATAGAGAAAGATGAGGAAAGGATACAGTGAGAATCTGAAGGGAAAAATATAAACCCTCCAGAACATTGGGGCCAAGAAAGCAATTGGGAGAAAGATACCCAGAAAAAGCTCCATCTAAGAAGTTCCCATATTTAGTGATTAGAGATGGAAAAAGACCTTTCCTCACCCTATCCACTCACAAACAATTGAAAAACTATAGTGTCAAGAAGACAAAAGAAGAGAAATAAAAGAATCTTTCAGGAATAGGACAAAAGGTATTTTTCTTTTCTAATTTTAATTTTTTTTATTTTAAAGATGTGAGATACAATTCAGGATTAGGTTTACAAATCTTTTGAGCAATTAAGTAAGATGATGATTGAAGTATCCAAGGGCAACATGATGGGCACTGGTGATCTTTGCAATAGCAATGTCTTTAAAACGAGGTAGTAGGATAGTGACGGTAACATGGTGGAACTGAGTTTAGGAAATGAAGACTGTAAAAGTCATCAACTCTTTGAGAAGTGTGATTGTGAGAATTAGAGCTATCCAGGGAAGAATGTGGAATCGAAGTTTTGTTTGTGTTCTTGTTTTTTTTCCTAGAATTTGCTGACACAAAATTTAAAATTAATAGGAATAGTTTAGTAGTGAGATGGTTCAAACTTCAGGAAAGTGAGACACTGACTAATGTTTCTAAGTCCTTAAAAAAGACAGGCAGACATAAAGTTCTAGAAAGTATGTGAGGGCCAAGATTAATCTTAAAAATGGATGAAGATGCAAGTAGTTTTGTAGATCTGGTCCATAGAAAATGGAAGATTTCTGGTTGATTACTTCTGTTTTCTCAATGATGTATAAATCTCAGTTGTCAGTTGAGAGTCAAGTTAGGAAATGAAGCAGGAAAAGGGAAGTAGCAGTGAGAAGATATGAAAAAATTATATAACGTGTAATGAAGTGATCTTACTAAAAACATGTAGTTAAAACAGCAGGCAGAGTTAAAAGCCAATTGGATGCTGCTATTAATCAATTTAGAAGTATAACAAGCACCTTGCCTTTAAATTATTAATTTATAGACTAAGATATCTGAGGACAAATAATCATGTTCTTACACTGCTGAATCACAGACCTGCATTCTCATTCAAGTTCTGAGCTATGTGTCTTCCTTGTGTAAAGTGAATCACAAAATCTGTCTAAGCCTCAACTTCCTTTCTCATGAAAAGTAGATAATAACACCCACCTCACAGAGGTATTAGCATTTAGTGAAATAACGTGCACAATACATAATAAATAAAATATTCTTAATAAAGCTTATTTTTCCTTGCTTTTATAAGTAATAATTTAGGATGAATTTGTAGCACTGTCTTTAAATGTAAGTACAGTATGTATATTGGGGAAAAAAATGGAAATCTACAAACCTTTCAGAAGATTATGTGGGTGGCTTAATATAAGATTCATAATTGTGTTATTTTTGAACTCTGCTGACACATAAAAACCTAAAAGAAAAAATTCAAGGGAGATCTTTGCTGATGCAAAAGAGGAAACTATAACAAGCTTTGTATTGTGTATATTTCTTTAGTTAGAGATTTGAACTTGTATGGCTATTTTATCTTATTCTTCTTAAAGAAGTTACTTCACTGAATTTTCAGTTCTCTTCTAACAGATGATTTTAAGAGCACCTTTTGGAATAGAGATTGACAAATTATAAAATGAGGATCGTGTACAAGGATAAAATCTTTCTCAACATGAAATACTGAATGTAAAGTGCTCTGGCAGAGTCCATCATCCAAGAATGATGATAACAGTATGTCTTATCTCACATGGTCTTCTAGAGCTCTGTTCAGCAGACGGTGTCTGTGTCAGCTTCCCTTGCACTTGTGAGTGCCTTTGTGACTTTCTTAACCAATAGCTTACAGCAGAAGTGATGCTATCCTATTTCTGTGTCTAGATCATTAAAATGTTACCCATTTCAGCCTTATTTTTTTCTTGAAATTCTTACTCTTGGAAGCTAGCTAATATATCCTAGGAGAGCCCAAGCTAACTCAGTGGAAGAAACTAGTTGGAGATCCCATACTTGGATGCTCCAGGCAACGGCCTCACTAAGGTTCCAGTCCACAGCCAACATCCACCCCCAAATATGTGAGAAAGGATGCCTTCAGATGATTCCAATCCAAGCTGTCAAGTAGCCCCCTTCTTCAACCTTGACATTTTCCCAGCTAGGGCAGTAGATACTGTAGAACAGGAAAATGTTGGGAGCCAACCTTGGAGGCCCACCTGATTGACAGGGTCCTAGTGGGCTGAAGACCACGGGCCGCAGGGTGAGCCTGGGAAGCTGAGACCCTTCTGTCTTCCACCTTTGCTGTTTGATACCGCTGAAGAATTCTGTGCAGTCGTGGAAGAAGAAAATGGCGTGTTTATGTGAAGTACTAACAGCTGACCCAGAAATGTCATGGTTCATTTTTCAATTTCCACTATGCCGTTTGGCCCTTTCTAACACATGCAAGGGTTAAACTCTGAAGCACATCAGGAATGCTTTCTTTCACTTGGTTATAAGTTACTAGATATTGCTTGAGTAAAAAATGATATAAGCATATTCACTCATTTGATTTAGAATTATGCAGTTTAGTGTTTAGACATAAGGTTTTTTAGAAGCACAAGTTTATAGTAAGTTCATTATGAATTCATTATAAGTTCTAACACTTATCTAGGAGTTATGTAGGTGACTTATAACACTGTTTTAACTGACTTAGGATAAAGATTAATCGTTAAGGTTTTTACTTAATTCAATAGTTAACACTCTAAGTTAACGTTTATAGAGTGGGTTTTCACTGAACTCATAATATACTAATCAGACACTTTTATGATAAATTAACTAAAGACAGAAAGCAACCTTGGGGGCCTAGGAAACATCACTAAAAGCTTCTTTTGAGTTTTCTTTAGAAATAAATACTGCAGGATAAGAAAAAAGTAAGGAAGACACCTGGACAAGAGAGGAGATTACAAAGCTCTGAAGGTCATAGAAGCCTCAGAAGGAAAACTACTGCTACATGAAGAAATGTACATTTGGAAGATATCTTGAGACATTTCAAGGACTGTAATTTGGGACTTTGAACTAAAACTATCATTTTTGACTTTATGATAAAGACTCATTAACTAAAAGTAGATAGTGTTCTTGGCTTGTTTGTCGCTTCTAGACCGCTAGATGTTGGTAACTTTTAAAGCATATGTACGTGAAGGAATTTTCTTTGTCTTGCCCCTTTACAAATGGTATAAAAGCTCTGTGTTAACTAACATTAAATTGTCATCTGTTCAGGAAGCAGGTGTCCTAGTATAATGTTTTCATCTTTCGCCTATCCATCTTTCCTTCAGGAAACCTCATGACCTGGCAGGGGCTGGACCCCCGCAGGAAAAAGCCAATTCTACTAATCCCATTCTGAATTTCTGAACCACCAAATTGATGAAGGCAGTAAAATAGTTGTTTTACAACACTAATTATTGGTGACTTGTTATGTAATAATAACTACAGCAGGTTACTTAAGACAATGTTTGGCATTTATAAAAACAATTAAATTATTGTTATTACATTCTAATGTATACCATGTTGTGTGCATTTTGTATGTATGTGTGCTTAATTTATTTCCTGTCACTCAATACACATTCATTTTTATTATAGTATCTGAAAATCAGTTTAATTTGAAATACCATAATATCAGATTAGTATCTGATTGTATTATCTAGATTTCCTGGGAGCTTTTAAAATGTTGTGGTTCTTGTGTGTGTGTGTTTCACTCTTAATTTACTATTCTTACATTATATGGTCATGTGCATATTGTTTAGCAAGTCTTATCTTCCTCCAAAGTGAGGTAAGGATGTGTGGTTCTTGTGTGTGTGTGTTTAACTCTTAATTTACCATTCTTACATTATATAGTCATGTGCATATTGTTTGTCAATTCTCATCTTCCTCCAAATTGAGGTATGGTCTTTGGGAGTTGAGTATAAATACTTAACCTGAGTTTTTTCTCCTGCATTGAACTTTATAGCCATGGATAGGAATCCAGCATAATACATTATAAAAAGGCAAAGATTCTTAACCCAGAGAGAAAAGGTCTACTTTGCAGGCCATATTTTGTTTTCTTTTGTCAAGAAATAAGATCTGTTTGTGTCTTTTAGAAAGATTTTCCAAATATAAATATAAGCTCAAATGAAGAAGAAAAAAATGAAAAAGGATGAAGGAGAGTTATTCCCTTCACCCCAGAATGGAGCACTGATTAAGAAAGAATGCAGTTGAATGGTTCTGCAATCTGTTCGATGTGGGGCTTTTTTTAAAAAACACAAATAGAAATTTTCTAGAATGTTCATTATTGCAAGTTGATAAATGTACCTTTACTTTCCATGCCCAGTTTAAGTAAATAGAAACTCGCTCCAACCTCTGCCATCACTGCTGCCCTGGTGCCTCCTCCCTGAGGAGTTGAAGAGAATCCTGACAAGGAACGTGTTGGGAGAGACGTGAAAGAAGCCAGCCCAGCTTGCTCCCAGAGCTCCTTGGGTCCCCTGTGGCCCCCAGGTGATCTCCAGCAAGACCTGGTGGGAAGTTTGAAACTCAGAGACACAGCAAAGATGATGAAATCCAGTCACCTGGTCCCCAGTGTACTGCTTTTTTCATTGGTCCACTGGGTGCTCATCAGAGAGAAGATATTGTTCCTTATTTGAATTGATCTTACCAACCTATTGGGGAGCACACCATCGAAATTCTAATGGAAAAACCTGTTTGATGAATGGGACAGGAAAATGTCATGGCAATATTGACACTAGCAATGCAGTTGGCTGAACCTTGTGTGCATTGACCATTCCAAGAGCCAGTTGAGGTATGCCATGGATATTGTGTCTCTGTGGAAAACAGTGTGGAGATTCCTAAAAGTTCTAAAAATAGACTTTCCATATGATGCCGCAACCCCCCTAGTGGGAATATACCTGGAAAAGCTCAAATCACTCTATAAAAAGGATACCTGTACACATTTATTTATCGCAGCATTGTTCACAATAGCAAAAACATGAAACCAACCATGCTGCCCATCAAAAGAGGACTGAATTTTTAAAACGCGGTATATATACACAATGGAATATTACGCAGCCATAAAAAACAATATCATGAACTTTGCAGCATTCTGGATGGAATTAGAGTCTATAATACTGAGTGATCTTTCACAGAAACAATGAGCTGAGTACCACATGTTCTCACTCATAAGTGGACCTTGAAGAACTATTGTAATAATATAAGAAAAGGATTGACAGTAGCAGGAAACTGTGGGGGTGGGGTAGGGGGCATGAGGTGGGATTGACAGTAGTGGAAATCTGTCTGGGGAATTGGGGGCACACCTCATCAACAAGGGTACCTGCACAATGAATATTTGTGTACCTAACCCTGAATTGTACCCCACAATTTTAAAATAAAAAAATTTAAAAGTTTAAAAAAAGAAAATAGGAACTCACTAAAAATAACTCTCTAACTAAGAAGTCTTTTCCCAAGGACCGTATAATATAATACATATTCAGACTCTGTATTGAATTAAAAATTCGTGTGCTTACCAATTATACAATTTTCTTCTATTAATTAAAAGACAATAAATTCAATTTGGGTGCTTCCTGGAAGTTGATGACTGCTTGCAAAGAACTAATATCTTTCAAGACTTTAATCCCTAGAAAATAATCGACTTAATGCTGTTATTCAACTTCAAGATAAAATATACAACAAGCAACTAAGAAAAAGCACTATTGAAGTATGCTGGGGCTCTTTTTGCCAAATGGCGTTTGATGTCTGCGCTGAGAAACAAATAAGGCTTATAGTAAATCTGAAGTATAAAAACAGAGACATGTATTTAATTTACAAACACAGATGGCAATAAAAAAATGCATGTTTTGGCTGTACATTGTTTTATCTTCTTCTAAAAGAAAATACTGCCTTAAAATCTCCACATATTTTGATTCACCAAAACACCACTGAGAAACATTCACAATGTTATTTTCTTACTAATTTTTTTTCTTGTTGCTAGTACTGAAATATAAAATGCTGCCTTTCCCTGTTTGATTAAATATTGACCTATCTTTACTCTTTTTTTAATTACCCAGGGGTATAGGACTAGAAATGTTTTAAATATAAATCACAAAACTTTTAGAAGTGAGTTTGAAGAATTTTTGAAATATAACCATTTTTTCTTTAAAATTTAGCTAAAATTGGTGATTAGTATATACTTCACATGACAGTCTATAAGCAAAATATACGTTGTCTCCATCTCTCTGACCAGAGCCTTACTTTATTATTTATTACTTTATTACACCTTTATTGTATCTTGTCTCACTCATCGGGAGTTAGTGTCTTCATTCCATCATCAGTACTACAATCAAGGTACTCTTTTTTGTTGTTGCTGTTATTTAGTTTTTATTTATCTGCAAACCAACTAGATGTGACAGGGAATAAGGAAAATATGGAACTCAATTGTAGCAAGAGCACAAAGATTATAGGATATTGCGAGCAAATGGGATGGAGGGGTGTTTTCCTAAGTGACAGAAAAAAAAATGGTCTGATAGTTTAAGTTAAAAGAAGTCAAATTTATTAGAGTTGTCCACAGTTGGCAATGGTGATCCTCTTGCTGGTCTTGCCACTCTTGAACCCAAAGCCCTCCATGGCTTGCGCAACATTCATGCCTTCTTTCACCTTTTCAAAGACCACATACTTGCCATCCAACCATGCAGTCTTAGCAGTACAGAAGAAAAACTAGGGACTGTGTGTGTTGGGTCCAGCATTTACCATGGACAAGACGTGGGGACTGGTATGCTTCAGGATGAAGTTCTCATCATCAAATTTCTTCCCATGGATGGACTTGCCGCCAGTGCCATCGTAGCATAGGAAGTCACCACCCTGGCACATAAACCCTGGAAAAATTCTGTGAAAGCAGGAACCCTCGTAACTGATTCCTTTCTCTCCGGTACTCAGGGCATGAAAGTTTTCTGCTGTCTTTGGAAATTTGACTGCAAACAGCTCGCAGGAGATGAGGCCCAAGGGCTCATTATTGACCACGATGTGGGAGAACATAGTGGAGTTGTCCATGGTTGATGGAAAAAGGCTCAAAGTGGCAGCATCTGCAAAGCCAAGGTACTCTTTCTAAAAGCCCATCTGCATGAATATGTGACCTGCACATCTGACATCCTTTAATGGTTCTTTATTACCTATAGGACTATCTGATTTGCAATGTTAAACATGTGTAATTCAACCATAAACTCTAAACTGATTAAGTGTATGACATTTTAGTAAGGTAACTTTGGAGCTGAAAATATCCTAAAACTTCACTTTCATATTTAAATTCTTTATACGATGATTCTTATGTTGGGCAAAAATGATAATACAGATGATTTCAGGAGCACTAAATTTGTAGTGTAAGGTGTCTAGATCTGCCACATAATATATATTTACTGCAGATGACTGAACTAAAAGAAGGGTTGTTTTTATAAGTTACACTTTTATGCTTAATCTATACAAGTTTATCTGCAAAATTACAAAAGAACTATTGATAAATGAAATTGGCCTACTGTGTATGTTAGTTGGACTATAGAAAAAATATAGAAGTTTTTATAACCAAAGAATTATTTTTTGAAAAGGATTAAATTCTGAATGCATTCAAGAGAATCCAAGGACATTCTTCCAAAGAACAGAAACTTTGACAAGTTGAACTATATTACTGAGGTTCTAATGTAGGTTTCTAAAAAAAAAAAAAAATGCTACTGAAAATAAATTACTCTTTTTAAGACAAATTCAAGGTATGAAACGAGGTTGTAATATTTAAAATCAGGTCTATCTCAAAAAAGACTGGTGAGCAGCAGCTGCTGTTTGGAGATCAGCAGAGAAATAGCATGTTTCAGTCTCTCCTGGTTAGAATGACCTAAATTTAGCAACACTTGGAAATCCAGGGAGAGCCTATATCACACCGTGAGATTGACTTTGAACTAACACATTTCTTCTTCAAGGTTCTTTGAGAGAGAGAATGTATATCTCTTCTACTTAAGTACGTAGTTTTAATCTTGAGGTATTTGTTATAAATATGTGCCAATGACATACTAGAAAAAAGACGAAGAACTGAACATTTGATTATGTAAATCTGCATTTCTACTGACCAACAGACACAGCTGACCCTCAACAAAAATAAGCACACAGGTATGTGTGTGCATGCACACACACACACGCACACACACACACAGATCTATACAGACACAGACATGCATTTGCACACATTTTGTCAGAGACTGATTCAGCATTTTGCTTCCCTAGGTCATAGGTGATTAAGCTCTTTAAGTAAAGTCTCTTGAATATTGCTTTACTTACCAAAAGATTATTTTAAATATAATTGTTTTTAGAAAGCTCAGATTCTTTTCATACATAATTTCTTGTTCTCATTTTTTGCTCCTGAACATTAACCTCTATTTCACGTTGATTAGATATGACTTTTGATGTAACTTATTTTCTGTTCCTGTGAAGAGCAGCTCCTATACAGAGGGTGCCAAAAAAATTATGCACTTTTTAAGAAAGAAAAAAATGGTATTAAAATTGTAATACTCAGCCGGGCTCAGTGGCTCAGCCTGTAATCCCGCGCCTTTGGGAGGCTGAGGTGAGTGGATTGCCTGAGCCGCGGGTTCAAGACCTGCCTGGGCAGCGAGACCTCATCTCTACAATAAATCAAAAAATCAGCCAGGCGTGGTAGCGCGCGCCTGTAATTCCAGCTACTCGGAAGGCTGAGGCGGAAGGATCACCGGAGCCCAGCAGGTCAGGACTGTGGTGGCCGGGAGTGGCCACTGCACTCCAGTCTGGGTGACAGAGTGAGACTCCAACTCAAAAAAAACCAAAAAACAATTGTAATACTCTATAAGATGAATACAAGTGACATTTGACTTCCGCAATTACAAGAGGTACTCAGAGTGGTTATCATCAGTATCCAGACACTTCTGATTATGGTGAACAGCTCTTAAATGTGTATATATATTTTTGGCACCCCCAGAATACCTTTAGAAATATGTTTATCCTGAATTATAAGACATACACAAAAGAAAAATAAAATTGTAATGTAAAATATGTAGAACACAATATTTTTTTAAATATTATTTTACTAGAAATACTAATGGCTTTTAGTGTCAACATACTAATTTAGATATGTATAAATACCAATAATTGAAATTTTCCTAATCTCTACAGTGCACTTGAATCTCTTAAGCACACATTTCTACCAATTTTAATGACAGATATAATCAGATATGTCTGATACTTTTATAAGAAGTTCATAAGTGAACCACTTTCAAGTTATAAATCTTATTATCATTCTGAGACTTTTTTCTAAGACTTAAAAAAATCAAAATTAAAATTTGAAAGCATTCTCATTGGAACAGAAAACGCAAAGATCCTGAACTATCCTTTGAAATATTAATCTGATTTAAATACAAATATAAGGTCCGGTGTGTTGGCTCACGCCTATGAACCCAGCACTTTGGGAGACCAGATGAAAGGATTGCCTGAGCCCATGGGTTCAAGACCAGCCTGGGCAACTTGGTGAGACCCCATCTCTACGATACAAATTTTAAAAATTACATAAGTAAATACACATTTAAAAGTATACAGCTACAAGTGATCTTTTTGCAGCTGATAAGCATACATCTTTTCCACACTCACAAAAACTCATACCTTTTAAATTCTAGATGTTAGCACTTATATTTATTATTTCTATGCTTCTTTTATTATTTTACTGTATGTACAACATATATAATACTAACACTGCATAGTATTATAGATTTTGAAATTGTATATAATTCATAGCATATTGTCTATCTTTTTCTACAGTTTCATTTTTTATTCAAGTTTTTCAAATGTGTCATATTAGCATATGAGGCTCTGATCCACTGATTGTCACTGCTGTGGAGTAAAAATGTTAATTGGATAAATATACCAAATGTATTCATCTAGTCTTTTATTCATGGAAAGTTAGATTTTGATCTCTAATTTTTCACTATTAAAACACATGAAGCAATTATCAATTCCTCATATGTCTCTATGCATGATATTGCCAGGTTTTAGGGTATGCTTTAGAATAGGCTACCTAATTCCTCAAAATAGACTTACTTTAGTCAGCTTCTTCAGTTTGTGTCCATAAAGTGAATGTGGGTTACACTCTCTAGGGTGAATTGATCACTTCTTATGTAATCCCTTCCCGTTGAACCTATGACTTGGTCCTAATCAATAAGAATTGGTGACCATGGGCCAAGTGGCTCAAGCCTGTAATCCCAGCAGTTTGGGAGGCTGAGGTGGGGGGTTTGCCTGAGCCCACAGGTTAGAGAACAGCCTGGGCAACCTGGCGAGACCTCACCTCTACAACAAATCAAAAAATTAGTCGGGCGTGGTAGCATGAGCCTGTAGTTCCAGCTACTTGGAAGGCTGAGGCGGAAGGATTTCCTGAGCCCAGCAGGTCGACACTGGGATAACCATAAGTGTGCCACTTTACTCCAGCCTGGGCAACAGAGTGCGATTCCAACTAAAAAAAAAAAAAAAAGAATATGGTGACATGGATGAGGTGTCACTTCCTTGATTAGATCACATTCAGAAGTAATCAAAGTTCCTAATCTGTTGCCTTCAAGTTCATCAAAAGGAGATTATTTTAGTCAATATTTCTTCTCTCTCTGACTTTAAAAAAGCGTGAATTATACAGCCTCAAAGAAATACATTCTGCCAGTAACCTGAAAGCCAAAAAGTGGCCTTCTCTAGTCAAACCTCCAGAGGAGACACCTTGATCTTAGCCTTGTGAGAACCTAAGCTAAGAGTTAACTAAACCATTTCCAGATTCCTGATCTAAAGAAACTATGAGATTATAAACAAGTGTTGCTTGAAGTTGCAAAATCTGTGGTAACTTGTTAAAATGGTAAACTAATATAATTGTTATGAGATGGAACCTTATTTCTGTTTTAATTTCCATGTTTCAAATTCTAGGACTGAGCACCTTTTTATGTGTTCTTTGGACAGAACCTTGTTCAATATACTGCCTGTTTATATCCATTTTTTTCATGTTTCTATTGGGATTTTTTTCTTTCTCCTTTTTTTGTATTGGAGTTCTTATATATAACTTCCATGTTTTAAGCATTTTTCAGCTGTTGGTAGTATCTTGATTATCAGAATTTTAAATTTTACTTTATTTAAATGTACCAGTTTTATTTTATAACTTATTATACACATTTAAAAAACACTTATATGCAGTTTTAAGTATCTCAATTAAAAGACACAGAGTCTAGAAAATATAAATTTTTGATGTGAATACATCTTTGACCATATAGATAATAGTTTACTTGATCAATGATGGTTTAGAATTAATACTCAAAGGATACTAATTCTCAGCTATAATTAAAGTTCATACTCTAGTCACATTTAATAGCATTTTTCATTGTAATGAAAATAAACGTTCAGGCCTAGGATGAAAAATAGGCACATGAAGATAAAGTTGTCTTCCAATATTGGCCTAACACTTTAAGAACCTAGGAATCATATTTTTGGGCTTGTCTTTTACTTTCATTTGCTTCAGTAAGATGCTTTTTCACTGGAAACAACTAACTGGTTTATGTTCTTGGGTCTAATTGCCACAACCAGAGTGTCCAGAGCAGATTTCTATGTTCAAGAATAACTATCATGAAAAAAACAGCTTTGAAGAACAAGTATAATTATGATTTTATCATATTTGTTTTAGTATGTAAATATATTTCTCTTAGATAACATAAAAATATATACACAGATGCAAATATATGGGAAAGTAATGGAAGATTTATGTAAAGGGGACAGTGAACTTCACATTAGATTAAGATCCTACCCTGCAGAGCCCAGACAAACAAGCTTTGTTAAGTGGGGTGGCAGCTTCATAGGGGTATGAGGTAATTAGTTGGCCTGCAGAATGTGAATTATCATTGGGTGGCAGAAAACTGTGAGGGATATTAAGTTGTCACAGTGTCAAATGGCGACAGATCAAGGCATAAGGAGAAGGAGAAAAAGAAAGAACCACCAGATCAGCAGAAAGTCAAGGGATATAAGTAGGAATTGTAGATAATTTACCAGAAGATAGAGACAAAGTAAATCATCAAGATAGTTGGTTAAAACTAGCTAGTTTCACAGGATATAGATATTCAAGTCAAATATCCGTTGAGTGACAAGTGCTTGTCACTGTCTTAGGCTCTGAGGAATGTAGACATGGTTAAGCAGCATCTCACATCTCAATGACCTCAGTCTATTTGAGAAGACAGACTTACACACTTCATCCTTATATGAGGCAGCTTGATGAATAACAGAATGCTTGGGAAGCAGAGAGGTGGAAGTGTGATTCTCACTGGGGAGATTAGGGAAAGCTACGAAGAGGAAGTGCAATAAACGTGTGACCTTGAATTATGTGTTCGCCAGGAAAGAGAGAGAGAACTTGGGAGAAGGTATACCAGGCAGCAGAAATGTCATAATCAGTAATCAAGAAATGATGGAGGCAGAAAGTACCAGAAGTGGGTGGATGTCAGGAACAGAAAGTGAACTCTGAGCAAAAAGAGGTTTGTACCCAAATGAAAGATCTGACTGTCAAGAAAGGAAAAAGTGAAAAGGGAGGGCAGACTCAAGTCCAAGGCTCCTTGCTAGTCTCAGTCATGAGATTTGATTTCCCAGTCATATGTGAGAATAGCCACATGTTGTTATTACTTCATTAAATGTATTTGTTCAGAGAAAGAAGATACGAAAGCTTGACTTCATAAGGTGAACCAGAGAATTCAAGTACAAAGGAACACTGCTTTCTATTTTCAGAATGGTTCAAGAGTGGAGAAAGGGAACCTGTGGGTTTTAGTAGAAAAAGAAGCAATGGCAGAAAAGGAAAAGCTGAGAATGGTAGCAAATACACAACTTCTGTTTAATTTTTATCTTTATTATTGCTGTTGTTAGGATTCACAAATTTCTGTTTCCATTCTCTAGTCAAACCATTGAAGGGAACTACTATGTCCTCTTGAAGCACCGTTTGCTTTGGAATTTTAATTATGAAATTCCCATATTGTTTAATAAACATTTTCCTTTCTCCCCTCATCTTCTTTCCTGGCTAAATGCAAATACCTGGAATGCACACCTGCACATTGCACAACAGTTTGAGTTAGAGCCAAGGAATCCCTGTTTGTTCAAATGTCACCTAAAACACATTCTGGGCACCTGATTGGGTGATGCAACATGTGACCAACTTGTATCAAAAGCCTAAAAACAAAAGTTTCGTCACTATGATCAGAAAATATTACCAAAAAATAAGGAGCAATCTAATGATATCTATCTACTTATTTTTCACTAAGGTGACAACACGAAAGAGTGTCATTAAGCATTGAAATAATGGAAAAAGGTACATATTATTTTCATACTTAAATGACATATTCTAACAACAATGTGCCAAGTATTTTCCATGTAAAATACTTTTTTTGATGAAAAAGGACAGCTTTATGTATATTTAAAATATAATCTATGATTTCTGTCATTTTAGAAATTGTGAAATTTCAGAACATAAAGCAGTTACTTAAAAATATTTCAGATTTCAAATATGTAAATTAAGCATTTTCCTGCAAAAGATAAATTCCATTTATTCTTGATAATTCATTGTCTCTCCTGTAGCATGAATGCTTCTTAGACCAAATTTGAACTTTGATGACAATCATATATATCCATATATATCTTCCACTATCTATGTCTTTTGTATTTGTGCATGATGACTAATAAATTAATGCCCAGGAAACTATTATGTGAAAGGAAGACAAAAAACGAAAATAGGTAGGCAAGAAAAATAAAATGATTTTAAAATGGTATTTTGGTACAATTTTTCAAAGAAAAATACTCTATTCTCTTTTTGCCACATTGTACAAAGGAGTAATATGTACATCCTAAGAGATGAGTATTTCAGTGGCAGAATATTAATCTAGAGAAAATTTTAATTAGGCACTTTTACTGCTAGTTGTTTATCAGTTTTGCATTTTTGAAGGACACAGTTTTATGTTATGTTTAGAGGACTGCATAAAACAATCTCCATCTGTCATGTATCTTTTCCATAGGTTATTAAATTGTTCATGTACAGTTTCAGGAGGGGTCTTTGCACAACCTGATATTATGCACAAAATTATATACATATGTAGGCGCATCTAGAATAATGTATTAATTTTATGATAATTTCTTAAGGTTATGTAATTCTAAATAGTACGATAAAAGATTTTTCTGGGAATTTAAGGAAGATTCCATGTATTTCCTTCATTAACAGCATGTGGCACATTTTATCCCTGGTAATTAGTTGCTATTCATAATCATTTTCTTAGCGATGCTGAGATGTCAGTGTTGGGGAAATTCAAAATTGGAATTCAAAACCTGAATGATTTTCACACAATCCTTTGTATTTTCAGGTAACTGACATATGTATGTAATAAATTCTAGCCCTCTGGAATTCTCTGATCACCATATTTAATATATAAGTCATAGGAGTTTATCGGGACTTTTACTATTTGTGTTTTTTAATATTTTATATCTCTCTGATTCCTGAGGCATCCAATAAGATGTACAAAGCCACTTCTGCTCAGTTATATTTCAAAAAGAAAATATAGGTACAGAATAGATTTTTAAAATATTAAAACATGTATTAAAATGTTTGGTTTTTTACATAGCCCATATTTAAGACATTCCTGATATAGTTGAAAACAAAACAAAAACAATGTTAGTAATACATTTGCAAACATAACAATAACAGTTAACAATGTTTTCATTTTTTAAAACATTTTTCTCATGAAATTTACTGCACACATTGGAAATGTTTGAAATACATATGGAATGTTGAAAGAAAAGTGGCAACACCTTGTACAAGCTACTAAATACATGAAATGGCATTTGACCACCATATAAGAAGTCTGTTCTCCTCTCCCTGAGAGCATCCCCTTCTCCCAATATCCCTCATTGTGTGTTTGTCATTCTCCGTATAGCTTCACCTCCTATGACGTACCCATAAACAATATACTGTTTAGCTTTGCCTGTTTTTGAACTATATACAGATGGACTCATACAGTATTTATTCTTCTGTGTATGCTTTACTTCCTAAGTATTGTGTTTCTGAGACTCATCCATGTTGAGGCATATAATTGAATTCCTTCATTTTTCACTGCTGTAACAATTCCATTGTCTGAACACATCACAATTATTCTGTCCACTGGTGAAGGACATTTGGGCTGCTTGCAGGATTTACTCTTATGGAAACGCTACTATGAACATTCTTATATTTGTGAGGTGATGTGTAACCTTTTTTCTGAAGAGTGTTTCCCATTTATATTCCTCTAAGAGTTCCCACTAATCTAGATTATCACTAATACTCAGTAACTTCTTATATTTAGTCAGCATGGTGGATATGATATGACATTGGGATTCTGATTTTTACTTTTCTAATTATTAATGAACTTGATAAATTTTTTCTCAGCTTTATTGAGGTAAAATTGACCAAAAAAATTGCATATATTCAAGGTGTACAATGTGATGGTTTGATATATGTTATACATAGTGAAACAATTACCACAATCAAATTAGTTAACACACTTATCACCACACCTGCTTACCATTGTGCGTGTGTGTGTGTGTGTGTGTGTATGTACACATGGTGAGAACACTTAACATTTACCTCCTTATCACACTTCAAGTAAGCAAATAGCGTTATTAGCTATAATCACCATGCTGTCTATTAGAATAACAGCTGCCGGGTTCGGTGGCTCAGCCTGTAATCCCGCGCTTTGGGAGGCTGAGGTGAGTGGATTGCCTGAGTCCGCAGGTTCGAGACCTGCCTGGGCAACTTGGCGAGACCTCATCTCTACAATCAATAAAAAATTAGCCAGGCGTAGCAGCGCACACCTGTAGTTCCAGCTACTGGAAGGCTGAGGCGGAAGGATCGCCAGAGCCCAGCAGGTTGAGGCTGCGGTGACCGGGAGCGGCCACTGCACTCCAGTCTGGGTGACACAGTGAGACTCCAACTCAAAAAAAAAAAAAAAAAGAATAACAGCTAATAATTATTAAGTGCTCTTTATATCCCAACCGAAGCACATTTTAAACCCTTTATATTATTTAGTGGTTATGACAACTTTCTGGGTGAGGTAATAACATTTTTCCATATTACAGAGAAGAAAACTGACATGAAGAGTTTAAATTATTTACCCCAAGTCACTCAGAGAGTAAGTGATGGAGCAGAATTCAAATTCTTGGAGTCCAACAGAGGACTCTCAATTCCTAGTCAATTGTAACCACTGTTTTCTGTTACCTCCCTTATATGGAGACTAAACACTTTGTGTTGATATTGAAAAGTCCATAATTTAATGAGATGAGAGAGACTAAATAACCCCTATCATTTCTCTGTACAAATTGTTCTTTTCATATTTAACATATGATGCAGTTTTATTTCCTCATTCAATATCATGATTTTTTGTATATTTGTGTTTCATCTCAGTCACCTTATTTCTATTATATTTAACATATAGGTCACAAAACTTATTATACTTACTTTGGATTTTTTTCCATGTTTTCCTTTAGAAACGGTTATTTAAAATGATTTTCAATAGAAATCATTTTACATTAAATACTGTGAGAGGTTATAATAAGAGTTGTAGCATAAAAAGCCAGGAAATATAGATTTGGTCATGGTGGAGAAGTCAAATAAAATGTTTGATATTATTTTTAATTTATTTTTATGTGATAGTCCAAAATGCCAAACCATTTCAATTTTACCTCCATGAGGTTCTGTAAAGCTGTGAAATGTTTTATATTTATTAGACATTTGTAGTGTGTGTGTGTGTGTGTGTGTGTGTGTGTGTGTGTGTGTGTGTATGTGTGTGTGTTTGAATTACCTCTTCAAACCACTTTGGCCATATTTCTACTAGGTTTTTGTATTTTTCTTATGAATTTTAAAAGTATAACATTTAATACTTATATGAATCATTTGTATTTCTTAAATTTTGTAAATATTTTCTTTCATGTATTTAAATTATAGTGAAAATAACCTAATGATATTTATATAAAAGTTACAGAGTTTAGAATTAAATATAAAACACATTATTTGGAACACTTATATTAATGCTAAGCTGTGTTACTTTAATATGTGAGAAAGTGGAAAAATCACTTCAAACCCAAGAGAAATGGGCATATCTTACATAGTTATAGTTGTATAAATACATAAGAATGTTATAATGTAATATAACATAAGATATAGTATAACATATAGTATAATATAAATACATAAGAATGTTATAATATATTTTAACTATGTTAAAATATAGTTTTAAATGTTTTAATTCATTTTTAATCGGCAAATCATAAGTGTGCATGTTTATGGGGTACAATGAGATGTATTGATCTATGTATACATTATACAACAATTCAGTCAAACAAAGTAACATATCCATTACTCACCAACTTATCATTTTTTAGTGAGAAGAAGGAATTTTGGATAGCATATGTTAATTTTTTAAAAATATTAAAATGGAACATTGACTCTGCAAAATTATTTAATAATTTTTAACCAATTTAATTTGCTTCCAGAATTTATTTTGTAATTATTTTTATCTTACACAATAATTTTCTATAGATAAATTTCTGTAGGTTTCCTGCTTGTATTCAACTCATTTAAATAGCAAAGACTGTATACCAAATATTTACCAAAAAAAATTAAACCAAAGCAACACATACATACAAATGCACATACAAACACACTCATGCAATCAGAGCACAACTGGGTTAAGGAATTCTGTGAACACTAATCATACATCATCTTTCAACCAACAAGCGTTTAGGCAACATCTATAATAGGCCTAAAATGTTACCATATTCTAGTGATACAAAAGTAAACAAACATAATATTTGTCCTTAATAATTACACAGTATGGTTGGGAAAGGGGTATACATATGTATACATTAATAGAGCTATTTCCAGGCATAGTAATAGGCCTTAGAAACAATAGGATAATATTATATTTAAGCAGAATTTTATAGAAGTAGTAGAAATTAATCAGGCAGAGGAAATAACATATGTAAAGAGAAAAAAAGATAAACTAGCCAGAGGTATTATAAGTTATTTAACAGGACTGAGCAGAAGGAAGATAGATGACGATAAAAAAGGGTGGGAGGGGAGCAGAAGCCAAGCTCAGGTCTTAAGATTTGATCCTTTAGGAGATGTGTAACTATTTTAAGAATACAAGTAGAATCTCAGGCTGCTGGTGATGCGGAGTTCAGCTCTGCCTTTACTGATTTGTCTGGTAGATGTGTCCATTTCTGAGAGAAGTTTTAAAGTCTCCAGCTATGATAGTGGATTAATCTATTTCTTTTTGCTTTTTTAATTTTTAATTTTAAAGATGTGGGGTATAATTCAGGGTTAGGTATATAAATGTTATGCAGGAACCCTTGTTGATGAGGTGAACCCCACCCCTCCCCCTGGCAGTTTCCCACTACTGCCAATCCTTTTCTTAGAGTATTATGATAATTGTTCAAGGTCCGCTTATGAGTGAGATCATGTGGTGCTCAGTTCTTTGTTTCTGTGATAGATCACTCAGTGTTATAGACTCTAAGTTCATCCAGGCTGCTGCGAAGTTTATATTTTTTTCTTCTTTGTAGCTGCATAATATTACATCATGTATATGTACCAGTACTCTTACGATGAGCAGCATGGTTGGTGCCATGTTTTCGCCATTGTGAATAATGCCACAATTAACATGCATGTGCAGATATCTTTTTCACAGAATGATTTGGGTTCCTCCAGGTATATTCCCAGTTGGAAGGTGATTTTTAGATCTTTTAGGAGTTGCCAAACTGTTTTCCACAGAGGTTATACTAGTTTACAAAATCCTACCAACAGTGTAGAAGTGTTCCCTTTTCCCCACATCCTCTATAGCATCTGTTTTTTTTTAAGTTATTGATGATGGCCATCCTGACTGGAGTTAGTTGGTATCTCAGTGTGGTCTTAATTTGCATTTCTTTGATGACTAGTGAGGCTGAACATTTTTTCATGTATCTGTTGGCTGCTTGTATGTCTTTTGGGAAGTGGCTATTAGTATCTTTTTCTCACTTTGTAAAGGGGCTGTTTATTTTTTTCCTTTAGGCACATTTGAGTTCCTTGTAGATCCTAGATGTTAGGCCTTTGTCAGATATACAGTTGGCAAATAATTTTTCCCAGTCTGTGGGCTATCTCTCCACTCTCTTGATAGTTTCTTTGGCTTTGCAGAAGCTTGTCAATTTGATGAGATCCCATTTGTCTACCTCATCTCTTATGACAGTATTCATTTATCTCTTATGGCAGTTCTGTTAGTTTTGTATCAGTTTCATGCTCTGTTGTTAGGAGCATATACATTAAGAACTGAGCCTTTTATCATTAAGTAATGTATTTCATTATCCCCGACAACTTGTTTTTTGCTTAAAGACTATGCTGTTTGAAATTAATATGACTACTCTTAATTTTGATTATTGCTAGCATGATATATTTTTTCTATTCATTTTTTAAATCTATGTGTCTTTATATAGAAAGTGGTTTTTTTTATGGACAGCGCACATAGTTGGTTCCTGTTTTTTGATGCATAATTATAATCTGTGTCTTTATGTATTTAATTCATAAATGTTCAAAGTGATTGTTGATATTCTTAGGTTAGTGTCTACCAAATTTGTGATTTTTTTTACTGTTGACATTGTTCTTTGTTTCTATTTTTTATTTTCTTTCCTTTTTCTGCAGTTTGTGATACTAAGTATTTTATGATTCCATTTTCTCTCCTTATCATATCAGTTATAACTTTTTCTTACTTCTATAGTTGTCTTAGAATTTGGAATATAAATTTTCAACTAAGCCAAGTTCACTTTTTAATAACATGATACCACTACAAGGTTAGTGTGAGTATATTATAGTAATAAAATAATCATAATTCCTTCCTCCCATACTTTATATTATTGCTGTTATTCATTCACTTATTATATAAGCATATTCAAGTATGTATCTACAGAGAGAAGAGACATACACAAGATATATATATATATACATATATAAAGATACATAATTGGAGGTATTGTTATCATTACTATTATTATTTTTGAGTTGGAGTCTCACTCTATCACCCAGGCTGAAGTGTAGTGGCATGCTCACAGCCACCACAGCCTTGACCTGCTAGGCTCAGGTGATCCTTCCACTCAGTCTTCCAAGTAGTTGAACTATAGTCATGCACCACCATGCCCAGCTAATTTTTTGATTTACTGTAGAGATGAGGTCTCACCAAGTTGCCCAGGATTGTCTCGAATTTGTGAACCCAGGCAATCCTCTCACCTCAGCCTCCCAAAGTGCTGGGATTATAGGCGTGAGCCACCACACCAAGTCCTGCTTTTATTATTTTAAAAACACTTATCTTTTAGATCACTTATGAATAACAAATAAACATTTAATATTATCTTCACTTGTTTCTTCTTTGATATTGTTCCATTCTGTATATACCTCAGAGTTTCTGACCTGTGTTTTCTTCTCTCTGAAGAAATTTTCAGCATTTCTTGCAAGGCGGGTCTGCTGGCAACACATTCCCTCTTGTTTTTGTCTGTTTGAGAAAGTCTTTATTTTTTCTTCACTTTTGAAGATGATTTTTCAGGGTACAGAATATTAGGTTGTTAAAAGGTGTTTTTTTTGTAAATAATTTAAATATTTTCCTCTACTTTCTTCCTGCTTGCATCATTTCTGGAGAGAAGTCAAATGTAACTCATCATTGTTCTTCTATAGGTAAAGTGTTTTCCCATCTTTTCCTCTGGCATCTTTCAGAATTTTTTCTTTATCTTTAATTTTCTGAAGTTTGAAAGAGATATCCTAGATGTAGTTTATTTTTGCTGTTATTTGACATTTACGCTGCTCTGTGTTCTCTGCCCTTCCTGAATCTGTGGTTTGAGGTCTGACAATTTGGGATAAATATTCAGTTATTATTGTTTTAAAGATTTATTGTGTTCCTTTCTCTCTTGATTCTCCTGATATTCTAATTATGCATATGTTATACATTTTGTGGTTGCTTTCACTTTCCTGGGACATTCTGCTTTTGTTTTTTTCAGTCTTCTCATTTCTTTTCAGTTTTCATAGATTCTGTTGGTATATACTCAAGCTTAGAGAGTCTTTCCCCAACCATGTCCAATCTGCTAATAATTCATCAAATGTATTCTTCATTTCTGTTACAGTATTTTTGATCTTTAGCTCTTTTCTTGCTTGACTGTTTTTTCATAGGATTTTTATCTCTCTGTTTACATTTCCCACCTGTTCCTGCAAGTTATCAACTTTATCTATTAGAGCCCATAGTATATATGTTCTACTTTTAATAGTCTGATAATTTCAACATCCCTGTCATGTTTGTTTCTGATGCTTGCTTTGTCTCTTCAAATTGTGTTTTTTGCCTTTGGTATGCTTTGTACTTTCTTTGATAGCCGAACATGACATATCAAGTAAAAGCAGAAAAACGGATCTAGTTTTATACATTTGAAACAATGGCATTACTATGCATCACCAACAGCCAGGGAACCAAATAAAAAGCACAATATCATTCACAATAGACACACACACACACAAAGAAATATCTTGGCATCCACCTAAACAGAGAAGTGAAAGATCTTTACAATGAGAACTGCAAAACACTGCTTCAAGAAATCAAAGATGACATAAACAAATGGAATGATATTCCATGCCCATGGATCGGAAGAATCAATATTGTCAACATGTCCATCTTACCCAAGGCAATCTACAGATTCAATGCAATACCCATCAAATTACCAACATCATTTTTTCTCAGACCTGGAAACAACACTATAGAAATTCATATGGAAACAAAAAAGAGCACAAATAGCAAAAACAATTCTCAGCAAAAGGAACAAAGCAGGAAGTAGGACACTTCCAGATTTTAAACTTTACTGCAAGGATACAATAACCCTATCAGCCTGGTATTGCTATAAAAATAGACACATAGACCAATGGACCAGGACAGAGATTCTGGGAACAAAAACTCAGTCTCTCAGACAATTCATCTTCAACAAAACCACCAATAACAACCACTGGGGAAATGAGATCCTATTTAGCCAGTGATGCTGGAAAAACTGGCTGGCTACATGCAGAAGACTGAAACTGGACTCCTACCTATCACCATATATAAAAATCAACTCTAAATGGATGAAAGACCTAAACATAAAACCTCAAACTATAAGAATCCTAGAAGAAAATGTAGGAAACATTCTTATACACATCGGAGTAGGCAACAACTTCTTTACCAAATCCCCAAAAGTAAGTGCCATAAAATCTAAAATAAGCAAGTGGGACCTCATCAAACTGAAATGCATTTGCACAACAAAAGAAGCTATCAAGAGAGAAGGGGAGACAACCACAGAATGGGAGAAAATTTTGCAAATTGTGTATCTGACAAAGGCCTAAGATCCAGGATCTACAAGGAACTCAAATGAGCTGAAAGGGAAAAAACATAACAAAACAAAACAAAAACCCCATTACAAAGTAGGCAAAGAACAGGAATACATGCTTTTCAAAAGAAGACATACAAGCAGCCAACACACACATTAAAAAAATGCTCAGCCTCACTAATCATCTGAGAAATGAACATCAAAACCACAGTAAAATACTACCTAACTCCATTAAGGATAGCCATCATTAATAAATAAAAACAACAACATGCTGGCATGCATGAGAAGAAAAGGGCACAGTTCCACACTGTTGGTGGGAGTGCAAATTTGTTCAGCCTCTATGGAAAACAGTGTGCTATGGAAAACAGTGTGTCAATTCCTAAAGAAACTAAACATTGACTTTCCATATGATCCAGCAATCCCTCTCCTGGGAATATACCCAGAGGAACATAAACCATTCTACAAAAAAGACACCAGCACATCATGTTTATAACCACATTATTGACAATAGAAAAAACGTGGAACTGACCCTACTGCCCATCTGAAGTGGACTGGGTAAAGAAAATATGGTACATATATGATGGAGTATTACACAGCCATAAAAAACAAAATCACGGACTTCACAGCAAACTGCATGGAGTTAGTTAGAGACCATCATACTTAGTGATCTATCACAGAAACAAAGAACTGAATACCACATGTCCTCACTCAAAAATGGGACCTGAATATTAATCACATTAGCACAAGCGAGGAGTCAGCAATCATTGGGCACTGCCAGGGGAGGGGGCAGGGCGCAGAACAACACAAAGGTACTTGGTCCTAAACCAGGGGAAGAGAGGGTCAGTTGGAGGCCCAAACTTCAACTGTGTACAGCCTACTTGTGTAGTTAATCCTAACTTGTACCCCACATCTCTGTAATAAAATAAAATTTAAAAAAATTCACAACACCACATTAAGTTCACTGTCACTAAAATAAAATAAAACCACTACTTCTAATTTTTTTTTAAAAAAGAAAATTTTTCAATTACGTGTGGAATACTGTTGGTAACTAATTTTTGAATGATATTTTAATTTATTCAGCCCTTGCTTTGAAATGTGCATAATCTTGATTGTCATTATTATGCTGTGAAAAAATAAAATTGATATCAAATAGCTCCATTTCTAAAAAGTAAAGTAAAATGATAGCAGTGCTCAATGAATTTGACAGTTATCAACAAAATAAATTCATTCACACAAGGATGCTCTGCAAATATAATTAGTAAAAGCCATGCAGACTCTGTACCGAAATATTCTGATTTTAATTAATCTCCAGAATGGACTTATTCTCTTTCTGTTACTTGTAAAAGTATAGCCCCTGTATGGAGTCTGCCAAAGAGATGATAATTGGTGCCAGATTTGTGTGTTTTCAGTCTAATTGGATGTCTCAACGTCTTATCATTTTAAATCTTCTGAAGAGTTTTCTCAAATAAACACATTTTTTCATTTATTCATTCGTTAGTACTAAATAATCTTTTAAATTGACAGAAATGGAGAGCACAACAATCTACTAGTAATTTTTTGAGCCCCACATTTTAAGTTTCTAGAAAGTCAGCAAAAAAGGGATGTCTAAATAGTCTGTAGTTATTATGAATAATATAAATAAAGATTAAGCTTTAAAATACTGCATAGAAGTGTCTTAGATGGAGTGAAATGATGGTTTTTATCGAGCAATGGTTGCTTTTTACCCCTGCCAGGAGACATCTGGAAATATCTGGTGAGTTTTGTCAACACTCTGGTAAGAAGGTGAGGGATGCTATTGGCATCTAGTAAGCAGAGGCCAGGGAGGCTGCTACACATTCAACAAAGCACATCCCAGTCTTGCCACAAAGAACAATCTGGCCCCAAATGTTCATAGTCCCAAGGTTGATAAACCCTTCTATACAGCATTGCAATATAAGTTAGTGTTTTTAAAATACTGAATTCTGTACGTCTCTGTGAGTCATATTTTTATGATGCGGGTATTTGATAGGCCATCCAATTATCTGAAGACATGAGACTTGTTTTTTAATTCATTCACATATATTTATTAAATGGTGTTTCAAAAAATATTCATTTTCTAATTAGACTGTTTTCTGAAATGTCATATATTTTGTCTTTCAAATGCTTTAAGAACTAATTTTCAATAGTATGCAAAATATTTAAAAACCAATAATTTTATTGTTTATATTTGTAATAATATATTTTTATATCTTTATAGTAATACATTCTTGAAATAGTACATTTTCATTTACCAAGATGATACTTGTTAATTACTCCTTAAATTAAAAACTGACTGTTTTCTGAAATTGGAACACTATTTTTTAAACTCATTTGCTGCACAATATTTGTGAAAAATAATTATAAATATCTAAATATGTATAAATTATTAAAATACAAATGTAATTAACCTATATAAATATCCCTAATGAATCATATTTTCTCCTTTACTTTTAATAGAATGCGAAACTAACTAAGGCTTCTGTTTACTCCTTTGAGAATCCTCTTTATAAATATACTAGCAGAGCAGAGGAGAAACAGTTCCTTGGGATATGTATACAAGATTAATTAGCATGGATTCTGTAACCCGTGTATAAATCTGAGACACCTGCCAAAACAATCAAATCAGTTGTTCCAGTCAAACATCACCAGTACTTATTAAGGTATCATCAACGAAAAACACAGAAGCGTTCTTGAAATGTTCCCCACTGGATTTACAGTCTATTTCAAATTGTATGTAAAGTGCTGTAGAAGAAGAACAATGAGATTTGGAGTCATCATTTGTTAATAATCCTAATTAACTCTGCATCTTCATTTCATCATCAACATGTAATCTCCATGTAACTGGACCTTCTTGCTCTTGCTCTGATCTACCCAAGAACCCTCCTAGGCTGGGTCTTTAGTTGACAGTAATGTGGATTTTTATGGAAGCTGTTGTGGGAAAACACAGACACAGCAGCTATTGTGCACATTTTCCAAATAAGAAGTCCCTTCTGTCACCGCCCCCACATTTTCCTCTCTTCCCTTTTCTCTAAAGAATCACACTTCACAGACTTTCCAGAGTAGCTCTGGCTCCTCTCCTCACCTCTGCTACTTCTCACCTTCTTCCCTTTCAGTCTCTGTGACATTCTATCTTTAAGGAGTAATTTATCTCCTCTTCAGTCTCTCCATTTTTCCACTTGCCAGTCTTCCTCTTTAGAAAGAGAAGATAGATTAAATATCACATGGGAAATTGATATCAACCTCAAGGGGCTGTAGTGAAAGTAAAGACCAGAATTAAGAATCTAGCACAGTCCTTGTTGCATATTTAAGCACTAAATCAGTGTAAGCTGTTAGTTCCATACTTCCTTGCATGGATGCAAATTTCAAATTCCTCAGGGATGATAAAGACATAAAACAGCTCAATGAAGATGTTTGGAAAAAACAAACCTCACCATTGTTTGTCTTAGAGGTAAAGCTAGAATATTTTTATTCAAACTGCAAGGACAGTTCTTCTAGATGTTGTAATCTAAACATTGTCAGAATTCTTCATAACGAAATGTTATAAATTCTACCTTGGCATGGGAATCTCTAAAATAGCCAAGCCTACAGAAATGATGAATGGCATCTTGCCAAAGTGAATATAATATTTTAAAAAATCATCTTCCTCATCAAAATGAAGAATGGAAAACTAAAAAAACCTATTGTAGTTTTTTGAAAAATGAAATTCAATTGAGAATTTAGCATTGGTTTTTAATTCACATTGGGGTCTACCTTGGAGACTTTGGGATCCTGTCATGCTTTGACAGGATTAAACACTTAAGGTTTAACTGGGTCTATAGTTTATTGTTTATTTTAAAGCTTAAAGATTTTCTTCTTTTTTAAATAACACATTTTACTACAACTTTATAATTACAGATACACTCCTCCCAATAAAAAATATTCCTTCAATTTTTAGAAAATGTTTAAGCTGCCATATTCCTATATAGTACTATAACTAATACTCACTCTTGAATAAATACATTAATTTATATCAATCACAGCCTTTTTTCTAAAAAAGAAATGTGATCAACCTTAGCCCAACAAAAGCTTTTCTGAAACTTTATTCTCATTGACTTACATAAAAATAGATCATTAATAGGGAAGAATATTTTATACATGCTTGCTATGCATGGGATTTCTGTGTTCTATATGTAACTTCCTAGTATTTTGAAATTAATTTTGCTTTGCATTTACATAAATTTATACATATCTAGTCAGTATGGATGGGTTATGACATAGTAATAAACAAGCGATCACTCACTAATGCTCATGTAATACCAGAAAACGAAGTTCATGATTTGGAAGAAAATATTAAATAATGTGATAATCCAGGATATTTTTTTCTTGTTTCTTTCTCCTGACTCTTCACCCATTTCTCTATTTTTCTTTGAATCATTTTTTAATATAAATTATTTTGTTTATGGGATTTGCTTTCTGTTTTTTGAAACAGGGTCTCACTGTGTAACCAGGCTGGAGTTCAATCAATAGCTCACTAGAGTATGAAACTCCTGGGATCAAGAGTTCCTCCTGTCTCAATCTTCTAAGTAACTAGGACTACGTTTGTATCACCATTCCTACCTAACTTTTTGTAGAGGTGAGGTCTCACTATGTTGCCCAGGCTGGTCTCAAATGCCTAGGCTGAAGTAATCCACTTGGGCGTCCCAAAGTGCTGCAATTACAGGCATGAGCCACTATGCCTGGCCTCTATTTTTCAATTCTCCTTTATCAAATTTTCTTTCATCCACACATTGAATATGGAGGCCCAGTGTTGTATCTTGTGTGTCTTTTGGCTCCATATGCATTTCCCTGAGTCTTATGGACTTCACTGCAACCTCCCTGAAAAGCCTTCTAAACTTATCTTCAACCTGTCATTCTCACCTGACATCCAAGCCCAAGTGTTGTATGTTCACTGGAGACCTCCTAAGTATCTACACATACCTCAAATGAAGTGTTCTCTCCACACCTCTGTTTATCCTTCCTACCTTGTAGCTTTCTATAATCTGCATTGTATGCACCCAAACAATGGATATTGAATAAATGAGTAAAATGAAATGAATAAGTTAGTGAGTTAATTTCTTTAGAAAATACCTTTGCCTTCTGCTCAGGAAATTTTTCTCATCACCTCTGAAATATATTTTACCATTTTCTCTAATTATGGAAATCCTGACAAAAATTAATGTGTCAGACCTTTTTTAAAAATTTCACCTTTAATTAACAGATAATAATTGTATATGTTTATAGAGGGCCCCCCCACAAATGAAATTATCTTTTGAAGGGTGAGCCTTTTGTAGTATGGGTTTTCCCTGCAAGATAAGTGTTCTAGGAACCCATCAGCATCAGTGTACCTACCAGCTAGTGTTGTGAGAGGCTGCATTAGGCTTCAGTGAATATTTTTTAGAGATTCTTTCATTGCTTTTGCCCATTTCATGACGAGTGATTTAAGAGCACACCTGCCCGCAAAGCACTGATTGTTCGCAGTTTCCGATCAAAACCAGCATGACACCTGTATCCCACCCTCCCTATTCGCTGAATCTCGCCCCATCAACTTTTTTGGTTGTTGCTGTTGTTTCCCCAGATGAAAAAAAGTCTTCAAAGGGAAATGTTTTGCCGACATGAAAAAAGTGAAACAAAAAACAGCAAAAGTACTAAAATGCATCAAAATTGATGAGCTCAAACCTGTTTTGAGCAGCAGAAAATGTGTCTTGATAGGCGGTACTGCATCAAATGGAGAGTACTCTGAAGGTGACTAAAGTTTAAAACTGTAAGAATAAACACAATTTTTTATAAATAAATTCTGGGTTGTTTTGGGTCCCTTCTCATACACTGTGGAATGATTAAATCAGGCTATTTAGAATATTCATTACCTCACATAGTTATCGTTCTTTCTGGTGAGAACATTTAAAATCCATTTTTAAAGCAATTATTATTAACCATATTATTGTTAACTATACCGTGTTGTGCAATAGATCACCAAAAGTATTCGTTACCAGAGGCTGGCAGGAAGTGAGGATGTGTGGAACTTGGGAAAGGAAGATGCTGGTCAAAGGGTGGAAATTCTGAAGTTCTTGAAAAAAATTGTCTCCAGCTACCATGGTCCACCCTACTCCCAGGGTCAGTTCTATATAGTTTATCACTTATTTGTGAAACGCCTTTTGCTCTCTGGTTTAGGTTGGTAATATGCCTGGATATTTGTCATGCTAATGTCACCTAGAATTTACACTGAGAAGGACTAGGCTTCTTGTTTCTTATAAAACATACATAACACAATGCTGAGAAAACATTTTCAGGAACATACAGATCACTCATCTATCAAATAATTAAAGACTCACTAGTGAGTCTTTCCTAAGTGCCCAGTACTCTTTAGCATTTATAGAAATATTAGCACATTTACTATACAAATTGCTATGTTTGAGAAGATATGAAGATGAATGGCACCATGCAGACATTAGCTGATCATTATCAAAATAAATTTTCACATTTATCCATTTAATTTTGCTACTTTTATCTTAAGTAACCTTTAGAAGTTTGAAGCATAACATTCTTGAAGCTTTTTGTGAAAACTTTCATGATTTATATGACACTTTGCCCAAAATAAAGCTGTTGTCAAGACAGGACTGAGATTCTCAGGAACATTAACCTTCCTAAGTTCTTTGTAAAGCAAAGGGCAAAACGTGATTCACTAGATCTAAAAATAAATATGAATTTGTGAAAGATAAAGAATCAAGCATCATAAATCATCTCTGGAGTTTAATATACTGAGAACCTGTCATATATTAATTGTTCATATTGCTCATTACATAAATATGTAGCGTATATGACACCAATTTCTTTAATGAAATGCTATTTCTACATAAAAAGGGGTAGAACAGGAACAACAAATATATGATATTCCTGCTATCACTAGCCACGGTCATCAAAAATGATTAAAATATTGTTGCTGTTGAGCCCAGAGGCAACCTCAGAATCTCTCTCTACACAGCACTATAGGCAAATTCCACCGGTTGATTGATGTTGGCTTATGTGATGAAATCTATGTGTCAACAACTGCTCTAGAATCACAGAATTTACAGGAAGTGACTTCACAGCAAAATTTTGGTCTTATATTTATACTACATTCTCAATACCTAGCACAGACCCTGATATAAGGTAAATACTAGAAATATGTTGGGTAAATAATGTAATACTGCAGGGAATGTGTATCTAGCATATGGTGTCATCATCATCTATGATCAAAGAACTTAGGTCATTTCAAAAATTCTGAAATGGAACTTTGTTCATTTCACTGACAGTAGATTCTTCCAGAATTGTGACCTCTTGAGGTTCCTTTTCTCTAAGACACTATTCTAGCTTCACTCCTTGCTCCCAGGAAAGGAAAGCTGCTTTCTAAAATATTTAAACATTGTATATAACATGTATTTATCTAAGAAGCTTCTTTGACTTAGATATGGGAGCCAATGTGAAAGGAATTAAGAATTCAGTATTTTGACAGTCAGCAGAGTAAGAATACAAATATTAGTGATGATTAGAGCACAGTAAAATGGGCCGGGTGTGGTGACTCATGCCTGTAATCCCAGCACTTTGGGAGGCTGAGACAGGAGTAGTACTTGGGCCCAGGAGTTCAAGATCAGCCTGGGCAACACAATGAGACTTGGTTTCTACAAAAATAAAAAAAAGTAAATATAACTCCTTGCCTCTAATGCCAAAGTGTAAGTTCTAGAAAGTAATCAAAAAGTAGAATCATCTACAAGAATTGACCCAGCTAGTAGAAAATTAAAAGTCTCTTAAAAGACTTATTTTAAAAGACCTTCTAGCTAAGAAATAGGGCTTTCCTAAATATTCATTAAATTTCTTAGGATTTTTTTTTTTTTGATCTTCAGAAAGTTCTTATTTGGTAATAACTTTTTAGGACATAAGGTAAATATGGCCAGCACACTTTCTATTACACCCCTGCAGTCTTCTTTTCAAATACTCAATTAGTCTATCTTTTAATGTTCAAGTGTAAAGGACAAATAGGCATTTTTGCATTTTGTTTTTAATCATAACAGCCTGCTAAACAGTACTATCATGAACGATTTATTGAAGTATGGAAAGAATTTATTTCCCTATATGCTGAACACAGTGATAAAGTCAACAGGTAAATCAGGAAAATAATAAGGTTGCTATAAATGTAGAAAGTTACTCAAGTATAACAAAAATTAGAAATTCGAGCATGTTAGATTTTTAAAAACTTTTGAACACTATTCCTATGCTTTTGGTGGGAAAAATTCAAATGGAAAGAATAAAGATAAATATCACCAACCTAATATCAATTGTCCCGATTCTTATCAGTGAGGTATGCATATACTCTCTCTATATGTATCAATATAGATGCACATGTCTTTCAATGACATATACATCCACAATTAATAGTTAATTTTGGCCGGGCTCGGTGTCTCAGCCTGTAATCCCAGCACTTTAGGAGGCTGAGGCGAGTAGATTGCCTGAGCCCACGGGTTTGAGACCCACCTGGGCAACTTGGTGAGACCTCGTCTCTACAATAAATCAAAAACTAGCCAGGCATGGTAGCATGTGCTTGTAGTTCCAGCTACCTGGAAGGCTGAGGCAAAAGGATCACCAGAGCCCAGCAGGTCGAGGCTGCGGTGGCCGGGAGCGTGTCACTGCACTCCAGTCTGGGCGACTGAGTAAAACTCCAACTCAAACAAACAAACAAAAAATAGTTAATTTTGGATTTCACCATTTCTAATCAATGTTACCATTACAGTCCAAAATTCTAGATTCAAAACTACTGAAGGTCTCTGAATTTGAGTATTTATTTGAAAATGTATTTAAGTCATTCAACTTTTTTTAACTTAAAGAATTGTAATCTTTAGACGTTAGTAATGACTCTATTTATTACTTTAGTAATATCTCTGTTAAAAATTGCAAAGGTAAATGTACAAAAATATGAAATAATTATTAATAAACAAAAATACTTTAAAAGAATGCTGTGTTACCAAAAATGAAATGAGTAGCAATTTAAAAAACATTCTTAGTTACAGTAATTTCTTTAATTAAAATTCTATTAGTACACTCATGTATGAAGCAGAGGTTGAATTTTTGTAGTAGAAGATGAAGATGAGATCCATTCATTTACCCAGCAGTACCACTTACACACACACAAACACAAACTTATGCCTGAGAAACCTGTTTTGGAAATGCACAGAAAATCAGAGGCTGGTGTTCTCTGGTGTGTCTCAGACTCTTTGGTTGCCTCCATTTCTCTTTAATCAGGATTTATTAGACCCCAATTGAACTCACTGGTCATTTACATAGATATACATCTACTTATATGCAGTTTTTGCAGTGACAAGTTAGTTGATAGCTTAGCAGTAGAAACAGTCTTCATTTTCCACATTTCAAATTAAAACTACTAATATTATCATTTGTCTTCATCCACTGATATTAATATTATCAAATGTACATAATCTATAAGAATTCTAATTTTCATATCTGCAAAATCTCATCATGAGATTATAATGGACTATTACAGTATTTTACAGTAAAGCATATAATTATCTTGCTCTACATATATATACACACATACACACACAAATATGTGTGTCTATATAAATGGGGTTGTTTATATGTTTCCTCTGTACAGATAAACAATGATAAAAGATATGGAGGAATGTTGGTATAAAGGATTGAAATCATCCGAAATTTTGCTTTTTATAGTAGCTGAAAAAATAACAACTGCAACAAAATTCACTATATCCTAAGCTTCTAGGAATTATTCAAAATCAATACACCCACAAAATGTATTATTAGATACAATATAAAATTTTAGATCACACAGTCCTTTGCATATACATTTTTTAGTTGTTTTTCCAAAGTAAGTGGTGGAAAAAATAGCTTTGCCATATCTTCCCTTCCCAAACTCTTTTTTCATCTTGCTAGCTTAAGAGAAAAAGAAAAAAAAAATTAAACTAGCAGATATTTTACATAATTCCATAAAAACCTTTATATAGTAAGAGATTTTTTTTCTCTGCTAGAAAAATATACCCATTTTTTAGAGAGAAGTTTGGTGTGTCATTACACAGACAAGATAAAAATAAAAGCCACAACGACCATGGGAAACATAAAAAATAAAATAATGTAACAATAGTTTGATCAACATATTAGTAAAAGATGTGATTATGAAGAAATAAAGCTGTCTCCATGAGTCACAGACAAAATAAGTTTCATTCCTCTATATTTGTTTGTCATCTAGGAAGTTTTTTTCTAACATCCTCTTTGATTGTCCAATACTACTGTCCTCGTTTCAAAAGTCTGGCTGGGTGTGGTGGCCCATAACTATAATCCCAGCATTTTGGAAGGCCAAGATGGGAGAATGGGTTGAACCAAGAGTTCAAGACCAGCCTAGGCAACTTAGTGAGATGTTATCTCTCTTTTTTTTTTTTTTTGAAGAGAGAAATTCTACTTGTTATATCTGCTCCTTACTTAAAATCTAGTACTACTTTAATTATTCACTTTTTAAACAGTCCTTATGTTTCTTTTAAATTATGCCATTTAGATAACTGAACAGTATAGTCTGCAATATATCATTTTGCAACACTGTGAAATAAAAAAAATACTTGTGTCAACTATAATTTAATGTCTTGTATTTTCACCTTTATTTATTTACCTATTGGAAAAAATAAATAATGCAAAACTATTAAGGCCATGTTACTCTTAGTGCTCAATAATTGCCAATGAAAATCATTATGAAATTTACACAACGTGAATATATACTGAATATGTTGAGATATCTGTGTGTGTGTGAGTGTGTGTGTGTGTGTGTGTGTGTGTGTGTGTGTGTGTGTGTGCGTTTGACCAGATAAAGGTAGAAAGGTAAAGGTATGAAGAATTATCTCCTACTATACTGTTAAGCATCATTCAAGTAAATAACATGACCTTTATAACTATCATGTCTACATTTTTGTCTTGATTACTAAAAAATTCAAGCTAGAATTCATCCAACTTTCCTAATTTGTTGTCCTTCTTATACTTTTTAAATTTTGGTGCTTTTAGTTAGTGTCAGTGCTTTTGTATCAATTTTGTGTTGTATTTATAAGTTGCATCAAATTAAGCTCAATACAACTTGGTTGCTTTTCTGGACTTGTTTTCTGTTCAACTGCAATTGGAACTGAATCATACGATGCTCTCTCTTGTCAATCAATGACATGGCGTATAAGTTCTATATGCTTCCTCAATTAACCAAGCAATATATTTTACACTTTTAAAAAATACACTGTGCCTAGAAAAGTTAGCATTCATTCAGTGTAAATATTTGCATTTATTTCAATCAAATTATAAATAAAAGTTTAACCTATATTTCAATTGTTTTTCTTATATGTAGTATGCTATTTAGCAATGATTATTAGTGATATCCACCATATTCTGTTTTCAGTATAGAAAATTAGGCAATGTTTGTGATATCAGTATCTTGCAGATTTTATGCGATAAGAACTGTGCTTAGTGCTGGGAAGACAGTGATGAAGACATTGGTGTTTTTAGACTTATATGATCATAGATAAGAGTTTTTTTTCTCACATAACAGTGCTGAGATGCTAGGGAGTTTTCATAACAACATTCCACATGTAGTCGTTCTTTCCAACCTCTGAGAGTTCAGAATTCATATGTGGTTTGCCCCCATATTATTGCTGAAATTTAGTCAAGATTTTAACCTCGTTTCTCCTTACATATCACTTCAAAAAAATTCTATTTTGGGTGATCACTCTGGCATTGAATTTTCATCACCCCTTTGAGGTCTGCATGCGTCAGTGGTTTATAACTTATTGGAATTTCTTTTGTTTTGCAATGTTCTCCAGAAAATCAGGCTTGTGATAGATTCTTAAAAAAGGTTTATTTACCAAGTTAACTTCAAATTTTGAACTTTTACCGGGAGATGAATAATTCTCTACAGTGAAACTTTTGAAAATATGCTGATTTATTATGGTAGGGAATCATATATAAAGAATGAAATCAAATCTCTAGCTTTCAGTGGCTAATTATCATTTAAAAACTGTTTATATCTCTACTACCTATTTTTATCTGGATACTTGTTAGCAAAAGAATTCATGTTTGTGGCAGCAATTCCTACAGCAGGAAAAAAAAATATATTTTTCCATCTAACTTATGGTGACCTTTAGATTGCCCAAAACAGAAAAAAAAAGTCGATAATATTTTAGCAGTGAAATATATACATATGCAAATAGAGTCTGTCTACCAAAATTTTTTATGTGCTACACTTGCACATATAAATCTATAAACCAGTTTGTCAAAAAAATTGGCAATAATAATTCACAAGTTAACAATAGTTTTCACATCCATGTTTTTCTTTATTTTATCTGAATTCATTAATGGTAATATAGCGTAAAACTTTTGCTTTTTATCTTTCTTATTTACAATTGCTGTAATGTCTTTGCATTGAACCTTTAAAAGATTGTCAGGAACCACAGTAGTTACATGATGACACATTTACTGCATAATTCCTAAATTGGTGAAGAGGGTTTACCAACTAGAATTTTATTATGTATAAAAAAAGTCAGAGTTATTATTTATAGTATGTGATTTATTAAAGCACCTTACAAACTCATTTTGCTTTCCTTCTATTTAATTCATTATAAGCCTTGCATACATTTTAGTTTATAGGCTGTAGGTAATAAGCCATTCAACTGTGTGTCAAAAATCCATCAACGTATATTTAAGCACCACTACCAAAATAAATTACGCAGCTCTATATTGTCATATTTTGGTGCTCAATAATCCATACTTTTGTTTGATAGTAAATTAAATATTTGTGACCTCATATTATCAGACAGAGCAAGAACCTCATACAGATTCTTGATGTATTTGTTTTTGTAAAGAAGTAATAAGTATATAGACAAGACCTCACAGCTCAAGATCATGTAGCCCTTCTCAAATAATGACAAACAAAAATGATCTATATTAATGTATTTCAAAATACTCATGCCGTAAGGCAGGCATCTCCAGTCCCCAGGCCACAGACCACTACTGGCTCAGGTTTGTTAGGAACTGAGCTGCACAGCAGGAGGTAAGTGACCAGCAAGCAAGCAAAACTTTCTCTGTATTTACATCTGCTCTTCATTGTTGGCATTACTGCCTGAGTTCTGCCTTCTGTGAGGTCAGAGGTGGCATTAGATTCTCATAGCAATGCAAATCCTATTGTGAACTGCTCATGCGAGGGATCTAGGTTGCATGCTGTTTATGAGAATCCAGTGCCTGGTGATCTGAGGTGGAGTTTAGGTAGTGATGCTAGCAGTGAGGAGCCACTGCAAATACAGATTAACATTAGCAGTGAGGTTTGACTGCATAGAGACTATCATAAGTCAATTGCTTGCAGATTCATATCAAAACCCTATCAGAGACTGGCAAGTGAGTTGATGTACTTCAATTGTACAACTGCATCTGGTGGCAGACTTTAAGTCAAAATCTGGCAATTTAGTCCATGCATGCCTGTCCATTATTTTATTTATCACTTCCATCGACAACTCTTTTTTTTTTTTTTTTTTTTGAGTTGGAGTCTCACTCTGTTGCCCAGACTGGAGTGCAGTGGCCGCTCCCAGCCACTGCAGCCTCGACCTGCTGGGCTCCAGCAATCCTTCCATCTCAGCCTTCCGAGTAGCCGGAATTACAAGCATGAGCTACCATGCCCGACTGATTTTTTGATTTATTGTAGAGATAAGGTCTAGCCAAGTTGCCCAGGAAGGTCTTGAACCCATGGGCTCAGGCAATCCACTCACCTCAGCCTCCCAAAGCACAGGATTACAGGCTGAGCCACTGAGCCCTGCCACACATCTTTTTTATGGTGAGTTATATAGAGTTGTATAATTATTTCATTTCATATTATAATGTAATAATAATAGAAATAAAGTGCACAATAAATTCAATGCATTTGAATCATCCTAAAACCACTCTTCCCCTGGGTCTGTAGAAAAATTGTCTTCCACTAAACTAGACCATGATGCTGGTTGAAGGCATAGAATATTATGTTTAGATTCATGACTTGTCTGTGTAAGGGAGCTCATCTATCTAATGAAACAATTTAATATGGTAAACTTTCATGTTTTGCATTTTGTAAATGAACATGGTCAGTTACATCACTTGAAAGAGAGAGATTGTTTCTACCACTTCAGATGCAAGTTTGACCCTAAATATAAAACATGCAGCTCTTCCTACAAATTATTTGGATATTTTATATTTTATCATGTCAGAATCTCTTACAATAAAACTTACTTTCTATGTAAATATTTATGTCTTTAGAAAGTTCTAACTTGAGTAACCAAAAGTTTGGTTTTTTTTTAATATCGGAAATGATGGTATAAAGTCCAAAGAATCTTCCTATGCTCCTAAATATTTATGTTTGTATACTAACTTTTAAAACCCCTTTCACTAATCTAACAAAAACGTTCATAGTTTTTTTATGACTGGGAAGAAAAATCAAGCAAGCCATTCATTCTTCATTATGTGGAAATATTGCCATATAAGACTTTTGTATGACAAGCTGAAATTCTCTTTAAGTGAAATAATCCAGAAGGTGTTTGATGTAACTAATAAATGACAATTTTATGTCGGTCTTGTATTTTTCTCATAATAGGACACTAGTTTTAAGGAATTACATTATGTTTCTAGTCCATCATGCACAGCAAAGTTAAAATCTTCATCTTGCTTAGTAATTCTCAGCTTCAGAAGACGTCAACTTGATTTCTATGAAAAAATACTTTCCAGAATCTTATGAGAATTTATAACTGGGGGAAATCATCTTATTGAAAGATCAAAGTGGACATTTTAGGGAAGTGATATTTAAATGGGAGTAGCAGAGTAAGATAAGGTAGGAGTGAATAGGGAGTGGGAAGGTAAGAAAGAGTTGTATTTTTTTCAGAATAAACTAAAAACTGAGTATTGTTTCTACATGATGCTAGGCAGTGCTAGAGTTATTCAAGGTGGATTTGGAGCAGTAAGAATGGTTGACTCACAAGGGATTTAAAGATAAGGGTGAGAGGCTTGGATTGTATCTTCATGGCATAAGACCCCTTAAAAGACTGAGTATGGCTACTCACAATAGTGAAAACATGGGGGCAACCATGCTGCCTGTTGAAAGTGGATTGGATAAAAAAAAGTGGTGGATATACACAATGGAATATTTCAGCCATAAAGAAGGACAAAATTATGAACTTCACAGCAACTTGGATGGGTTTAGAGTCTATCATACTCAGTAATCTATCACAGAAACAAAAGACCTGAGTACCACATGTTTTCACTCATAAGTGGACCCTGAACAACTATCATAATACTACAAGAAAGAAATTGGCAGTAGTGGGAAACTGCCAGGAGATGGGGGTGGGGGGAAACACACTTCATCAATAAGGGTACCTGACCTCAAACCAAGTGAAGTGTGGCCAAAGTGAAGTCCAAAACTTTACCTGTACAATGACCACTTGTATACCTAACTCTGAATTGTAACCTACATCTTTAAAATTAAAATTAAAAAAGAAAGACTGAGCATAATGGCAGAGACAGAATATTGTATAATAATTTATAATTATGTGCATCTTCATGAAACTAATATTGTTTTTAACGATACATTTGAATATCTCTAGACACCTCATGGCAAGCTCATAACCTTAATTTAATCATCATTAAAACTTAGTGTATCAATTGATCTTTGCTTATACAACCACCTCATATGTATGTAATATTGCTTTGCTGTTAGCTCAACCATATCCCTATTGACATTTATTGGCTCTTGTTTCCAGTTTTATGCTATAATAAACAGTGTTGCAGTAAAAATTCCTTGTCACAAGTCTTTCTATTCTAGTATCTCTATTTTATTGAATAAATAAATAGCAATGAGGCTGTTAGGCCAAAAATATAAGAAATATGAATTTCAATAAGTTATGACAAAATACTTTCCAAATATTTCACAGTAAATTGAGAGAATTGCTGGCAACTTATAAGAGAGCCATTTTTGTATACCCTTGCCAACACTAGACACTATCAAATGTTTTTTAAATGTTGCCAGTCTGATGAGAGAATTCTAGCTTTTACTGTTATTGTTGGTATTGTTGTGATCATCATCTCACTTCAATGATTTATTGAGATTGAGCCTCTTTTTACATGGTTGACCATTATAAACATTTCTACAAATTAACTGTTCTTATCTTGTTGAATTATTTCTGTAGTTTGTCATTCTTTTTGAATTGTACTCTATTTATTACATCCTGAACACTAGAGACATTAAACTTTTGCCTGTTTTAACAAGTATTTTCTCCCAATAAATCACTTGCTTTTGATTTTTATTAAGATGTTTCCAATTTTAAATTTTATATAAGATTGTCAAAAGACTATTCTTGCCACTTTCTAGAGCGTAAGTTGAGAGTTAAGTATATAGAGAACAATTAAGTCAGAAACATTTAACAGCATTTTGAAATACGCAAAATGACTACTAAGTACCATTTCAGTATGGTGCTGGGTCTTGTGTAGTATCCACACTCAGACTGGAGATTTTCTGATTCTAGGGTTGTGTACCTTTGTTAAACTTTATATTTATTATTGATCTTGAAGTACTGCAAGTCTCTAATAGTAGCGGTTAACCTGTAGAAAACTGAACAAAATGTCAGTGACTCTTCTCTGAGAAAATTTTAAATGATTTTTGTCCAAAAGAAAAGCAAATTACTTCTATACCATAACCCAAGGATTAGTATTTATTGCCTTATACAACATTAACCACTCTTGTATCTTTTGGCAAATTCATTTCTGCATTCCTTTAGTTGTTCAACTCTATAAATCTCTTTTTTAGTTGTTCCTGATATTTTGCTAGTTCCTTTATTAATTAAAGCATTAAATAAAATATTTAAAATAAGTTTATTTTGTATTTCTATGTATCATATTTTTAGCTTAAAAAAAATCTACTTTAACAGATGTTTCCTCAGCAAGAGATTTTGGTGGTCTCCAGTAGGAAGATTAATAGAGAGAAGCAGATTTTAGAGGTAAAAAGTGAGAAAGTAAAGAGGAATCAAGGATGAGAAAGAAAGGAAGAAACAGAGAACGAGAATGGATAGCTGATGGGAGTCCATTAAAGAGTAGTGTTTGACAGTCAGAATGTATGTGGAAGCTTTGAATTTCACACAAGAACTGAATCTTCATCTCTCACAATAGCAGAAAGAAGAGGGTGTGGATGGGATAGGCTTATAGATTGGTTGTCAGTGTTGAATTTCCCGTTTTAATGTTTAAATTCCTTTTACATTTCTATATGAAATACAGGCCATGACTGTCCGAGAACTGGGTGAAAGGTAGAGGCTAAAGCTTTAAGAAGAATGGGGAAGTTCTGTTATTTTGAAGAGTATAAGAATATAAAAAACTACAATAAAATTGATAGAATGGAGTACTTAGTTGACTAAATTCATGTATGTATAAATATACTTTTTTGTGGTATATTTTCCCCTTTCTTCTCGTCTCCGCTTAACTTCTCCCTTTTTGCATAGTTACCTTATTAAGAAATTATTTTGTGACTCCTTTATCCAAATCAGGACATCCTGTAATAAACTGATTTTAGTTTCTGTATATGACACATGTTAAATTGGTAATTTTTTTTTACCTGGGCTTGCTGGCTCATGCCTCCAATCCCAGCACTTTGGGAAGTGGAGGTAAGAGGATTGCCTGAGTCCAGAGATTCGGGACCAGCCTGGGCAACTTGGCGAGACCTTGTCTCTACAATAAATCAAAAAATTAGTACAGTGTCATGGTTCGCGCCTGTATTTCCAACTACTTGAAAGGCTGAAGCAGAAGGACACCTGAGTCTGGTAGTTTTAGGTTGCAGTGGCCAAGAGCATGCCACTACACTCCAACTTGGGCAATAGAGTGAGACTCCAAATCAAGAAAAAAAAAAGTAATTTTTTATCACAAAAATTATGAATTTTTTAATTACAAATTTTACACACACACACACATATTTGTTTGTAATGTATTTAATGTCTATCTTCTCCAAAGAATGAAGACTTGATGAAGTTTCACACCTTTTTGCTCTCCTTTGGTACCTAGCACAGTATTAATGTTTGATGAAATGAATATTGATGAGTGCTAGTTAACAACACACGAATGCATCACATCATAGCCTAAAGCATAAAGATACATAATATATTTCATGATTCAAATTTTCCAGTTTATTCTAGAAACGTTTATAATGGAAGAATACACACAGAGCTAGAGATGAGCAAAACAATGATGAGAGCTCTAGGTGGAGATGATAGAGACAGAAAGACCGAGATATCTGTGAAGTTTCTTTCTAGGATTCTCCAAAAAGCCATGTGGGGTGTTGAATTAACCAGTGTGACTGTTTATACTTTACTATAAATTTGAGAGTTTTTTTATGGAAACCTTTTATCAGAAGAGAGGACCTGAATCTAAGGATTCGATTGGCATGTTGCACATATAAGTGGACTCAGTCCACCTATCTCTGTGTCACTCAGTCCACACCACCTATCTCTGTGTCCCATCTAATTAAGGACCTAACAAATGCTGTCATTGGAAGAATCAGCTATAAACTTCTTGTCTTTTCACCTTTAGCCCTATTCTAAACCCAATTAGTCTTTAAAAAACAAGTGATCAGTAGAACAAAAGTACCAATTAATAAATAGCTGCTTCCATCACAATTCTGTCATCTATTCCAACAAGAGAAAACTTCTTATTAATGTCATTATAGAAATCAGTGTGGACCAAGCAGAATAAACTTCTTTTAATTTTCAAGTTTCCTTGTAGGCCAGGGGTTAATTAAGTTTTTCTTAGAGGACCAGATAAAAAATGTGTTAGGCTTTGTGAGCCCATGGGTTTCTGTTATAACTGCTCAATTCTGTTGCTGTAGTGCAAAAGCAGCCACGAGGAATATGTAAAATGAATTCAGTCACAGTCCAATAAAACTTTATTTCCACAGACAGCAGACCCTTGCTCTAGGCAACTGGGAGAATTGTTTTAATACTATTATTTCTCTTATACTTTGATATCTATTATTGACACAGAGCCATTCAACTTGCCCATTTTTCCTCAGTACTATATTATTACAGGAAAAAAAATTCATCATTGAATAATTGTGAATTTCAGTTTATACTTTATGCCTAGGAAGCCCATAGTTCCAAATAAAATGGATAGAAAGCCATGTCAGATTGATCTCCTTCCTTACCTTAGAAAGTTTTCACACAGCTTTTTAAAAGATCTGTACTTCTCCTGCTCTGCTTCCCAAATGTGAAGATAAATGCATTCCCTGACAGCCTGACTTTTTCTGAGGCAGCACTCAATTTGTCACTCTGTTCCTTGAGCACTTTCTCCAAATCCTGACAAAAACATCTCTGAAACCTTCAGAGGGGAAAATAAAACCTCATCTTGGGTTCTGTAAATTACCACCAAGTGTAGCCATGAATAAAATAAGAATCAATCCTGATTTACACCTTGAAATATCCAAAAAAAAAAAAAAAAAAAAAAAAGGCAGCCTATGCTCCAAAGGCTATTGTTCAGTTGTTCAGCAGAACTTAGACCAGAGGAAATTAGGCAGGAAGCAGAAAAGATACTAAATATTCTCTTTTATGCCAATTTTTGTTAACAAGTCAATTGTTGGAGAGCTCTGAGTGGAACTGTATTAAGCTGGTTCTCCACCACCCCTCCTAAGATGGCTTTCTTTAATTTACGTAAAACTGGGGGTGAGATTAAAAACAACAAAAAATGAAGGACTTGGAACACAAAAGCAGGGCCATTTTTGCCAGGAGTGCTGAGTTAAAAGGCACTTAGAGCTCCTGGGAGCACAGGGAAATACATTAGCCATGATTGGTTTAGACTGCTGACTTGAAAGATTCTGTCCTTAAGAAAGATCTGAGCCAGGTAACTTGATGTTTCTTGAAGGGGTGCAGAGCCAAAATCAGTCTGTGCAGGAAGGAAAAGAAAGAATATCTATAGGCAACTGAGGGGATTACTCATTTACAATGCAATCCTTTGGGTATAGTTTGGATGTTGTCCTCTCCAAATCCCACATTGAAACTTGAAAGTTGATTTCCAATGTTGGAGGTAGGACCTAAGAGGAGGGGTTTGGGCCATGAAGGCAGATCTTTCATGAATGGCTTGGTGCCTCCTAGTGGTAATGAGATCGTGCACGATCTGGTTGTTAAAAAGAGTCTGGGAACTACCTCCCCCTCATCCTTTCCTGCGTTTTCTCTCACCATGTGACATGCTGGCTCTTCTTTTCTTCCGCCGTGACTGGAAGCTTCCTGAGGCCTCACCAGATCAGATACTGACACTATGTTGCTTGTTCAACCTGCACAACTGTGCACCAAAATAAGCCTCTTTTCTTTACAAATTACTCAGTCTTAGGTATTCCTTTATAGCAACACGAAATGGACTAATACCTTTGATTCACAAATATTGGAATAACTATGGATACTACACAAATACATTTTCTATACTCAAGGACCACCATGTAGTAAAAACATATAAGAAAGCTATAGACACCCTTGGGGCAAATAAGGTAAGTGTCAAAATACATAAAAATGTAGAATAACAGAACCCAGGGTTGGGGATGGAAGAGTTGGAAGAGAAAGGACTGTTTCCTGGCAAGAGTGAGAGTGGAGCTGTTCCTGGAAAGACGGAAGAATTTAGATGTGAAGAAACTGTCTCATAAAGAGGATCTACCAAGAGAGGAAGGAAAGAAAATATTCTAGGCAGAATGCAAGTAGTATAAAGTGGTTCACAGAAAGAAAATAAAAGATGTGCTGATTGAGTGGTTAAATGTACCTGCCTACAGGAACAGGACACCATGGGAGGATAACAGAATAATAATAGAAGCTGTAACTTCTATTATGTATGTTAACTTTGTGCCATGGGCTGTGTTGAGAGAATCCCATGGATTTAGACCTTAAAACAACAATTCAGATGAGTTGCTATTATTAATCTCATTTGAATAGTAGAACATTGTGATTAAATAACTCAACCCAAATCCAACTAACGAGTGCTAAAGTCAGGATTTAAATCAAATAGTTCTTAATCACTATGCTAACAATTGTGGCAAACTAAGAGAGATCTACAGATTTTATTTTGTCTGAATACCAGGTCAAGGTGATTTAGAAGGAAATGAAGAACTTCTCGATCATTTAGAGCAAAAACATGGGGGAATCAGAATCCTATGTAGGCAAATTGATAGTGAAGGCAGAAAAAAGTAACAAGCAAGGAATGGATTAAAAATGAAGAGACCATGTAGCAGGTTAGGAATGCAGCCAAGTGAAATTTAAGAGTTTGAAATTGCCTAGTAGGGATGGAAGTAGAAAGGAAGGGAAAATGTGAGAGGGAAGAGAGATAGAAAAGACCAAGAGATGGAATTTGAATCAGCTGACAAGGAAGGGAACATTTCCAGCTGACTGAAATCTGAACATGGGAAAAAGAGTTTGGAGGGATATAGAGAAACTCAGTTTTGATGCTCTTCTTGGGGTGTCAGGAGAATATAGACAGAAAATTTAGTAGGCAGATGAGGATGGCTCAAAAATCCCTCCAATTCAACATATTTAAACTGAATTCATTAGGCTCACAAAAGTGACAGCACACCAAAGCACCAAAGAATCCAGCTCTAATTCTCTCTCAACTGGTGTAAGGCAACTGGCTCCCCTGCAGCTAACGCTAGAAGCCTAAAGGTCATTCTTGGTGTCTCTACCTCATTTCCTCATGTACTCATGTTCAGCCTGTCACAAGCCCTGTCAATTTCATTTCATAAATATCAGTGCAATTTCTCTTTCTCACCATGTATACCATTATTGCTGTCATCCAGGCTAAGATGATCACTGGCCTTTATTACTACAATGGCTTGCTGACTAGCCACCAGTTTCCATCTGGTTGACTTGTACTCATCCAGCACATGGCAGCTAGAGTGATCTTATCAAAACATAGCTTATGTTGTCCGCATATCCCCACCTCCTTAAAACCTCAATTATTTCCAATGCTCTAAGCTTAAAGATAAAATAGCCTTGTGCCATCTAACTCCCATTTAATCTCATATCATCGCCACTTCAGCCAAAATGCACTTCTTCTAGCCCTTAAGCTTGCCTTGCAATAAAGTCTTTTAAAATGTTTTTCTGCCTTCTCTGTATTACCTAGTTAATACAGACTCATCCTTCAGATCTCAGTTTATAATCACTTCTTCAAAAAGCCTGTCACACCTCCTTGACTAGGTCAAATACAGCTGTTATATTTAGAACATTTCTGGTGAGATTTCCAATTTATTTATATGGTTATTGGATTTGTTTTCTCTTCACTTCAACACCAACAATTCACACTTGAATCTTCTTCCCTCAGGCTTTTGCTTCACTACTTCACTGAAATTGCCCTTTTCAAGGTCAGCAAAGAGTTATCTATGCCATCCTGTGACCATTCCATAGTCATCTTGTTGGTTTTCTTAGCAGAAATTGACAGTCCTTTCCTCTTGAAACACTTTCATAATTGGAATCCAGGGCGTTGCATTTTCCTGGCATTCTCCTGCTGCACTTTCTCAGTTACCTTTGCAGATTTCTCTACCACTTCTCTACTAAAAAAGCCAGTTTGCCCCAAGGCTTAGCTAGGGATCATCTTTTCTGAAGCCCTAGGTGCTCTCTCCTGGTTCCAGGTCTACACACAACTACATTGCCTCCAACAGCTCCCTTAATTTCTGCCTCATATATCCAACTGTCTACTCAATATCACTACCTGGATATCTTAGAAGCAATTCAAATATGATATGTTCATAGAAGAATGAAACATGTTTTTTTTTAGAAAATGAATCTAAAATAGCACATTATTTAAAATAATACCCACTCTTCATCTCTCTCTTTCCTCTTGCCCTGACTTATTTTCTTCAAGGTTCACAATGTTATAGTACATATTTAATATTTACTTTCTATCTCCTTGAAGAAAATGTAAGCTCTTGAATGTACTATCTTTCAACAGTACTTCCAATATCTAGGATAGAACCTAGCATCAAGTAGGGTGTTCAAAATATATTTGTTAAATAAGATGATATAAAATGGGGTGTGGTGGCTCATGCCTGTAATCCCAGCACTTTGAGAGGCAGAGGCGAAAGGCTTACCTGAGCCCAGGGGTTCAAGACCAACCTAGGCAACTTGGCAAGACCTTGTCTCTACAATAAATCAAAAAAATTAGCTAGGCATGGTGGCACGTGCCTGTAGTTCCAGTTTCTTGATAGGCTGAGGCGTCAGAATCACTTGAGCATAGCAGGTCAAAGAGAATGCCACTGCACTCCAGCCTAGGTGACAGGGTAAGACTCTTATTCACACACACAACAATTAATAATAATAATAAGAAGAAGAAGATATAAATCACTGTTATTACACTAAAAATTCACTCAGGACAGAAGCTGTTTATGTGTTTGATTATCATTGTTTTACCACTGCTTGTCAAACGGTAGTTATCAAGTGCTTTTTGACTGCTTGAATAAGTAGAAATGATATTAAGGTAGTGCAGTCTTACTAATGACAAAGGAAAGATAGAGTTCCAACAATATTAAATCTATTAAAAAATGGCAAATGTGAGAACAACAAGAATAATAAAAGGCAAATCTATTTGATAATTAGGAAATCATTAATACATGTTAAGGCTAATTTAAGTATGGTGCATACTGACAGAAGATTAAAACTGGCTAAGGAATTAGAGACTGCAAAGGTAGGTATGATATAGTAGATATGACTATTCCAAACATAGTCATTCTTTTCATTCCATATACCAGTGATGAAGTTTCCTACACTAATATAGCAGTAACCCATCCTTCACTTAAAGATTCTACTTCCCTATTAAGTATCTTAAATCTGAAAAGAATGGCCCTCAATATTTTCATCTTTGTGTGAATAAGAAACCATATACCTGAAAGGTGTGAGAATACATCATTGCTTAGAATACATTACATTACATTAGCCGGATGTGGTGACTCATGCCTGTAATCCCAGTATTTTGGGAGGCTGAGGTGAGAGAATTGCCTGAGTACAGGAGTTGCAGTCCACCCTAGCCAATATGGCAAGACCTTGTCTCTACAATAAATAAGAAAATTAGCCAGGTGTGGTGGCATGGGCCTGTAGTTCCAGCTACTTGGAAGGCTGAGAAGAAAGGATCCCCTGAGTCCAGCAGGTCGAGGGCACAGTACCCATGAGCATGTCTGGGCAACAGAGTGAGACTCTGACTCAGAAAAAAAACAACAAACATTGCATTACATTTTGTTTTTCGAGAATTACAATGAAAACATAAATGATGGTACCTATATCTGTTAATAAAAGAAAAAAATTAAAAGTCATTGGTAGATCTAACCATGAGGTAAGACTGTAATACAAGTAAAAGACTAAATAATCTAAAAAGGAATGTTTGTTAATTATTTCAAATTTGCATTAGTTGTTGTCCTTCATTTTCATCTTTGTGTAAGAAGAATTCGTATTTCTGAAAATTGTGAGGGCAGAAAAATGCTGTGAAGTGAAGTTTCAAAGTTGGTTACATACAGGTTGTGTTTGAGGTCTCTTATTTTAATATTGAAATTGGAAAGTATAAGTAAATAAAGGCTGGGTAAGGATGATGTGCCCTGGCCTGTCAGAATTTTCTAAGAGTAATGATTTTAAAAACATTTAACTAGATGATATGGCTTGTATCTTGCTGGCTATGACAGGGATAAGGGGAACACCATGGAATTACAGCGGCCAGGAAGTGTTCATTATATTATGCAAAAAGCAGCAATAAATGTATGATCCAGTCCAGTACAGACTAAGCTGGTTGGAACAAAAAAGCTGGTTCAGGTTCTAGCATTGGCAAGAATTGAGGACCGTGACTCAGCTGTGTTTGGCATTCACTTTGCTTTACCATTATACCAGCAAATCATCTTTTCAAAGAATAGAAAAAGATTAAGAATGCAAATGAATAGAGGCTCCCTGAGGCTTTGTTTTATTCCACACAAGGGCACAGCCAAAGTTCAGTATTATCAGAATCCATACAGAGGGAGGAATCCTCTTAGTCAGCAAAGTTCAGAACATGGGAATTTGCTCTCTTCTAAGCATGTGAATGTGAGGTCCCTAAAGGGCTAGTTCCTTTCATATTAGGGAGCTTTTTGCTGCATTACAGATGAACACTTCTGTGTCTTATTTCTTAATGCTTTACCAGACCATACAAGCCACTAGTGCAGTAGACCTGGCTATGACCTACCACAAAATGCACTTGGAAAGGAGCTGGGAATTGGGAAAGGAAGCTCATCACACAGACCAGGGCTGAGAATAAGAAACTGGAGTTGCATACCCAGCTAGCAAAGAATAAACAATCCTTGGGTAATAATAGACCCCCAATGTCTTGCTCACCATTTAAGGGAAAAAAAAAAACCTCCATAGGAGTTATATTCAATCTCTTGGCAATCTAAAGTAGAAACTGAAAGGAAAGAGTCCTAAAATAAAGACAAAATCCCACTCCAAGCTGACAAAAACAAAAACTGTAAAATTGGTGGAATCTGGACAATATAAGACAGAAGGAACTTGGATTTGATAGAGGTAGACATAATTTTTGACTCAGACCTATCAAGTTTTTAGTTTTTCCAAACTGAAATTAGTTTTTCTATTTTTTTCTCCTGTTTGGCTTGGGATAAATATCATACAGAAATATAGTAACCTCTTCTGGCAATGTTTAAAACCAATTTAAAAAGAGGAAAAGTTATACCTATATGCATTAAAAATACATCAGCTTATTAGAATTTACCTAATCATAAAATCTAATAAAATTTTCCTGTCTGAATGTCTTCTCATTCCACAGTTTTCATTTTCTTTTGAAATTATACTTTCAAAAATTCCACAGATAAAATTAATGAGGGCACATAACTATATTATGTTCAAGGCAAAATGACTGAGTATACCTTTTTTTTAGGTCACAGCTAACCTTATTTATATTGCTTATGTAAAATCACATAGAAAAAAGTATATTAGAAATTTAAGGGCTACTCCAGGTACAACCTCATGCTATGATTTTTCTGAAGTTACAGATAAAAATGCACTCTTGAAAAATAGATTAGTGTACTGCTATAGATAAATTCACATGAATTTAAGATTTTATAAAAATTGTGATTTTCCCTTTAAAATATCTTCATTTATTTCATTGGATAATATTTGCTTCCGTGAGAAAAAAATGGAGGAGACAGGGTTAGAAGAAACCAAGAACCTGAACAAGTAACCACAACTACCCACTCCTGAATTAAACTTGGAAATTATGACAGGTAATTATTATTATAAGTACTTTTTCACACTTCTTTTGGAAGTATTTGATATGACTGAGAAAAATATTTTCCTCCTGTTACTATTGTCACATCATCATGCAAATGAGACTCTGAGAAAGTGACACAGCACTAGGAAAAGTAGACTAGGTTATCTTCTATTCTCTCCATGTGTGACCTCTTATCCTTCTGTTTACTTCCTATGAGCCCTCAACGTCTCTATGCTTGTTTTTGTCAAATACTGAAAATAACCTTCATCTCTCGTCTTCTTTATAGGTAGGTTCACAATCTGAATGTCAATAATCAATTCACAGAATGCCACAAATAAAACAAATTCCTAAATCTAACTTAAGCTGCTGAAATTGGAGAAAGTTTCGATTACTACACTTGGTCCAATTAAAAGGAATCTCATTCTCTCAAAACCGAATAACACAATTGAATATTATCTCCAGAATAAGCAAATATACTTACTACTGTTAAGTACAAAAGGGGAGGGATATGCTAAGCAACAGATACTTGTTCAGAATCAGTATACATCATATTGATATGCATGATATTCACAAGGAATACATTCCAAGGACCCAGTGGATTTCTGAAATCACTGATAATATCAATCCTTATAAGTACTCAGATATAGTGTATTTATGAGAAGATCACTTACCACTTTAACAGAGTAGACTAATTAATAGACAAAAATATTGCAGACTCAGAGATAGTCTATGAGATAACTTATCACCACCCACCAAGAAAAGGGTGTTACCACAGTTCACCTAGCTATCCAGGTAAATGTTTTATGCCAGGTACTGTTCTAAATACTGAAAAAAATAAAGAACCAGAGACAAAATGAGAATGCAAGCGAAAAAGCAGCAATAACAGAATGAATACGGTAAGAAGTAACTTAATGTCAAAGGAACGTTAGATTGAAATAGAGTAGCGATAGATATTTTTGAAGAGATCAAGAAGAAACATGTTATGAAATTTTATCTAAAAGCAGGGAATCAGAGAAGGTAGGGGTGGTGGGAAGTAGGCTTGAACTTATGGAGATTAATAATTTTAAAATTAAAATCCAAATTTAATCCAAATGACTAAATGTCGATACAACAAATAAAAATAAATGACATGAAGAATAAAGGTTAAAACACACATCTCTCTTCTCTTAAGAAAGCATAAAGTACAAGTGTGACAGGGCTTTATAAGAAGGATGCTGTGAAGAAGAAGAAAGCAAAACATAGGCACTTAGAAGAATTACCAAAGTCAGACTGCAATGGGAGAACACAAATTTAATATGTCCCAAGTTTTCATAGTTTTATGAGTTTTCAATAGCATTCAATACCCCAAGTGAACAAGAAAGCTCAATTGAGAAAGGGTAAGAATTTTGCCAACGGGAAAGTGGAAAGGAAAGAGTACTTCAAGGAAATGAAGATTTGTGCAAGAGAATTGTTTACATTGTGTACTAAGTCTTGTCAGGATAGTCAAGAGAGGAAGAGAGGGAGGATGAGGAAAGAGTCATTGAAAGGACCTAGGTAGGTCAAGATACTGAAGGTAGATGGAAGATAGAAAAACAATGTGCTTATTATATCATATTTCATACTTTCAAAGGTGAACAGTCACAGGCAACACCAAGATCCAGAATGGAGGTATTGCCCAGAACTTAACATGGCATTGAGAGCAATGTCAATGAAGATAAGGTCATTAAGGAATTTCTGCCAAGAGTAATAGACTTATCAGCCTACATACTCTAACCAACCCTAATGATAACAGGAGATATAGATAAAGGAAAACTACCATCCAGATTTCTAAATCTGAAGGAGTAGTGAGGCAGATGAGGTGACACTGAGGCATAGACAGTGATATTATAAAAGTCAAGGCAAATTAAAACAATACATCTTAGATAAACTCTATTTGTATTTTCTATGCCACACCCTGCACAGCTGAATGAAGTTATACATTGAGGTAGATTGTTGTCATTGTAAATTCATGACCATATGTTCAGAAATCTGCCCTCTCCATATAATACAGATCATATTATATGAGTCCAGTTAATAGCCTCTCTAACTTTGTCCAAAGACTTCAAACATTCTCCACGTTGTTCAAATTCTAGAAAGAAAATTTAAATTCCAGAATTATCGTCAACTTAAGACCACAAAACCTACACTTATTTTGTTCTTTTATCTCCTTCCTCCTCTCTTTCTTTATAGGACGTGTTTCTTCTAGTCTAAATCAACCCATGTCCCATATTTCTTAGACCTTATTCAATCCTACATTCTTAGATATCCATCAAATATTTTTTTCTCTTATTATTTTCAATTATACTCTACCCCCATAGATGTTTAAACATGTTCAAAAACTCCCATCTCAGGCTGAGTGCAATGGCTCACACCTGTAATTCCTGCATTTTGGGAGATCAAGACGTGAGGATCTCTTGAGGCTAGGAGTTTGACACTAGCTTGGGAAACATATTGAGACCCCCATCCTCACTAAAAAATTAATAAATAACCAGGTGTGGTGGTACACACTTGAAGTCTCAGTCAGCCACTCGAGAGGCTAAGACAGGAGGATCACTTGAACCTAGGAGTTTGGGACTGCAGTAAGCTATGATCATGCCATTGAACTCCAAGCTGAATGACAGAGGGAGATCCTGTCTCAAACACACACACACATACACACATACACACACAAACTCCCACCCAGAAAAGTAAAAGCACTGTAAAACTTCTATTATGCTTCAGAAACAGCTCTTTCTTGAAACTTTCATAGACGAACTATTTGAAAGCATCACTCTTTCTGTACTTTCTGAACTCCTACCCACTCAACACATTTTCTTCTGGGCTTCACCCCTCATCCCTCCAGCAATAAACTAAAATCATCAATGACTGCCCTGTGTTCAAATTCAATGGACAACTTTCAGTTTGCTTCTCAATTAACCTCTCAGCAACATCCAACAGTGATGATTACATTGCCACTCTTACAGGTTGTTTTTTCTTGGTCTTTAGAATGTGACAGATTTATGTTGTTGTTTTTCTCCTTTATCACAATTCACTTTTTTCTTTGCCAACTCATCTACTCTAATATACTCTAAAAGAATTAGAATATGTCAAGATTTATTCTTAAAAATTATCTTGTTTTTCACTCTACATTCTTTTCCCAGGGATTCTTTTGACAAAGGCTTCAGTTAACATCTATGCCACCAAATTATATATCTCTTTCCCAGTTTGTTGCTCTCATCTCTTTATTTATATAGCCAACTGCTCACTCAAGAGTTATGTTTGGATAAATGAAAGGAATAATAGTTTTCATGTGAGGGTGAAAGAATAATGATTTCTAGATATATCTTGGTAAATGTTTTTATTGTCCTTTCTTCAGTAAATTTCTATTCTCCCCTCAAGACCCAACGCAAATCCTAAACTATCTGTGATTAATTCCTGAGTCTCTTGCTCTCTTGATCTCCTACAGTGATATGTGCCTACTTCTATCATGCACATAGCCATAATCTTTTCATTTCTACATCCATGTGTCTTCCTCCAGCCCTCAATTCAGGATCTCCTTCATGTCAAGGTCAGTGTCTATACATAATATTCTCTCCAGAACCTACTACTCTGGTGTATTATAGGGGCTCAAAAATTTTAAGTGAATAATTAAATACCAATAGAGCAGGACTTTCTACACTGTGATTTAAGGTTTTCAAAGATATATTAATAGATGCTACTAGAAGGAGGAATTCTGTGAATGCATAAGGTCAGGGAAGTTTGTACTAAATTTTACTTTTAAAGATTTGGACATACACTTGCATCTGAAGGATTCTAAGGCCTTAAAATAATAATTCCAAAAAAAAAAAACTGTCCAACTTTATTTAATGTTTAAATAAGAAAGAGGTCTTTCTATTTTATACTTTTAACACACCTATTTGCATTCCTTAAGCAGTTTTTCCTCATCTCAGCATAGTTTGACTTTTACCTCATGAAGATCAGCAAAACAGATGTTTAAGAACCAAAGGCTTTGGCACATTTCTCTTCAACCAGGCTGCTCCCTGATGTCAAGACACAGGTGCTAATTCCTTTAATGTAGCTTTGACACTCTTAGTGGAAATGAAATTTCGATCAATGTAGCACTGCTATATTATTGATAAATACATCAAATCTAACACATTCTTTTTGTTTTCTTTTCTACAAAGTCACTCATTTTAAGAAGTAAAAGACATTGCCTAACCATAAAGCACAGCAATATAATTACAGCCACATTCAAGTCACTGCTTTGTTTTCTTAGTGCTCTTATAAAACTAATATAGTTACCTAAGTACCAACTGGACCCCCCCGTGTGATCATTCAGGTAGCCTGGATGATAGAAACATGAATAGCTCTAAAACAAAACTTCAGGTTGAAGGTCAAAAGCCTTATCACTTCACTTTTAGAATATGTCATCCAGTAGAGTTTGAGTAGAGTATATTCAAAATCAGACACTCAAAACAAAACAGCAGTCCCCCTCAGAATGACTTTTATGCTATGCTTTCCTTAAAGTGTGACAGGAAGAAACCTCTATTTGCCAAATATAAAGTTCTAACATATGCCATGTTACATATTATGTAACAATAGAGCACCCATCTTGCTAATCAAAACTCTTATTAAGAACAACACGATAGCAAAGTGACTCATCAGCCTGCCTGCTCTTTCTCGATTCTAGTAATTTAGGACAAGTGTGGGGAAGTTACAAGTTGTTTATGTGGAGCCCAAGATGACAGGCAAGAGAAGTTACTAAGCAACATTAAGTACTTGCATTTTTCTAATCTTTAAAAGCTGTCCAAAGCTGAATAATCCTATAATATAAAGGGAAAGGGAAAAGCAATGTGGGAGTTATGTTTTTGACTGAATGAAAATGTTTTGCTCAATAATTCTAAAATTCTGATTCACCATGAGTTCATCTGTCTTGGTCTTAAGAATTCCTTCAGGTGCATAATCCTCTTGTACTCATTGTCACTTTTTATACTCACTGTCAACATGGCAGACCAGGTCTAAGATGAAAAAAAGCACACTGTGGGCTGGGAGGAGTAGGCGTGGTCCTTATGAGTTTTGAAACCAGCTTGTTCGCCTGTAAATAGGATCTGCTCTTCTAAACATCAGCTCTTTGTTTCTTTCATAGCACAGTTTATTACAACAACAACACATTGTGCACTGGTTTCCTTGTTTAATGTGTTTGCTTCTGCCTTTCTCTTTCACTGAGGTGTGACCTTTAGTAATGTAGGAATTTGTCTGTCTGTTACTCTTCTTTTCCTGATCCTGGTAGAGCACCTGATACTGAGTAGCCCATCAATGACTGAAGGATTGAATAGAATACAGTAATAGTGTTAGTAGTTCTGCTCTTATGGTGATAGTTTTAATATCTGTATTTATATGAACCTCAAACTTCCCAGAAGCAGTTAAGCATTACTTACAACCTCCGATATATACTAGGTAAGGCCAGACAAGTGAGAACTTCCCAGCCCTTATTTCTTTTCATTAAGGAACCAGCAAAAAGCCTTCTTGATCAAAAGCCAAGGAAGAAACACTTTCTTATATTTTCTGTCTCAGCAAAACAAGTTACTGAATAAACTACAAACTTACTTTTTCTGCTTGAAGTTTTGTTTTTAGGTCAAGGACCCAATAATGTTTTCCCAAAACACCTCTATTTCTTCCTTCTTTCCAGTTCATATAATTCAAAGTGAGTCTGATCTAGGTACTAATAGGTTTCTTCACATCAGAGGTCACATTTCCCGAATGCGCTTAGGTACAAACAGCAGAAGTGTCAATGCAGAAAAAAAACAGAATCTCCTTTTGTATTTTAAATGATAATTTCTATGACTACGTTTTAAGAATGGCAGAGAAAGGTTTTCATCATGGTTTTAGAAAAGGGGAAGGGAATTAAAATTTTAGAGGGTGAATTGTATGCCAGCTACTCTCCTAAGTAGTTTACATGTTACCTAATCTATTTATGTTTATAGTTACCTCTTCTTTGCAATGTAATAAAAACCTTTTGGACACAATATTAAGTAATAAAAACGCTATAAAGAGTGTTTTTATAATATCTAATAAATTTTATGAATCTTGATACATATTTTTATTAATATAAAGCTAAAATAAAAATAATTTTTAGATTTGGATATTATTTAAAATGTTTTTTTTACTACTGGTATTTCACTCTTTCTCTGAGACAAAATTCCAAGAAAAATGGAAATAACTAGCTATTATTTTGGAGTGTTTATTATGTGCATTCTATTCTAAGCTTCTTACACCCATGATTAAAGCATTGAATACTATGAAGTGGTTTCCATGTTTATTATGGTTATCTTAAAAGGAGAAATCTAAAACATAGAATTTAAATTACTTGTTCAAGGTCATCAAGTAGTAAGGATTTAAGTTTGAGTTGTCTGAATGCAGAGACTAAGTTTTAGCCCGTATGTCAACTTACATACAAAAGAAATGACGAAACACAAAAAAGCTTTTTGCATATATAAGTTGATTTCTCCACCATTCTTTCTCATTATGAACAATCAAAAACACAATATATAGCCTGGGATTCTTTAAAGGAAAATAAAGAGTATTATTAGGCAAAGCCCAGCTGCCACACTAGAAGAAACATCCTGAGATTACTCTGTTGATGGGACTTTAAAGACATTTTAAATAGCCACACACCTTTCAACCCATCTGTCCTTTCCCTGATTATAATTCTTATTTGAAAACTGATTCATGTGGATCAGAAATAAGACTAAAATAGGATGATTTGACCTAACATGGTATTTTTTTAAAAAGTTATATTTGAAAAGCCATATGTATTGTCCAGTTCATATAGTTATATTTAAATACTTAATGAAAGAAATTTATAATATATTACAAAAATATAATTCAAATTATCATAGTAACTGATAAGCTTGGCTAGGGGTTGTGCAGATTGATTTTCCCACCACAAAATTTATTCTTCTCTCTCTCTTTTTTTCACTCTCTGTCCTTTAGCCTGCTTTATTTTCCTTCAGAGCACCACCACCCACTCTATATTAGTTTGTTTTTGTCATCTCTCCCCCAGTTTCCCCAACTAGCATATCAGTTCCATGACAGCAGGGGCTTCGTCTTGGCCATGGAACAGCCTAGCACAGAATAGGCATGAAATAACTAATCTTGCATCTATTTGTCTGTTTGTTGACTAAATCCCCACTGCTACCCCCGACCTGGTCCCATTTCATTCTTCTCTAGTGTATAGTGATGTCTTGAAGGTCAGTTTGCTGATATGATTCACTATATTTGTGAGTTATGACTGAATTAAGATATTCTAAGGTGTTTTTCTCTCAAAGGAAAAAAAAGTTTAGGAAACAATTAAAAAGCACTCTCACAATTTCACATTATTATCTTACAAAAGTAAAGCATCTTTGATGAATCACTTATTCTACTATTTCCTTTTTTTCCTTTAAAGATACATTAATAACCCCAAACCAGAAAATAGATATTAGTAGAAATTTTAATTTTGTGATCTGGAAATAAATATGTCATCTGACATATTCTAAAATATTATCCCCTATGTTTTAAATATGCAATACCACAGAAGATAACAAATACTAATCATAAGAACTTTTGTACCAGTCATGACTTCTGCTTATCAAAATACACTCTATGTCTCAGATATTACATCTTTCATTTGAAAGATACTTTTTAAATCTTTTTGGGGATAAAGGCTAAATACTTTGGAAGTGAGACTAGCTATCCGCTAAGGGGACAAAATTAGAGTCTTGAATCCAATTTATTAAAAGAAGTGGTTATTGAGCTCCAATACTGTATTGGACACTATTCTTAACACTGATGTTCTAATGATAAATAAGGCTTGGTCCCCTTTCTCAATGTAGAAAAAAAAGACTATTTCAATTCTTTGTGGCATATTCAGTAACAAAGACAACCACAAGTTTCAGTGGAACCACAGAAAAGGAACCTTGGGCCAGTGAGTGGTAGCAACCAAACAGAAACAACCGAGTGTCATGATACAAGAGTAGAAGCTTAAGGAAAAAAGATGAATTAGCAGGAGAAACACATCAGAAGCATAAGGGATAAAAATGCATTATCAGGTAATGCAAAGGCAGAGGAGTTTGAGTGTTAACAAGTAATTTAAAAACAGAGAGACAAGTGTAAATACAGACAAAAACGGTGGAACCTAGCATGACCTGTGCAGGCTTATAAGAAGCCAGTGATAGTTAATAGCAGACACGGAGCCTTAAAAGTCTGGTCTCTAGAGCCAGACAGCCTGGGTTCAAGTTCCAGCTCTACTCTTTGTAACCTTGTCGTTCTTCAGTTTACTCTTTTATAAAATGAGAATGAGGATAATATTAACATTATTCCATAAGGGTATTGTCAAGATTAAAAGCGCAAGGTGCTTATAAAAGCAACTAGCATGTAATGAAGCACTCAATAAAAGTGACTATCATTATTTTTTATTTTTTTAAGTTGGAGTCTCACTCTGTCGCCCAGACTGGAGTGCAGTGGCCGCTCCCAGCAACTGCAGCCTCGACCTGCTGGGCTCCGGCAATCCGTTCGCCTCAGCCTTCCAAGTAGCCAGAATTACAGGCACGCGCTACCACGCCCGGCTGATTTTTTGACTTATTGTAGAGATGAGGTCTCGCTGCCCAGGCGGGTCTCGAACCCGCAGGCTCAGGCAATCCACTCACCTCAGCCTCCCAAAGGCGCGGGATTACAGGCTGAGCCACCGAGCCCGGCTTATTTTTAAACTACAAGAGGGAAAAGCCAATGGACAAGAGAGTCAACCTAAGCACCACATTCAAAATTCAGCCCCCAAAACTCACTCTATGTCAGCCCCAATCTGAAGCATGACAGGTGACAAGAGCATGGATACAATGTGATTGTGTTTGCACAGCTTTGTCATCACAAAGCAGCTGACAATAGCTCAGGAGCATCACCTTTGCTCACAGAACTTATTCATTTATTCTCTAATGTTGAAGGGAATAGCCTTTGTGCTCCTTGAATCCATCGTAATTGGCCTATCACCAATCAAAAATAACTGAGTCAAGGACATTGTGTTTCAAATTTACAATGTAATACAAACTCCCTGCTAAAAGGCAAAACCTTCATTTCAAATTGTTGACTCAGATAATCCTTAAAAAAGAATTTCGGCTGTTTAAATTTAGCATGCTGAGAAAGACCAATCTTAAAATACTGTTTGGCTCTATGCCCATAACATTTTCATTTTATCCCTTGTTAGTATTTGTCTTCTGTGATAGGAAGACAAGTGACAGTAATCATGTTAGTCACCGTAACACTTCACATTTTACCTAAATGATCCATTTTGTTTTTATCCTCACCAGTTAAAGATGGCCTTTAGCTTCCTGGCAAATTTTCAGAAAATTATTATGCAAGAACCAGTGATATTTCCAATTATTGTTTTACCTCTTCAGTCATCATCTGGCTTTTCTCCCCAACTTTCTTTGAATCATCATGTTATTTTCTCTTAAAAAACATATGTAAAGAAGATAATGACGACAAGTCTATTCTAACTTTTATAATCAGACCTTACCACTAGAGAAGTTTTGAGTCTGTGCTATATTTGTGACTAAAGATCTCCACCCCACACACAGCCTACAAAGTTTGTTCTTTAGTGTCCCTCAGGACAAAAAATCTGGACATATTTTTAGACTAGCCTCCCACCATGTGATTCCTTTATTTTCTCTTTATCCCTCCTTTGTTTATGAATCTTCCAACTTTTCTTCTCCCACGTTAACTCCATCATCTTCCTTCCTGGCAATGTCTCCAAGTACATCTCCACAGTTTTTATAGCCAAAGCAAAGTCTGAACTTGGAATGGTGAGTGTGCCAAGTTTGAATTTGGTGTCAATGTAAGTTACAGTTTAGGGAAATCCAATCTTGAATATCATCAGAGTAGGGAGAACTCTCCTAACTGGTACAATTTCTCAAGCATTCCTGATCTACTGCATCTATAAAATGATACACTTACCCCACCTGATCCACAGTAGAAGACCATTTTAATTTGTAAAAGTAACAAAGTGATTAAGAGTAAGTCACAACTGGGGGCTAGTTTTATTCCACCATTTACTAAATATGTTGCTTTCAGAAATGTATTTATTCTCTCTGGGGCTAAGTTTCTTCTGAAGGGAAAGAATGTTATCTCCCTTCTGTAAGTTATACCATAAATGAGAGGACATAATCAAAGTGCTTGATGCAGTACCTGCAAATACTCCACTCAAAATAACTGCCAACTACTCATAAATTGTGTCATGAGCAAATCATACATGGAAATAATCCAGGGATCCATCAGGAGTTGAACCTATTTCATAGTTAATATCTAAGGGTAAACAGGTGCCTGGGACTCTTACTTGAGGTCAGCTTTTGTGTTGGTGATTTACAAGAGAAAGAGAAAATGCTGTAGATGGGAGAGAGGCAATAGTATGAGGTCTCTTCACCATTCTGCTTAGAGCTTCCTCTAGCCAAGTGCTCCTGGATTAGAGGCACAACTCTTAAGAGAATATTGCAACAGTGCCATGCATATATAAATACAGCTCTGCTCCTGAGGCCAGCCTCTCCAGGAGAAGCATTCAGCAAAGAATAATCTTAAATATCATTTCTAGCCTATATATCACATCATAGTCATTATTAGTAGGCAGAATTAGATTTAGGGATCAGTAGTTTTTGTCTGGCCTGTCTGGTTACAACTCTTCCTTCTTTCAATCACGTGCAAGGAAAAGCATGAGTCATAGGATACATGCCTAGTTCAGACACTATCCCAGCAAAGGTTCCGAATGTTAACACAATTTAAATAATTTTTTATCTCAAAAACAATTTTGATCATCTTTCCAGACATACCATGAGCTTTGTTTACCAGTAAGATAAGAAAAGTATAAAGCAAAGTCATTGATTGCCACAACTCAACTCCACCTACTTAAGTTCTATATTTAAAGAAATTTTGACAAATTTTGATCATTGTTCCCGGCCTGACTTTCTTTCTCTTTAGCTAAATGCCAAAGGTTCAGGTAGTGGTCTCTTCTATAACATCAGGGAACCACTTGCAAACTCACTCCAGTTATATTCTTCTGGTCTTTATAGACATTTCATTTCCTTTTATATTGCTGTCCAAAATTTTTAATCACCCTCATGTATGCACTATTACAGCGAATATGTCCCCTAAATTATGTTTTACTCTGTGATTCAGAAAGTCACATGCAGAATTCATATATAGAGAAACTACAAGTATGGAATGGATTTCCTATAACAAATCAGGCACTCCAAAAATGCCAAAAGTAGTAAGTAACCTTTTATATCTGGAGATTCCCAAGATGAGTAGAAAACTAGTCCAAATAACTTAAATTGCATTCTGGACATGTTTTATCCTTAGTAAAATCATAAGATTAGGTAGATTTGAGAAAAATTAATAAAATTTAAAACTGAAATTATAGGATAAGAGTGGGCCTTAGCTTCCTAATGACAGAGAATTTCAGAATTACTTTGTATTTCACAATAGTTGTTTTATAAGTTTTAAAGCCTCCTTATCCTATAATTTGTGCCAGCATATGGAAGTGTCTAGTTTAGAATCTTGGATTCTGTTTTAGGTAATTTCCATTTTCTCAATAATCATTCTTGGAGAAAAATGTGATAATACAGTATTTTCTCCAATGATAGTCCAAGTTTAACATTATTTTTACTATATACTTTCTACTTGAGGTATTTTATTTTTCCTTTGTTCCCCCCACTATAGACATCTGGTCAATGTAAGAGGGCCTAGTTAGACACCTCAATATTTTTAGATTAATTATTTCTTGTTTCTCTTCTAGAAAAGACCTTTAGTATTCTGCCTGCATTCATGTTGACTTGGTTATTTGCTTTACAATGAACTGGCCCTTGCTGACCTGTTTTTAAAATAGTTGGTTATCTGCAATTTGGGCAACCAGTTGAAGTTGTTTTTTTAAAAGTTTTTTAAGCCTTCATGTTCTGCCAGTGAACACAATGCTGCTTGGTTTCTAAGTATAGAGCCATCTATGTTAAAATCACCACTTTAAAATCACAGGGAAGAGGCTGTTTAGCAAGCGGAGGAGATGATTGCAGCAGGAAGAAACTGGGGAACCCTCTTCATGCTACCACTAAAGAGTATTTGAATGTTTATCATATCATCAGTGTCGCCTGGGCTGTTGCCTAGCAGTTATCTGGAGACCTACTTCACACGCTGTTTTCATTTAACTGGGTAAACCAAAGACTTTTGTTTTGTTTGTTTGCTTGCCTGTTTGTTTCACAGATTAGGAATAAATCTGGACTGGCACTTACAGCAATTAACTAGGGCATTTGGAAGTCTAAGCCAGCCTCTTTATGGATCGTCTTCTGAAAAAGCAAGCTGCTATCTCCTCAGTAACTTTCTGGAGACCACTCCTGGAATTAAATCGAGAGCACATTTCCCAGTGGTGTTGCCTAAAATCACGACGGACTGGGCACCACTCTGCATCCCTCACACACAAGCGGCGTCCGTCTGCACAGAACGGCGAGTGACCCGACGACTGCACAACTAGGACAGGAGTCAGGGCGACGAGCCTGTCGCGGACAATCAAAGCTACGCCTTCCTAACTTTCCTCGCCATTCCTTCTGCGCTTCCCTTCCCCCGCTCCGCACACCCAGAAAGCCGCTCAATGTGCCAGGCATGTCCAGTGTAACTTACTGCAGCGTGATGCAGGCGCAGGCTGGGCGCATCCCCGGAGCCACGGCAACCGCTTCACCCGAGAGGAGCCGGGACCGGCAGCGCTCGGGATCCTTCCCGATGCCCCACGCTCTCGGCTCCGTCGCAAGGCTCCCACACAGCTCGGCCTCCCCAGGAGTGGAGCGCCAGCAACTCCACTCACAGCATCCTCCTCCCTGCTGCCGCCCCCTTCCAGAACACCCGGCCCGTTGGAACTAGTGTCTGGAGATGGAAATCTACAACACAGGCTGCCTGCAGTTCACCAGCCCTGATCATTTGCAACTCAAAAAACAGCGGAGGCTGGAACACGCAGGTTTCCGGAGCCTGAAAGTCATCTCTGGCGTCCCCCTTCCCCACCTCCCACTCCTCCCACCTCATCTCCCCCTTCTCTACCGCGGCCACCTCCAGCCCTCCTGTCTCCCACTCAGGCTAGCCATCGCACAGGGTGATTTTATGATCCGCACCAATAAGCATCGGGGGACTGAATTTGTCAGGGATGAAATACCTGTTGTCCATGACTAACGCTCTTCTCTCCTTTCTCTTAGTCCTTGATGTATATCAAGACGCGTTGTTATTGGAAGTCTGCGGTGTGTGTGTGTGTGTGTGTGTGTGTGTGTGTGTGTGTGTGTGTGGTGAGGAGGAGGCGATCTGCGCGGCTGCTAGCAACAGCCCTGCCTATCTCTGGCTGCCGCTTCTCCAGCTGCTGTCGCTACTCTTGCAGTTGGAGCTCAGGGAAAAATGAGACAGGGAGACGAGGCTTTACAGCTGTTTAACTGCTGGTCCAGTTAGAAGACAGGGGAGGAGACGGTGTAGGTGAGTGGCTGTTGAGGCGGTAAGCTGGATTCCCTGCAATTACTACCGTGCAGGATACATTTCTCCCAGCCAGGAAATCTGATTCCTGCCTCCCCTCTCCCTTCTCCAACGATAGTCCTTGATGCTTCACAGTCCAGCAACCCCCTGCCTGACTCACACCTCCCGGTTGTAACAACCCTAGGCTTTCCTGCTGCATTCCAACTTGGTGACCTGGGAGCAGGTGACTGGAGGATGGATGAAAGTAAAGTAGAAAGGCAGTTGCATGTTAAGATGGACCACCGTATGTATGTTTAGCCAATCAGGGCACAGGGAAAAAAACGATCATTTTTGAGCTGTGTGTGCAGAATAATGTATTGGGGTTACTTAAAAAAAAAAAAAAGTAAGTTAGTCAGTAAGCAAGTTTTTTTTTTCTTTTTTTAATAGAACACAGTGTACAAACCCAGATAGTTATTAAGGAGTGTGCTCATCAGGTTAAATGCAGGGTATCTTGATATACAAGTCCCTCGATGGCTCTCTGCTTCCCCACATAATATATCCACGGTAACTGCCATGCATTAACATCTCTCCATCTCTCTATCAGCTACAAACTCTGGGGAAACCAACTTGCTCCTATCCAGGAACTCTCATTCTCTCTTATCAGTTGCTCTTTCTTCGCCCTCATTTCTCTCCATCAGATTGTCACATAAAGTGTAAACAGCAGAACTTAGAAATAAAAGATATTGTAAAAGCCTCAAAGACTAGAACACTTCGCAATGACAAACTTCATTTGCTGGAGCAAGTTCATCTTCACTTTCTTGTTCTGTAATAGACTGGGTAATCATGTACAACCCCTCCCAACACACACACACACAGACACACACACACCCCACACTTAATTGAATAGTACTTTAAATCCACTTTCAGCCTTCAGTTGTCTGATCTAAAAATAAACTTAATTCCTTTTGATTTTATTTGTAACCTTTAGCTATTTCTGCTTTGTTCTGAGTACTTTTCATCTTTGCTTTATATTTTCCCAGGTGTTAGGGCTTGTGTGATCAGAGTTAAATTAGACAGAAGGAAGAACACAGAAAAAAAAAAGTACAACAAAAGACCCAGAAGGAAGAAAATAGCTCAAAAAATTAAATAATATTTCTTCTCTTGATGTGTTTATATTAGAAAATTACCATCTTTAGCTAAACAAAGACCAGTTAATGAACAAAGCATCTATCAATTATCCAATAAGTATCAATTTTTCAAAACCAATTAACTATATAATTGTAAATACAACAGAATATGAACCTTTAAGAATTTTTTCTTAAAAGCCAAAAATATGCAAAATTTTTAATGTCAAAATCTTAATTAAGCATGATGCCAAATAGAGGCCATTTTTGTCTGTTTTATCTATTAAATAACTATCATATGACTCAATTCATACATTAATCTGAAGAGTGACTTTATATATTTATGCTTGTATACACTGCAATGTAAGAAAGTAGGCAGAAGTAGACTCCACCACCTAGAAAGATATTTTGACACAGAATGCTAACTTTATTCATGAGTGGTATGATTTTAAATTTATTCTGTCCTGTGAGCTCATTCCTTATAAAACTATCAGGATCTGAAATTTTATTGTTTAAAATTTCTGGTTTTTGGTTTGACCCTTACTCCTATTTTAAAATTCAAACATACACATATTTGGGAGGAGCACTTGAACTTTAAATACTCTTGAGAGACACTGTTTAGTATTACATGTCTTCATTATAAAGAGTAGGAGATCAAACATCTGGTCTGGGTAGAGACGAAAGAACCACAAGGTAATAAAATAATTGGCAATGAGTATTTAATACCAATCTCATTGGTTTATAGCATTGCTGAGATTTGAAGAAGAAACTGCTCTCTTACAACTACAAGTTTTGGTAATAGAGGAAGAAAATCTTTGGTAATAGAGGAAGAAAGAACCACAAGGTAATAAAATAATTGGCAATGGGTATTTAATACCAATCTCATTGGTTTATAGCATTGCTGAGATTTGAAGAAGAAACTGCTCTCTTACAACTACAAGTTTTGGTAATAGAGGAAGAAAATCTTCAGTGGGAGATGGATGGCCAACCTTTTTAATCCCTATTTCTTTTAACTTGGGATTTTTTTTTATGGTGTACAAAAACTTACAAATTACTGCTTGACAACCTTGTGCCCATTTCTCCAAGATGCCTCTCTGTTCCCATCGCTGGAATTTGAGAAACTTCATGCGGAATTTTTTTTATGATTAACCAATCTTTAACAGTGTAGTAGGAAAAGGAACTTGCTCTGTAAACACTCATTAATCAAAATACTCAACAATTTATGGAAATATAGAAAAGAATAATATTAATTTTCATCTTTCTCTTTCATTAACAAAGCATGTATCCTCAAATTTGATTCTGTAATGTAATTATACTTGTTTACTGAAGAAAAGTCAAAATGCCATAAAGTCAACCACTGCAGAAGCCATGTTTACTTAGTTCGAATGCTTAGAATGTGGTATATGCACAATAAATGCTTTAGAATAAATTAGTGAATGAGTCAATGAATGAATCTATGAATGCATGACATTGGGAAGATAAGTAAGCTGGGAATAAGGATGTTTGAATTATTTTTGTCTCTATTCTGCTGCTGAATTACTGTGGCACTTTAGGGATGTGACTCACTTCTCATGGTCTCTAAGTGTCCTTTCAGATTTATCACTCAAAAATTCCACAAAACTGCATAAATAACTATTTATCCACAATACTCCTTCAAAATGGATTTTCTACTAGACAAATCCAATAAGTGAGATTCCCCAGAATCTCATTTCCTGACCATTTTACAAACCATTAACAACAAGGACCTAGCGAATCCCTAAGAATGCACAGTCCCTCCCTCCCTACCCCCGTTTGACTTCCAAATCTGTACCTAGTCTTGTGGTTACTGGATTAGAGGCTTAAAGAAAATAGGTTGTTACACATTTATGTGTATGTGTGTAATCCTAAAATGTTGGTCTTATATCAGAGATTACAAACTAGGAAATTTTCATTGATCTATCATTCTTAATAAGGAAATTCATAAACAAACAAAACAAATGACAAGAAACAGAGCTTAAATGGTAAAATATGTTACCGACATTAGATATAAGTTCATCTTTAATCATAGTCCTTTATGTAAACTAGTGCTTAAAAATCACCTTGTCACGTTAATTTTATTTGACAAACATTTATTGAACATCTATCTATAATCTGCAAAGTATTGGGTAAAGAAGCATAGCTTAGTTGGACATATCAGTTTTAAAAGAACATATCATCCTATTAACAAATGTATTCTTATTTATAATTTAAATGTTCTTATTTAAGTATTTCATGTAAATTGCTCAAATTTATAGTCACATGACTAAAATCCTCACCAACTTTGACTTAAATGATGGGAGAGCTGCTTCCCAAATTGAGCAGACTGTCATATGGGAACTTTTCCATCAGCTTCAAATACATGAATCAGTTTATGTAGGCTGGAAGGCTCGAGGAGATTCAGAAAAGACATAATCTTGTTTTACTCTCCTTAAAAAGAATAATGATCAAAAAACATTGCAGTTTGATAAGCCCTTAGACCTCAGCTAGTCTAATTCTCTTCTTTCACAGGAGAGTAAAGTAACAAAGTAGACGCCCACGGCTTCTTGCTGGAAAGGCCATTTGTGGGTTTTTCCAACAAACTCTCTGGCTTTGTCAAAACAGACACGCTTCAGTTCCTAGCTAGGTCAAGACTAGTTGCGTGACCTTGGAAAATTATCTTCTCCACATCTCAGCTTTCTCACCTATAAATTTAGGATAAGTATAGCACCCATCCCATAGAGTGGTTGAGTGAATCGAAGAAGTTGGCATGTATGAAGCACACAGCACAGTGCCTGGCAGAGTTCTGTGTATGTACTTGCATGCATGTACCCATGAACACACACACACGTGCATGCACACAGGAGTAGTGGTTTTTTAACGATTGCATCTTCTCTTTGTTGAAACCATAATTTCTGAGGTTAATTTTTAGCTACATGTCTTTCAATTTTTAAAATTTCCCTATGAATAAATGTATAGCTAAATGGCAATGACAGACTCTAAATGATTCACTTAGGGGCAGCAAGCATATTGTTGGCCTAGGAGGCAATTTTTTTAAACCAGAAAGGAGGAGAATTCTTCCTTTGCTTCAAAGAAGGTAATTGGTATTTAACAATGATAAATAACATGAATAAGTGAAGAAGCCATTCAATCAGACTATCTTAGGCACCCACAATATGTGAAGTCCCAAGGCAGGACTCATAATTAAGGAACCACAGAAAATACCACAAAACATGGTTTAAAGCATAGAATAGAAAACCTGTGACAGAGAAATTGTAGTTTTGCAATTGAAGGTGTATGTGGAAAATTAGTAGACTGTAATGCAGCCCAACCATTTATTTGGCTGTCTCGGTGATGGATGTAGAGTACAGGAAAATTGATTTAGCAGTGGTCATCTACACAATGTTCCTGAAAATGTCCATGGTTTATTTTGCATGACTTCACTTTATTATTTAGACCAATGGTTTTTAAAAAAGAAAAGGCATACATATTCTATCTTGACATTTTCTTTTCTTTTTTTTCCCCTAGGAAACCAGATAGGTTGATTTAACTAGTTGTTCTATGCCTGCCCTAATCTTTGAACAGCATCTCATCATTCTCCCTAACACTTAGGAGCACGTGTGTGTGTGTTCATGGGTACATGCATGCAAGTACATACACAGAACTCTGCCAGGCACTGTGCTGTGTGCTTCATACATGCCAACTTCTTCGATTCACTCAACTACTCTATGGGATGGGTGCTATACTTATCCTAAAAACATTTGGTTTTTGCCTCTTCATTGGACTTATGAGCCGAATTATATTCATATTTACACAGAGTCCTACACACAGAAGACACTCACAAGATTTCCAATTGCACTGATGTGGAGGTTGTAGCAAATAATCATTTTAAATGTCATTTTTGAAAGAGAAAAGATAACCTCCATCTAATAGCTAAAGCTTTCAAATGCATACTATAAATCTCAAGCAAATAAATACATTAGCTCTAAGTTGTTTCAATGATTAAATCTGTTTATATTGTTTATATTGTTTATAGTTTAGAGAAGAATGCCTTAAAGATAAAGGAAGATTCTTTTTTTCTTTTTTCTTTTTTTGGTGAGGAGGGCTTGGAAAGATTATCTTACACATGATTTACTTTAAAGTACATTTTTATTGAATAGAAACTTATACTTTTGTAACTTCTAGAACAACAGATAATCAGAAAGGATGAGTGTAAAAATTTTTAACAGTTAAGATAGCCACCTTCAGTATGCATTAAAAATGCATATACATATAGACTGGGTTATGGGTAGATTTAACAATGCACTTTATGGAAAAGACAGATGCTATATGATTGAAAATTTAATAACAAAATTCATTATCATTATCTTCACTGTTGCAAATTAGCCATCTGTGTGGTATTTGTCCTTGAAGTTAGTTTGAGAAAATTAGAATGCATTTCTTCAATTAAACTTCTCTGTCTATAACTGGCTAGAAGATAAATATATGGATATTGAAATAATAAAGTGGTTTTTTGCAAAATAGAATTGCTCATTTTAATCCTCAATTAAACGTTTTTAAAATTGAACTCAGCATTTTTGTGATGGCTTTCTTGTGGACTATTTCTCTGCAGTCAGTTTGAAGAGTTGAAGGAGAGAAAGTCTAATCATGTGTGTGACCCACACAGCCCAAACAGCTATGTCTGCAAAAGCCAATTCATTTCATCCTACAGTGAATAATTTCTTATCTTCATATTGTAACCATATTTTTAAATGTCAGATTCTCAAAAAAACTTAGCATAAAGAAGGATCTGCTGAAAGAGGGGGTGTTTGTGTGATGTTGCCTTTTTCTAATCAGTCTTATATGCTTTCTACGGCCTCTTTACTCACCTATATCAATAGTATGTGTACATTACATTGTTGGGATTCAGCTTCTTAGTGCTTCTAAGAATATTGTTAAGAGGGGTGTTAGTGATTTGTAGAAATGGAAATAAAAGTATTTTTCTTTTGATATTTTAAACAGTTATAAATATACCTAGCCCAATGTTTAAAGCTAAGGTTTCTTTAATGAAAAATTAAATCTGCAAATGGGTTTATTTCATGTCAGATTGAAAAATAAATGCATTGCACAATTAAAATAGACAACAGGTAAATATACTATTAAAAATCAGGCACTTATTTCTTCATTGGCATGACCTGAATTCAGAAGCCATATTTGGCCTGAATGATTTATCTAAAAATGGCTTTTGAGGTTGAATCATTTCATGCAACACTGGCCCATGATAAGCACTTTTGCATCAATAGGAATTGCTGTCAAACCTGTGGAGGGAAAATTGCCACTCATTGTGATAATCTTGAGACATTGTGATGTCATGATGCTTCATATAAACAAAAAATAATAACAAAAGGCATAAAAACTAACACCCATAGTAATTGGATGCTTGTTGAAAAAATTTCTTGCAAAACTTAAAAACTGGAAGAGCATACACCTTTATGCTAACTTTTTGTTTTCTTTTATGTCTACCAATATATATTCATTTCAGCAAGAATAAATGCTTTACTGTTAGACTTTGATCTAAGAAATGTGTAATAAATGACACCTCATTTGACTATTACAACGATCTTATGAGGCAGATACTCTTGTTACTTTTAATTTTCAAATAAAGAAACAGAAGAACAGAGAGCTTAACTAATTTATGCAAGGACACACAAACTGTGGGGATGGCAAAGACAGTGGATCTCCATAATCTGGCTCCAAAGGTCATATTCTTAACAGCTTTGCTATATTACCTCTCCACTTTTCACAGATAAATATCATTTAAGATATGAAATTAGAGCGCTAAGGGCAATGCAACAAGTAGTTGATTAATATATGTTTAATCAGTACAGAATGTAACTAACATTTGCAATGTCAATAATTTATATTAGCTTTAAATCATCTGGAGGTGATATTAATATCCTTACTAAATTCCAAATTCAACTGGGCTTGGTGGCTCAGCCTGTAATCTCATGCCTTGGGAGGCTGAGGTGAGTGGATTGCCTGCGCCCGCGGGTTCGAGACCCACCTGGGCAACTTGGCGAGACCTCATCTCTACAATAAATCAAAAATTAGCCGGGTGTGTTAGCACGCACCTGTAGTTCCAGCTACTTGGAAGACTGAGGTGGAAGGATTGCCGGAGCCCAGCAGGTCGAGGCTGCGGTGGCTGGGAGCAGCCACTGCACTCCAGTCTGGACAACGGAGTGAGACGCCAACTCAAAAAAAAAAAATAATAATTCAAGGTTTCATACATTTTTCATGTTATAACCTTTTCAAGCAAATGCATATTTATTACAACTTATAGTTGTCTCACATATACTTCATGCCAAAGTAATAAATTAATGTATACAGTCTTAATTCATTAATCTTAATAAATATGCTGCCGTTAAAATGTAAACGCATAGTGAAACATGATTATAGAGTTATCAGTTTTTCTGTGGTACCCCGTAATTATACTATAAACTCATCAATAGAAGGCCCATATTTCATTTGCCTTTTTATATTCAGTTATTTTAAAAATTTATGGAATAAAGACATTTCCAAAATTATCACAGCATCAATAAGTGTTTGTGTAGGGCTCTGTCCAAATGCTGAACATATTTTAAATAGTTGATGTTAAGTTATATAAATTCTATCATCTGTGTAGGAGTATAAATATTTATATTTTTTCATTATGCTTTCATTGGGCTTAGGATAATTATTATTATACAGTATATTTGTTGTTTAACATTTTTCAATCTCATTAATTTAAACACTCTATAAGGAGCAGGATTCTCAGAGGTTTTTCCCCATATATAGTTCCAACACTCAGCCCAGTGCCTGGCACATTGTCACTGAAATTTAATGATTTATTAATTACCCAGATCTAAATTCAATTAGCACATTCAGGAACTGTTGTTAAGTCTCTTCCTTTTCTTTGTTTCCCTTAAAAAGACCACACACCAAAATTGCTATTTCAAGTCTATATCACCTGAGAACAAGGTGAATGCACACCTGGGATCTCCTGAGTACCTTAAGCAATAAGACAAGCATCTGACTATCATGACTCGAGTCAGCTAAATTGCAAGAACATTATGTTTCACATAATCTAAAATAAGAAGCCAAGATATGAAAATAAAAATTGGCTAAATTAATGGGTCACTCTCTGTTATGAAGTTCCTAGCTATGTTTATATAATAACATGTAATAATATTATATGCCAATAAAACAGTATACAGATGCCAGAAAAAAGAAGAGGTTGCCTATGTTTGGACTATGTTCAAAACACATCTGGGTTCTGATTGCTTTATATTCGTTTTCATTTCTGTTTGCCTCCATTCAGTGTCCAGTTTCCCTTCTTCGGAATGGTAATAAGCGCAGATTTTTCTTTGAATAAAAATGTATTGGAATGTAAATAAAAGCACCCTTGCTTCCAAGGCCAAGGGAACCTATGTTAGATCAGATTCTCTCTCAAGAAGTTTGAGATTCCCAAACCATGCTAAGCTGTTGGAGTTGACACTTTTCAGCAGAAATGCCCTCATACGTTTTCTATCTGGATCTCCAAATAAGCCCATTTCTGAATATTTCTAAATTCAGTCCCATAGTTGCTTCTTTAAGTCTGCCAATATGTTATATTTGTCAAATTATATAATTTTTCACCAAGTAGCCAGAATTCATGTAGCTATCCTTCAATAAGAGTATTTAGCAGTTAGATCAAGCAGCGATGAAACATTCAGAATTTGCCTCAGAGGAGTTAGTTCATTGGGGGAATGGTTAGAGTGATTCATCTGGTGGTACTAGTTGAATGTGTTGAAATAAAAAGAGATAAACACCAGAGGAGCATGCAGGAGACTGTTGAATAGTTTACATGAGAAGCCAGAACCGTTTTAATGGAGTCAAAATAAAAAGTATTTATTATTATATAGATTAAATCACACAATTCATCATTATTTCTTTCCTTAGCTACAACTAAGTAGGACTACATGGATGCCAATATCAAGGCTAAATACTGTATGGAAATCTGTCATCATAATCCATGTGATTTAATGTCCGTGATAGCACCAGGCTGTATTTCTCTTGTAGAATGCTGAGTGTCCACACATGTCTACCTCTTACTTACCTACAGACCATTTTTTATATTGTTTTGTAATAATAAATAATAAACTGTTTTCTGTTCCTTTTGAGTTGCCCCTCATTATTTTAAATTACTGTCCCTTGTTTCACTTGACAAAGGCAATTATTCTCTCATTTTTTTCAGACATTGTGGTTTTCTTTAAGACTTTCACTTTGTTCATCCTTTTTCCTCACCTCATAGCAGTTGGCCTTGCCTTCAGTTTCATCAAGGAATGTGACACTGTTAGGCATTCTTCTCAGCATCACTAGTGTCACACAGACTGTTCCAGCAGCATGGACCAGTGTCTTCACACTTTCGTACTGTCACTCACCTATACACCCTTACTCAAGATGTCTTCGCTGCCTCACAAGATTGATGCCCCATGACTCTTCCTTTACTTGCCTAGCACACAGAAACTCCTTCTTTCACACTCAGTTCAGTTTTTTTCTCCTCTGAAAAACATACAATTTACCTCTCTTGCTGACACTTATAGCGCCTGTGTACTCAGCAATTATTGTGTATTATTGTTGTACTTTTAATTTTTATTATAAAATGTCTATCAATGCTCCAGTTACTCCCACTAGAACATGTAGCTTTTGGGGTTGGGTAACATATTCATCAAATATTCATGATCTTTATATAAAAAAGTACATTCTACTTGCTAGGTACAGTGCTAATCACTGTAACTATGAACACACATACCACGTACATCTCTGACATCAAAATCCTTAAATTAGGTAGAGCCAGGAAAGCTACTCTTTTATTACAGATGAGATTGACAACAACAGCAAAATAAGAGCTGGGAGAGAAAAGCAGGCAAATTAAATTAAATAAAACTGGGAAGGAAATAGCACGGAAATGTTTCCTGGAGTACCTGGCATTTGAGGAGAATTTTCAAGGATGACTTACTGGCTGAAAAAATGGTAAAACATTTTAACTTACTGTTTCAATTCACGCCAACATATAAAGAGCTTGGAATTCACTACTCCCATTCTCACATCAAGAAAAACTAAACACATTGCAAATCGGTGACTTTTATTAGATTAATCAGTGAACGGAGTACACAGGGCACTCCGCTGCCCCAAAATTGAAGAAACAAGCTAATACAGAGGATCTTAGCTGAGATCAGCTTACCTAGCAGAAACCGCCTGTGCTGGTAACTGGTGGGAATACTTCCATGTAGTCCTACTAGGTTCCCTGGTAAAGATTGAAAAAAATATTTTCTCCTTTTACTTTGGAGAGAAGAAGGGGAAAAGTAATTGTTTTGAACTATACCAGAAAACCAGGCATGGTGGCTCATGCCATTAATCCCAGCATTTTGGGAGACTGAGACTGGAGGATCACTTGAGCCTAGGAGTTTGAAACAGGCCTAAGCAACAGAGCAAGACCTCATCTCTACAAAAAATTTTTTTAAAATTTTAAAAGTTGCTGGATGTGGTGGTGTGTGCCTTTAGTCCCAGCTGCTGGGGAGGCCGAGGCAGAAGGATTTCCTGACCCCTGGTGGTTGAGGCTACCGTGAGCCATGATTGTGTCACTGCACTCCAGTCAGGGCGACAGAGTGAGACTCCCAACTCAAAAAGCTAAAAAAAAAACTTAAAAAAAAAACTTTAAAAAAATGCCAGAGGAAAGTAACCATTCTGAAATTAACCCAGAGTGTTCTCTATAACAACAGACTGCTTTCAAGGGAAATACTTTGCCAGAGCCTTCTCTGATCTGGGGAAAGAACAATTAGACAACCCCAGCAGCATCTGCCCTTCTTGTTTCACATAAGAGAAGGAGGAAAAAGGCTATTACATGGATGTGAAGTCACTGCCAAGGGACTTGCAGCCACTAAAAAACCGGACTTAATCATAAGATTATAGAAACTCACTGTCCCTGACATCTAGCACTTCTTCAACAGGATATTTTTTTTTTTTTTTGAGTTGGAGTCTCACTCCGTCACCCAGACTGGAATGCAGTGGCCGCTCCCGGCCACCGCAGCCTCGACCTGCTGGGCTCCGGCGATCCTTCCGCCTCAGCCTTCCGAGTAGCCGGAATTACAGGCACGCGCTATCACGCCCGCAGATTTTTTTTTTTTTTTTTTTTTTTTTTTTTGATTTATTGTAGAGATGAGGTCTCGCCTGCCCAGGCGGGTCTCGAACTCGCAGGCTCAGGCAATCCACTAACCTCAGCCTCCCAAAGGTGCGGGATTACAGGCTGAGCCACGGAGCCCGGCTTCCAACAGGATTTATAACTGAGAGAGCTACACAATACCAACTCTAATTAAGAAAAACTTTTTAGGGAAAACCAAAAACAAAAGAAAAAAATAAACTAGAAGAAAATTAATCCTCTGGCACATATAATACAGTAAATATTAACTACCCAACTCCTAGCCATATTAACATAAATGCTCAGACTAAAGGCAAATTGCCTCAGCTTTATTGCCAGATAAAGCATGTCTGACTTTCAACAAAAAATAGTAAAGCATGCTAGAGCAAGAAAAAACAAAGTTTGAGGAGACAAGCAAGCATCAGAACCAGACTCAAATATGACAGAGAACATATACAGAATAAAATACTACTACATTATTAAATAGGGAATTTAAAGTAGTGACTCTAATGGAAAAAGTAGACAGCATTCAAGAAGAGATAGGTAACATAAACAGAGAGATGAAGGCTCTAAGAAGGAATTAAAAGAAAATGCTAGAAATTAAAAAACAAAAAATTTCAACACTGTAATAGAAATAAAGAAGATTTATGATGGTCTCATCGGTAGACTGGGCAGAGTTGAGGAAAATAAATGAGCTTGAAGATATGGCAAAACAATAACAAAAATGTTTACTAAAATGATATACAAAGAGAAAAAAAGAATAAAAAAAAGTGACACAAAAATCCCAGAATTACAGGACAATTATAAATGTTACACTATAAGCATAATCTGAGGAGGATATCTGAAGGAGAAGAGAGAAAGGAAAAAAGAAAAAAGTCTCTAAAGTTATAATAGTAAAGAATTTTCCAAAATTAATGGCAGATATGAAACCCCATATGCAAGAAACTCAGAGAACACCAAGCAGTATAAATACATTACACACACACACACACACACACACACACACACACACACACACACACACACACACGTGCACACACACACACACATAGTGTATAGATACAAACACAGGCATATCATATTCAAATTGCATAAAAGCAAAGACAAACTATTTTAAAAAGCTGGAAAAAAGAAACATCTTGCATATAAAAGAATAAAATAAAAATTATATTTAGTTGCTAATCAAAAACAATGCAAATAAGAAGTGGACTGCAATATTTAAAGTGTTGAAAAAGCCCACCGACCTAGAATTCCATACACAGTGAAAGTATCTTTCAAAAGTAAAGGAGAAATAATAACAATCTCAGCTTCCACCTTAGAAAACTATGGAAGACAGAGCAATATAAAATAAAACAATCAGAAGGAAAAGATAATACATTCTACAGCAGACATAAAAAAATTGAAAATATGAAATCACAGAGAAAATCAATGAAAGCAAAAGCTTTTTATTAGAAAACAGCATAAAATTAATAAATTTCTAGCCAAAGAGCCGGGCTCGGTGGCTCAGCCTGTAATCCCGCACCTTTGGGAGGCTGAGGTGAGTGGATTGCCTGAGCCCGCGGGTTCGAGACCCGCCTGGGCAGTGAGACCTCATCTCTACAATAAATCAAAAAATCAGCCGGGCGTGGTAGCGCATGCCTGTAATTCCAGCTACTTGGAAGGCTGAGGCGGAAGGATCACCGGAGCCCAGCAGGTCGAGGCTGCGGTGGCCGGGAGCGGCCACTGCACTCCAGTCTGGGCGACAGAGTGAGACTCCAACTCAAAAAAAAAAAAAAAAAAAAAAAAAAATTTCTAGCCAAGGTATTTAACAAGATAGAGAAAGAATGAGCAAATAACTCCCTGTAGCAAAATACTACTGGTCCCATTTACAGTAAAAAGTTAATAAGAAATATTATAAACAACTCTATGCCCACAAATTTGATAATTTAGACAAAATGGACCAATTCCTTTAAAGGCATGATCTATCAAAACTCACAAAAGCAAAAACAAATAATCTGAATAAACATATATTTATTAAATAAATTAAATGAATGATTAATAACCTTTAAAACAAAAAACACGATGCTCAGAGTTTTACTGTTGAATTGTAACAAACATTTAAGGAGAGAAATGATACAAATCTCCAAAATCTGTTGCAAAAAATACAAGTAGCAAGATGATATCCCAAGTCATTCTATGAAGCCAGCATTACTCTCATATCAAAATCAGACTTTTGCAAGAAAGAAAATCACAAAACAATGTATCTTATAAACATAGGTGCAAAAATCTTCAACCAAATTGAATTTGACAGTATATTAAAAGAAGTATACACTACTACCAAGTGACATTTATTCCAGAAATGCAAGTCTAGCTCAACACTGAAAATCAGTTAATATAATCAATCACATCAACAAGAAAAGTAATTTGCCCATATCAATTGATGCAAAAAAATTGCCAAAATTCAACACCCATTTGTGATTTTTAAAAATGTCTTAACATTTTTTGAAGAATAGAGAACTTTCTGAATTTGATAATCTTAATAGTGAGAATTATAAATGCTCCTCCCTAAGACCAAAAACAAATGTATCTCCTTTCACCACTCCTACTCAGCATTCTACTAAAAGTTCTAGTTAATGAAAAAGATAAGAAAATAAAATAAAAGGTATACACATTGGTAAGAAAAAATAAAACTTTATTAGAAGACATAATTGTCTATGTAGGATTCTGGAAAAACACTTGGCAAAACAAATAAGCCTCCTCGAACTGATAAATAAATGTGGCAAGGTCGCAGGACACATAGTAATATATAAAAATAAATTGCTTTTATATACTAGCAATGAAGAATTGAAATTTGAATTTAAAACATGCCATTTATTCTAAATAGTAAATGAAATAGTGAAATTGTAAACAAGTGAAATTCTTAGATATAAGTTTAACAAAATATGTATGGGATCTATATGATAAAATCTACAAAATTCTAATCAAAGAAATCAAAGAAGATCTAAATAAATAAAATGATAATCCATATTCATGGATAGGAAAACTCAGTATATTTTGGTGTCAATATTAATCTATATGTCAACTTGCTCTATAACTATACAGTACATGTAATCCCTTTCAAAATTCCAAAAAGTTATTTTGGGATATTGACAAATTTATTCTTAAGTTTATTGAAAAAGTAAATGACCCAGAAATAGTTAACACAATGCTGGAAAAAAATGGCGTTAAAGGACAGACACAACTCAATTTCAAGATTTACTATAAAACCGAAGTAACCAATATAGCTTGCTATCGGCAAAAAATTGCTAACTAGATCAACGGATCAGAACAGAGAGCCCAGAAGTACACTCACAGAAACATAGTCAACTCATCTTTTGATCTTTGACAAAGGAGTGAAGACAATTTAACAGATTTTTTCCAATAAATGCTGCTAGAAAAATTGGATATCCATATGCAAATGCATATATACGAATATACATACATAAATCTAAATAGATCTTATAACTTTCAGAAAAATTAATTCAATGCAAAATAGACATAAATGTAAAACACAAAAGTATAAAACACATAGAAGGTAACATAGGGGAAAATCTAGGTGCCTTGTGGTTGGTGATTAGTTTTTAGATACACCGTTGAAAGCACAATCTGTGAAAGAAAAGATGGTAATTTGAACATTACATTTAAAACTTTTGTGCAAAACACAATGCTAAGAGAATGGAAAGACACCCTGTCGGGAGCTGCAATCACTAGTAAAAGTAAGGTAAAAAGGACCTGAAAACAGGAAAAATGCTGGCTGGGAGCAAGGCCCCAGTAAAATATGGCCATGATGGAGGCAAAGCCCCATGGATCCTGTTGACAGACCTTCCCTAACTTTGAAGGATTGCGTGCATAGGCTTGAGAATGTTCCCTCTTTAATTGAGATAATAGATGTGCAAATGGATGATGGCATTTGACAGCAAAAATTATACATAGGCATAATGGAGGTGAGATTGCAGCAAAAAGGGTGTGTGTAAGCATGTTTTTCGGTAACAGCAGGAGGCCGAGAAAAACAAGTCAACCACTTCCTCATAAACAACAGACCGCAGCTGAGAGCTGGTGGAAAACAACTGTTTGAGATAAAAAATAGGTTAAGATATTTTAGGATTAAATAAGTAGTTTAATGAAGATATAATTTAGAATATTAATAATAAGATAGTAAGGTAAGATAAATTAGTAAGATAAGAGATATATAATAGTATAAGTGATAGTTAAGAAAATATAGAGTCATAAGGATAGAAATAAGATTAATAGAAATAAATATATAGTAGTAAGTAAGTTAAATAAGACTTAGGGTTAAAGTTTAGCTTTATAGGGTAAGGATATTATAGGCCTATGATAGTAAATAGTTATGAGAAAGTTAGAAAAAAAACCCAGTACGTTCATAAATGTTTGACTTAAGAAAAACACCATCTGTGGTTGAAATTGTTAAAGGTCAACCTTATTGTGAGTGCAAAAAGGATGTACGTGGGCATTTGGTAAGCAACATATGATACATTTGTGGGTACAGGGCTGAGTGGAAAACCTATATAAGCTTGTGAAAAATAAATAAAAATTGGCAGAGTCTTGAGCTCTCCCCAGGAAGAGGATTCCTGTCGTTTTCGTCTTTTCTTTTTTGCTGCTTCCCAATTCTCCCGTCTCAAGCCCTGACTCTCTCCTGGAGCTGGACTCCAGCAACACCCCCACTTGGAGGACATATTTGCAAATTACATATCTGATAAAGCATTTGTATTAAAAATATACAAGGAACTCTTGCAACTCAATAATATAAAACAAACACCCACTTAAAAATGGACAAAAGAGCCAGGCTTGGTGACTCAGCCTGTAATCCTGCACCTTGGGAGGCTGAGGTGAGTGAATTGCCTGAGCCCGCAGGTTCGAGACCCGCCTGGGCAACTTGGCGAGACCTCATCTCTACAATAAATCAAAAATTAGCTGGGTGTGGTAGTGTGCGCCTGTAGTTCCAGCTACTCGGAAGGCTGAGGCAGAAGGATTGCCGGAGCCTAGCAGATCGAGGCTGTGGTGGCCGGGAGCAGCCACTGCACTCCAGTCTGGGTGACAGAGTGAGACTCCAACTCAAAAGAAAAAAAAAATGGACAAAAGTTCTGAACAGACATTTCACAAGAAAGGTATACAGACAACAATTAAATTTTAAAAAGTTTAATATCATATGCCACTAGGTAGTTGTAAATTTTAGTGGAGAGATGGCACTACATGTGTATTACAATGTCTATAATGCAAAAATTCTCCAGAACCGAATGCTGGTGAGAACGTAGAACAATCAGAACTCTCATTAATTGCTGGTAGGAATGCAAAATGCAAATGTGACTTTGGAAGACAGTTTGGCAGTTTCTTACAAAGCTAAATCTAGTCTTATCATATGATCCAGCAATCACACTCCCAAGTATATATTCAAATGAGTTGAAAACGTATGTCCACACACAAAAAAACCAACTCAGCAATGTTTGCAGTAGCTTTATACACACACACACACACACACACACACACACACACACACACACACACACAAACTAAAAGCAGCACAGATATTCTTTAGCAGATGAATGGATAAATAAAACTGTGATGTATCTTTAAAACAGAATATTATTTTGTGATAAAAGGAAATGAGCTATCAAGAAAAGACATGCATTTTAAGTGAAATAAAACAGTCTGAAAATGCTATAATAGTAAATGACATTCCCCCAAAAATTAAAACTATGAAGACAGTAAAACAATCAATGTTTTCCAGCACTTTTGGAGAGAGAGGGGAAGTGATGAACAGATGAAAATTTTAGGATGTCAAAACTATTCTGCATGATATTGTCATGGTGGTTGTGTGAAATTATGCAGTTGTCAAAATGCATAGAACAATGCAACAAAAATAATGAATCTTAAACTATAGACTTTCATTAATAATATTGTACCAATATTGGTTTATTAATTATAAGAAAGGTAGGACACTCATGCAAGACATGCCTGGAAAATAGGGAGGGAGAGTGATATATAGGAACTCTGTGCTAGTTGCTCAATTTCTCTGTAAAGCTAGTGCTGTTCTAAAAAATAAAGTGCATTAATTTTTTTAAAAGGTGATGTCTATACCAAACTGAAAAGAATTAGAAAATAGCATGACCCATGTGAAAAATGTAAGTTGCTTGTATAACACAGTGGTTCTCCACCAAGGGTTATTTAGCTTCCCAAGGGGCATTTGTAATGTTTACAGATTTTTTTTTTTTTTTGTCATGACTAGGTTGTGGGCATTGCTACCAGCATAATGAGGGTAAAGGCCTGGGATCCTGCTGACCTTTCTACAATGGACAGGAAAGCTCCTCAGGACTAAGAACTAGCTGTCCCAAAATATCCATAGTGTAGAGGTTGGGAAAACCTGGGTATGAGTGATGAGTTTTGGGGCCCTCAGGGTAGAATGCAAGACCTAAACTATAGATAATCTAGCAATCATGCTAAGGGATTTGACATTTACACTAAATACTGTGAGTGTCTCTTAAAGACATTTTAGCAGGATAAAGTATGATTAAATTTACATTGTAAAAAAGGCACTTTGGTTACGGCGTAGAACAGCTGTTCTCAACCTCAGTGCCCTGACACTCCAATGTGTTCTGATTGTTTAAGAGGGATGATGCAAACTATTTTTTTCTAGTCGTCCTTTAAGAGCTTTAAAAATCTCTACCACAAAAAACCCCACAATAAGTGAATTGAAAGTTAGCCTGTCGTAGAACCATTTATTCATTTGCATCAAGCCAGACCTTTTCAGAAGAGATGCTAAAATGGAGACTTAAACAAAGAGTGTCTTTAAAATGGAGACTTAAACAAAGAGTGTCTTTCCCAAGTGATATGCAACATGATGTTTAGTATGTATGTTCATAACTATTGATGGAGAATAGAATTTGGGAAGACAAGCTAAAAAGGAAGGGCAATTCCAAATTGTGTATCCAAGCAGAGAATTAAAAGAGACTAAATCAAAGCAATAACAGTTCCAAAGGGAAGGGAGAGTGGGTGATTTAACTGATAGATTCCAGTAATAGCGGTGCCACATACTTTTCCCATACTACCATTGTCTCTGATCTAACATGAAGACAATCTATGTCTATATCTCTACCTCTACCTATCTCTCTCTCTCTCTCTCTCTCTCTCTCTCTCTCTCTCTCTCTGTCTTCCATGTCAGACTTATGAAGGAAATAGTATGGCTCATCATAAAAACAAATATTGCAATACCACATTATTCTAGCTATTTCATTCACAGAAAGAGAGAGAGAGAGGGAGATACTTTTCTCGTTCAAAGTATAGTAATGATTTAGAATACCACTACCAGTGTTTGGAAGGCAGAAGGCAGGATTACATGTATTCTTGTTTCATTTCAGTATGGTGTAGTCAAGAGTACCCTAAACTGGGAGCCATGATGCCTTAATTTTCATCATCTTGCTGCTGTTAAATAGTTGTGTGATTTTTAAGTTTTATTTTTAATTGACAAATAGTTGTGTATATTTATGAGATACCATGTGATATTTTGATCCATATGTGCACTGTAGAAAGAGTCGATAAAGTTAAATAATATATCTATGGCCTCATCAATTTATCATTTCTTGTGGTGAGACATTTATAATGTTTTTAGTAATTTAAAAATATATAATACATCATTACTAACTGTGGACACCATGCAAACAGATCACTAAAATTTATTCCTTCAATTTAATCAAAACTTGGCACTCTTTACCAATCTCTCCCCTTCCTCCCACCTTCTTTCTCCACCTCAGCCTCTGGTAACCATCTTTCCACTATTTTTTTCTATGAGATTGTCTTTTTTTAGTTCACATAAAATAAGATCCTATAGTTTTGTGATTTTTAAACAAACCACTTTGCCACTCAAAGCTGGTTCCTTATCTGTAAAATGTTCAAGTTAGAGGACATATTCTCTAAAATCTCTCTTGAAATTCATAATTCCAAACATATCCTCTTTCTTCCTTTTCATATTGCAGCTCAATTCACCACTATTTCTTTCCTGCAACATTGAATTCATTCCTATTGAATATCTGGCATTCACTGCTGCATTTCACCAATCCATTCTCCCCATAACAGGTATTAAGATCTTCTAAAATTCCTCTATATAAAAGCTTCACACTATTCTTACAATAAAAGTTTCTTAATCGATTTACAAGGCAGCTCTATCTTGATTCTTACCTAATTCTAACGGAGCTCTAATAAGTCTGTCCTCAATGCAACTGTTTAGTTTGTTGATTTGTGTTTTTAAATATATATGTATATTTGCATTTATTTTTCCATAGTGCTTAAACAAATATTTTTGCTGGATATGCAATTCTAAACAGGTGTTTTCTTTAAGCACTTTGAAGTTTTTATTCACGGACTATGGATTTTGATATTGCTATTGCATCAGCTGTCATTCTGATTGTGATTTCTTAGAAGGCAATTTCTATTTCCCTTGGTATTTTCTAGCTTTACAGAGATATTTATTCTTATTTTAGTTTATGCATTTCTAAATCTTCCCAAGGTTATAAAGCGTTATCAGCTGTTATATCTTCAAACATTTCCCTCATTGTATTTTTATTCTTCTATCTTTTTGGAGCTCTGACTAGATTAGACCTTTTTGCATTTCACGATTCTGAAACTCTCTTTCATAGCTTCTTTTTTTGAGTTGCATTCCTGATAATTTTGGCAGATCTTTCTTGTAGTTCATTAGTGCCCTCTTCAGCTGGGTTTAATCTAATGAAAATAATCCATCCATTAAATGTTTTAAAAATACTGCTGTTGTTTTTTTCCCCTAGGGTTTTTTATTTTGTTTGTTTGTTTCAATAGTAATCATTAAATTTTGTGCATTTGCCACAGCATGACATTTTTAAAATAAAACTTTTTGTTGTGATCATTGGAGATTCACATGCAGTTATAAGATATTATACAGAAACACCACAGTACCCTTTCCTATGTTTCTCCCAATAGGAAATTATACATTGTTTTAAATGTTAGATTCAGGGTATATACATGCATATTAGCTACATGGACACATTGTGTAGTGATGGGGACTGGATCTCAGGTGGCCCATTCCCCAGAAAGTGAACATTATGCCCCATAGGTCATTTTTGAGCCATAATGGTGTCCCCAGTGTTTATTATTTCCATCTTTGTGACTATTTAGCTCTATGAGTGAGAACATAGGGTGTTTGGTTTTCTGTTTCTGAATCAGTTCTCAAGCTCCATCCATGTTGCTGCAGAGGACATAATTTCACTCTTTTTTGTATGACTGTGTAGTATTCCATGATGCATCCATCACATTTTCTTTATCCAGTCAATTGTTGGTGGGCACTTAGGTTGGTTCCATTATTTTGCTATTGTGAATAGTGCTACAATGAATATACGAGTACAGGTATCTTTTTTTATATACTGATTTATTTTCCTTTGGATAGATCCCTGTTAGTGGGATTGCTGGGTCAAATGGAATTACCATTTTTAGTTTTTTTGAGTAATCTCCAGAATATTTTCCATAGAGGTTGAACTAGTTTACAATTCTACCAAGAGTGGATGAGTGTTCCTTTTTCTCTGCAACGGTACCAACATCTGTGAAACTAAACAATGTTACTACATGCATATAGGCTTCCAGTGTCCTCTCATATGACCTTTTGGTAGTCAAAATATCTCCCTGCTACATGGCTTTCCTCCTCTCTGTCCCTAACCTGGCAATCACGCCTCTCGTCTCCATTTCTCAAATGTTGTTTCTTCATAGAATCATACAATATGTCATCTATTATGACTAGTTTTTTTCACTCACCATAATTCTCTGGAGATTCATCCAAGTTGTTGTATTAATTTTTTCTTTTGATTGCCCAGTTGTACTTTATAATGAGTTGTCACAAAGTTTTTTCAACTATCTACCCGCTGAAGAATACCTGAGTTATTTCCAGTGGTTGCCTATTAAAAAGAAAGCCATCATGATCATCAATGTACAAGTATTTCTATGAACATACATTTTATTTCTCTGGGATTAATGCAGAAGGGTAAAACTGCTGATTCATATAGAAAATGTCATCAACATATTCTCTTTGGTTTAAATATTTGCCCATTTCTTTTGTTCAATTTCCTAATCAGATTGCTTGAGTTTTACTGACAAGTTTTTTTAATGTTTTTATTTTTTATTTTATTTTTAAATTTAAATTTATTTATTTATTACAGACTTGTGGGGTACAAGTGAGAATTTATTACATAAGTAGGCTGCATTTTGAGCATTCTTTATATATTATGGAGGGAAAGTTTTGCTTGGATTTTTATAGAAGTTGCACTAAAATTATAAGTCAATTTATGGAGAATTAATATCTTTTACTATGTTGAGTTGTCAAACTCATAAACTTGGAATGTCTTTTGATTTAGGTCTTCTTTAGTTTATCTCATTAATTTTTTTTTCAGTTTCAGCATATACAGTCTATATATGTCTTTTGAGTTTACCCCCTAAGTATTTTTTCTTTAAAACAATTGTAAATGGTATTGTGTTTTAATTCCAGTTTTCATATGTCCATGGTTAGAATATGCAAATACAATTTATTTTGTATTTTGATCTTATATCCTGCAACCTTGAAAACCTCACTTAATGTTGTAAGAGATGTTTTATGTTTAGTTTCATTTTTAGATTATATGGGATTTTCTATGTAGACAATCATGTCATCTACAAATAGGGAGAGTTTTTTCTCCTGTTTACAAACTGCACAATCTGCATGTTTGTTTTCTCTTTCGTGGAGAAAACAGAAATCCTTGCCTGATCTCAAACGTTCAGTTTCTTGCCATTAAGTGTGATGTTAGCTGTAGGTTTTTGTAGATGTTATTTACCACATTAAGGACATTTTTCTATACTTCTAGTATGCAGAGAGTTCTTTAAAAACCATAAATGGGTTTGAGATTTTAAAAAGTACTCCGTTTGCATCTGTTGATATGATAATATTTTTCTTTAAAATGTTGCTGTGATGAATTATATTTTATACATTCCTTTCACTTGTTTCCACAGAATTTTTAATATTTTTTAAAGCAATTTTTAATATGACTACTTTAATAGTCTTGTTAGACAACGGCACCATTTGATTTACTTTTGTATTGGCATCTGTTGACTTTCCTTTCTCATCCAATTTATGATTTTCTTGTTCTTGATCTAATGAGTGGTTTTATTTTATTTATATATGAATGTGTCATTTTTCAACTCCTGCAGTTCCTAGCCAGCTTGCCTATGTTTTTCCACCTTTCAGAAACTTCCAATTTTTTCACTGTTATGCATTATGTTTAGTTTTGTTTTTTTTTTCTTTTACTTGCAAGTGTGAGGATCTGTGAAGACTAAGTTTCTCTATTGCCATGGAACAAGACATCCCATATTTCTAATTTTTAAAAATGTTTTTGGGCCAGTCGCAGTGGCTCAGCCTGTAATTCCAGCACTTTGGGAGGCCAAGGCGAGAGGATTGCCTGAGCCCACGGGTTCAAGACCAACTTGGGCAGTTTAGTGAGACCTCATCTCTACACTAAATTACAAAAAATAGCCCGGTGTGGTGGTGCGTGTCTATAGTTCCAGCTACTTGGAAGGTTGAGTTGGAAGGATCACCTAAACCCAGCAGGTTGAGGCTGCAGTGGCTGTGAGCATACCACTGCACTCCAGCCTGGGTGACAAGAGTAAGACTCCAACTCAAAAAGAAAAAAATGTTTTTGGTTAATTTTTACAATTTGTTGGATTAAATTTTATGTCACATGCTTTTCTCTCACATTTTCAATCTTTATTTTTGTTTATTTGAATACATATAATGCAAATATTTTATCTTTCGCATTTAATATACTCAACATTTAATGTCTTTGCAGCTGAATTTGGTATCTATTATTTCTTCTGGCTCTTGGTAGTGCCTGCTTTCTTTATTGTTTATGTTTTTTTAAGTTTTAGCAATCTGTTCATTTTCTCTTATAATTTACCACGGGAATTCTTTGACATCTTTGATGAATGTGGTTCTCCATGGAAAATTTTCCTTTGCTTTCATCAGTTTCATCTAGGTGACCCTTACATTTGAATATAAATTTTAAGCTTTAGATTTTGAACCATTCAGGTAATGAAAATTTGTGCTGCAGACTCATGAAGGGGCATGTTTCACTGAACCTATAAATTCACTGGGATGATCCCCTGTTCTGTCTGCATCAGCCATTCAGTTTCAAAGCAGGCAATTTTTCTTAGCATTCCTTGTTAGGGTGGTGGGGAGGTAGATGGTTCTACTTTTCTGTTTCAATGGTTTTATACAGGAAGGGGGAGGATAGTGTCCCCGATTAGAGTGATCCTCTCAAGCTGTAAGTGGGCCCTGGGCCTTTTTATCTCTCCCCAGTATCACTGTACCACTATGGATTATGTTCATCTGTTTTGTCATATGCTTTCAAGATAGAGAAAGATAGGTTCAGTGCTCTGCTTACCTATGTGCTTCCTTCCTCCTCTTAGTTTAAATTGCTAAGTTCTAATTTTATTTCTAGCTCATTGATGTACTTTTTAAAACATTTTATCTCACTTTTTTGTTTGTTTTCAGAGAGTAGGTTTGCAGATCCTCTGTTCTACATTACTCTATGCTCAACTTTTTAAAGATATGTACCCTGACCCATGAGGGTGCTAGGTAAATTTTGTTTTGTTTTGTTTTATTTCAGCACTGTAACTGAGACATTTTTAAACCATAAAAAATTCAAGGCAAACTCCTATACAAATCCTGCAGTATTATTTCACAGAAGACATGGTCAAGAATTATTAAGATAAATGTTTAAATGACAGCAAGATTATATTTACAGTTTTAAAAGTATACTGCTTTTTGTAAAGAAAAATTACATCTCTTTCAGTTACAATTTTCCCATTTTTTTCTCAAACTATATTCTGTGTTTATAGAAAAATGTCAGAAAACAGATAACAAACAGAAAAATCATAAAAACATCTTGAAGATTTTAACCAGTTTTATAAAGTAGCAGATAATTTACATTTTGCATCTTTTCTTTTTCTAAACATTTATGTGTAAAATCTTTTCTAAAATCTCTGATTGCGTGATGCCAATATAAATTCCATTTATAAGAATTACATTATTGGCTAGTTTGTTTTGAAGCAATTTATAGTAAATTATGAACCAGTCTATAAAAAGGCAGGATTGTTAGTACAAATATATCCCTCTTAGTTAGTGCCGCATTTACATGACGTGACAAGCACAAGTAATGAAATAGTCTGGGAATTTAAAAAATCTAATTAAATAAGACTTAGGGGAGTGGAAATCCTTTCAACTTGGAAACCAAAATATACTTAAAATTACTTTGCTATATAATAGTTGAGACAAATACACTAAAATATGAATTAATTATCTCAAAAAATATTGGGTGAGCAATCATTGTTTGCAGGCACTGGCGATTCAGAACTGAACATAAAGTCCTGAATTTGTGGAGCTTGCATCAAAGTAGATGAGTTTATAGATATTTACTTAACTGCAATTATGACAACACAAGAAATTAAATGTTATTTATTTAAATACCCCATTATCTTCCTAATACTCTATGTCAAAAGGTTCTCAGGATCATCATAACTATTAACACCCCAAAATAATGAACAAACAAGTGTGTCCCTTCTTCTGCTTGATTAAACAATATTACTTTGGTGACACATATTTTATCTTATAGAATTTCCCTTTCCTTTCTCAGTCAATTTTTTTTAAACTAATGATATGCACATGCTGAATCAACTTCCTCAGTGCTTCCACCACTGTTATCTACACACTGTATTCAATATGCCACAAAACTGCCTTTAAGAACGTAATTAGTGAACTTTCTGTTATCAAAACAAAGTCACATTGTTTCTCTTTGTGGAGCATTTAATCCATTTATGTTCAAGAATATTATTAATATGTAAGGTTTTGTCCCTGTCATGTTAATTATTTTCTAATTGTTTTCTAAATTCTTTGTTTCTTTTTCTGTGTCTGTTTGTCTTTGTGGTTTGGTAGAATGCTGTAGGGTAACCATTTGATTTCTTTCTCATCTTCCTTTGTGTGATTGTTTACCTGTGAATTTTATGCTTTTGTGTGTTATTTATGATGGTGAATATTTTCTTTTGTTTTCACATATAGGACTCATTTGAGTATTTCCTATAGGACCCATCTAATGGTACCTAATTTCCTCAGTTTGCTTGTGTGGGAATTATTTATGTCTCCTTTATTTATAATCTTCATCTTTCTGGAAATAGAATTCTTGGTTGTCAGAGTTTTTCTTTCAGCACTTTAAATATGCCATACCATTCTCTTCTAGCCTATAAAGTTTCTGCTGAGAAGCCCATTGTTAGTCTGATGCAACTTTTTTTACAAGTGATTAGATGCCTTTCTCTTGCTAATTTTAGAATTGTTTCTTTCACTCTGGCTTTAAAAAAATCTGATTATGACATCCTGTGAATAAGTCCTTTTAACAATGCATTTTCTTGGCGATCATTGGAACTTTTGTATTCAGATGTCTAAATCTCATGCTAAACTTGGAAATTTTTCATTAATTTTTTTGTTAAATAATTTTCAAAACTTTTTTATCTTTCTTTACTTCTCAGGAATGCCAATAATTTATAAGTTTGGTTGCTTTATGTGGTCTCAAGCATCTTGAAGTCTTTGTGCATTTTTTAAAATCTTTTTTCTTCATTTTTAACTGAGTAAATTGTTTCAGAGGATCTGTCTGCAAGTTTTGAGATTTTTTTCTTAACTTGATCTAGTCTATTATTGAATCTTTCAAATATATTTTGTAATTTTTTCTTTTCTTTTCTTTTCTTTTTTTTTTTTTTGTCCAACTCTCACTCTGTTGCCCAAGCAGTAGTGCAGTGGCATCTCATGGCCACTGTAGCCTGTACCTGCTGGGCTCAGGCTATCTTTCTGCCTCAGCCTTCCAAGTAGCTGAAACTACAGGTGTGTACTCCCATGACCAGCTATTTTTTAATTCATTGTAGAGACATGGTCTTGCCATGCTTCCATGGCTGGCCTCAAACCTGCGGGCTCAAGCAATCCTCTTGCCTCTGCCTCCCAAAGTGCTTGGATTACAGGCATGAGCCACCATGCACAGCTGTAATTTTTTTCAATTAATTTTTCAGTTTCAGAATTTCTATGTGTGTGTGTGTGTGTGTGTGTGTGTGTGTGTGTGTGTTTTAAGATCTTTATTTCTTGAGTAAATTTCTCATTTGTATCCTTAATTGATTTTCTGATTTCTCTTGCATCTCACTGAGCTGTAAGATAAGTGTTTGAATCCTTTATCTGACACTTTGAGATTTTCTTTTTGGTTAGGACTTACTGCTGGAGAATAATTGAGCTCCTTCGAAGATGTCATATTATCTTGCTTTTTCAAGTTTTCTGCACCTTTACATTGATTTCTGTGCATCTGGAGCAATAGTTGTTTCTTCTTATTTTTGAATTCACTTCTGTTTTGAAAGAAGATTTTTTTTTCTTGAGAATGTAAACATGATGTTGGTTGGGTAGGGTTGCATGACTTTGCTTCTGAGTGCATGCAGTGGAAGACTTTTAATGGTATGTGTGGATTCCTCAGTGGGCTAGCAGGCAGGCATTGGTGGGGCTATGGTGAAGTTGTGCTGAGACTAGAATGCCTCATAAGTTCTTCAGGTTTTAATGGTAGTGGTAATGGGCTAAGCTTGTCTCTCCTTGTGACCTAGGGAGTATATGCCAGCACCTGTGTTGGCATTCCAGGTAGGCCAAATCTTGGGCTTCTGGGTGGCTTTCTTTGAAGCTGGTTATAATAGTGACATTCCAGGTGGGGGAATGGGTTTTTTACCTCCTGGGCAGTCAGGGCGGCATGGGCAATGGTGGGAGCGCTGGTTGTGAGATGCCTCTATAGGTTCCAAGTGTTGTGTTCTTCTATTAGCAGTTGTTGCAATAAGCTGTGTGGGTGGTCCTCTGGGTCAGTAGGTGATGCTTTCAGGTAAGAGTCACCTGCAGTGGTAGTGGTCTACACTGTTGGTGGGAGTGTAAACTAGTGCAACCTCTGTGGAAAGCAGTGTGGCAATTCCTAAAAGTTCTAAAAATTGACCTTCCACATGACCCCGCAATCCCCCTACTGGGAATATACCCTGAAGACCTCAAATCACTCTATTAAAAAGATACCTGCACACGTATTTATCGCAGCATTGTTTACAATAGCAAGAACCTGGAAACATCCATGCTGCCCATCAAAAGAGGACTGGATTTAAAAAATGTGGTACATATACATGATGGAATACTACGCAGTCATAAAAAAGAACAAAATCATGAATTTCGCAGCAACCTGGATGGAACGATAGTCTATAATACTGAGTGACCTCTCAGAGAAACAAAGATCCGAGTATCACAAGTTCTCACTCATATAATGGACCTTGAACATCCAATGTAATACTATAAGAAAATGACTGACGGTACTGGGAAACTATGGGGGGGGAATGGGATTAACAGTAGCAAATATCTGTCTGGGGATGGGGAAACACCTCTTATCAACAGGGTGCCTGAATGAAACATAATTGTACACCTAACCCTTAACTGTACCCCACAAAATCATAATAAAAAATACTGATTTAAAAAAAAAAGAATTTGTGGCCCGGGTGGTGGATTGAATTGTGATCCACTCAGGAGCCTGGATCCTGCACTCCATTTGGGAGTGAAGGTAGGGTGGGTGAAGTGGGGTGGAGCTAGATCAAGTACGCTTTCACTCAGGTCCCCCAATAGCAGGTGCATATACCCATCTAGATGGGTAGACAGGACAGTCTTCAGGTCCCTGACAAAATTAAGGGTGACCATTGCTGCTTTGAACTCAGCATATGAGGGGTAGGGGCACAGGTCCCAGTGACCACAGTTTTGGCAGGTAGAAGTGGGGCTTGTGTCCCTCTTACATCCCAGTTCTCGCCAGCCTTTTTCCCCCATTCTGCTTGTGACAGCTAACCTGGACACTCAATCAGTCCTAAAAGTATTTACCTAGCTTGCAAGTCAGTACCAGGTCATAGGAGATGTCACCTAGCTTAAGAACAAGCCCCCATGGTAACTGTCCTCCTGTTCAGGTACCAGGGAGGTGAGGTGCCTGGTTCCAGCACTAGATTCTGAAACCCACTCCACACTTGCTTTTCAGAATTGCCTGAGAGAACCCATCCCCTGCTTAAGTCCTAGGTCAGAAAACACCTTCCAAGTTTCACCAACAGCCAGGACCAATGCTGCTAGTTTTCAGGACTGCCAAGCTGTTAAGAGGTAGGGTCAAGAATGATGTCTCAGAGTAGCTGCCTAGGGCTCCAAATTATATAGGACACTCCCTGGAGCAATTCCTTCTCACTATTTGCTGGTCACTCTCCAAGTTAGAGTCAGGATTTGGGATGGGCAAGGTGCTCTCTCTGGGTCTGGATTGTATGATTCCCCAGTGGGAAAATGCACCACAGAAGGGCACTCACTCACCCTCTTCTGGATTGGGGATTCACTCCCAAATCCCACCCAGTCCTGGTCACACAGGTTGCCTGTTTACCTTCGTGCTAGATTTCAAAATTTCCCATGGCTTTTCCGTTGAACTCCCCATGTTCCCTCTTGAATAATTTGTTAAAAGTGTGATGTCTACAGTCTATTTTGAGTCTTTTAAACGAATTAGGCATGCTGGAAACTCTTCCAGTCAGACATCTTGGAGGAAAAAAAGGACTCTTTCTCTTTATTTGAATTACAAATAATTATTTTAAATGAACACCATTAGTCCAGATTATAATGTATTCTACTAACCCTGTAAAACAACCACAACATAACACATTTTAAAAGTACATCACTTTATGCCTTCTCCATGGGTAAAATCTCTCAGTGCTTACCATATCGGTCAAGGCATATTCAAGACATACAAACCAAACTAGGAATTTCAAACATAAATATAAATAACTGGTTTTTCAGGTGACAGAAACATAAAGCAAATATGGGATCTAAAAGAAGCAGATGTAGAATCCGAGGTTTGAGAACCAAAGGATCAGAATTGTCACCAGAAACTAGAAATGTATTCAAGCTACTTTGCTGACCACCAAGGGGCTTTCCAGATGGCTAGTGTTGGTACCTAGCTGGGGCATGGAAGAAGGAGGAGGCAGTGGGGTAATGGGTGATAAGAACCATGGGCAATTCTTGAGCACTGGACAAGTGCTATGTGTTTGGTCCAGAAGGACCAAGTGGCACTGGAACTGCTATTGTGTGCTGATGATGAAAGGACGCTGACAGAAGCCAACAGAAGCCTGAGGCAGCTCAGAGGGGAGTTCTTTCCCCTCTCATCTGACCTCTCAATCTCACACTATTACCTCCTAGATGGTAAGAAAAACATAGAGATGGAGTTTGCAGTCTCCCATTGTCAATATAACAGAGCAGGTTATAAAACTGGTAAGCCTGGGTTAGGGGCGGGGTACATAACATCAGTAAGGGTACCTGATCCTAATCCAGGTGAAGTGAGGTCCAATGAGAGGACCAAACTTCACTTGTACATAGATCACTTTATGTGTTCAATCCTTACTTGTACCCAACATCTTTAAAATTAAAAACAAATTTTTTAAGTTGGTGAGCCTGGCACTGAGACAATAACTACCACAGTTTATCCCAATTACAGTAAACCTTTGCTTCTATATTAATCTAGTACTAAAACATCACTGATTATTTTCTATTAGATTAGTCTCTATCATCAGAGTACCTTTAAACTTTTCCATTAAGCTCATTATATCAGGATAATTTTGTACCCTTGGGGTACACGTTCTGTTTCTTCTCCATAACTGGCTATGGGATCTCTCAATCCTTCTGTTCCCTTCTTAAATTTGATTTGTCTGTAAAAGTTTTCCTTATACCTCCAGTTAAATTCTTATTCTTAGCAGAGTGTTCGGCATATAGTCTATCTGGGAACTCTATGTTAAATAGATAGAATGCATTTGTATTTCTCTCAAGGTTACTATATTCTGTGTCTTTTTTCAAATAATTATTGTTGTGCTAATTGCATCACTCCCTGGGTTCCTTCAGGATAGAAAGGATGTCTCACTCCTGTCTGCAGTCTCCAGATGTTAAGTGCTTATTAATCAATGCAATTTCCAAAACTAATGTATACAAAGATAAAAAAGCAGCTAAGGTCTCATGAATATATGAATTTTAATTTTAAGAAACTGGAAAGTTTAACTAGTTTTTTTAATAATGTGAATTTCTTACCTTTTCCATTCTATGGTTTGCTACTCCATTATGATCAGTATTTAAGAGATTTAAAATATCTAATTTTCAACAGCCCCAAAGTTTCGCTAGTTGACATTTGAAAATTACAAGGCATTACTTTATTTTTTTCTTTATCAATTATGGCATATAAACCAAGAACTGTGAAAGCTTGTGTCCCTAGCTATGTGCCATCCCAATGTATTCCTCTCTGGAATCAACTTATTGGTTATTTTTCTGTAGAAAAACAATAGCCTGTCAGTAGTAATTTTTTCATAGCATAGTAAAATGTTATGGATCTGTATGCCCTTTTATTGTCTTTTATCTGCAGAAAATCAGTGTCCTCAGGAAAAAGTGAACACTTAAATACCTGTCAGCTCTGGGTTCAGTAAATAAGGTTTCAGTGTTTCAATCTTATGAATAATTTCAACTTCCATTTATTTGATAAGCAGAAAATTAATTTAAATTATTTTTTCCTCTTGACATCACTAATATTCAGAAATACTTATTGAATACTTTGCTCACAAGAGAGAAAAGTCAACCTCTGTGGAAAACAGTTTGGCGATATTTAAAAGATCTTAAAATCAACCTTCCATATGACTCTGCAATCCCCCTACTGGGAATATACCCAGAGGAACTCAAATCACTCTATGAAAAAGATACCTGCATACATATGTTTATTGCAGCATTGTTCACAATAGCAAAAACATGGAACTAACTGTGCTGCCCATTGAAAAAGGACTGAATAAAAAATGTGGTATATATACGCAATGGAATATTATGCAGCCATAAAGAAGGTCAAAATTATAAACTTCACAGCAACTTGGATGGACTTAGATTCTATAATACTGAGTGATCTATCACAGAAACAAAGAACTGAGTATTGCATGTTCTCACTCATAAGCAGACCCTGAAAAATTATTGTAATACTATTTTTTAAAAAAGGATTGACAGTAGTAGGAAACTGCCAAGGTGGAAGGAGACAGGATTGACGGTAGTGGGACTCTGCTGGAGAAGCGGGGGGTGGGGGAGACCTTATCAACAAGGGTACCTGCATAATGAACATTTGTATGCCTAACCTTGAATTGCACCCCACATCTTTAAAGTAAAAATAAATAAATAAATAAATAAAGTACTCTCTGTTGCATGCAAAAAACTGTTTTCAACAACAAATCTTATTTATTTGTATGTTGATATTCTAAACGAGTATTAATAATACAACTTTAAGGCCGGGCTCGGTGGCTCAGCCTGTAATACCACGCTTTGAGAGGCCGAGGTGAGTGAATTGCCTGAGCCCGTGGGTTTGAGACCCGCCTGGGTAACTTGGCGAGACCTCATCTCTACAATAAATCAAAAATTAGCCGGGCGTGGTGGTGCGTGCCTGTAGTTCCAGCTACTTGGAAGGCTGAGGGGGAAGGATCGCCGGAACCCCAGCAGGTCGAGGCTGCAGTGGCCGGGAGCGGCCACTGTACTCCAGTCTGGATGACAGAGTGAGACTCCAACTCAAAATAATAATAATAATAATAATAACAACAACAACAATAATAATACAACTTTAAAGTGTGATATAGATAACAGCAAGCAATTATCTGAAAATTTGCCAGATTATCAATGCTGTGTGTGCAGTAGTGCTTGGTGTGCTATAAATCATCAATGCATAATCTCATTGAGTTAAAAATTGCTTTTCATTTGTTTATTTCTTGATCATTACTTTGAGGTTAAACTGATGCTTTTTCAGTGTACTGAGAACACCAAAGTAGAAACAAGCGATAAGAAATCATTAATGCTAATTTTAAGTATCAGTAAAGGTGTGTTTAGACACATATTCTACCAATCTTTGTTCCTGTTTATATCCCTAAAATAATATTCTACTGATTGTAATAAATTTTATAACATAAAGTTAATATGCAAAGAGAGGTATATTTCAGAATTAATACTGAAACAGATGAAAACAGACAAAGCTAAGTGATTATAATAAGGAATGTCTGCTTTAATCAATCCCCTTAACATGATTTAAAACTCCATGTGGTTTATTGATCTGCATTAGACATCTGTCCGACTTTTTAAATTCAATGCATTTTTATCAGTGACCAAAACTAACAATAGTATGCCCACATAACTGAATTTCTTTGCAGTCATATTTTTACCTACAGCCTAATTTTGCATTTAGAGTCCCATGGTTCTCAAAGCACATTATGTACTAACACTGGACAAGCCTTAGGAGCCAATTTGAGTGTTATTAGACAGGAAAGCATTCAAGTGCCTGCTTCTTTCTGAGAATATCAGCTGACAAATCATGGTACCAGGACTTGTCTCTTTATGGGCTCTAATGAGCCTGCAAATGGCTCCCCAGTTTACAGTAGTTTCGGCAGCCTTATTGATCTGTGAATCTGGATGTTTTTAAAGGGGATCACTAACAAGGAAGACAGCGTTTATTGTGAAAATGTGCAAAAGACATGGGTATGTCATGCTGAGTTATTTATCAAGGAGAAAAACATTCTTCTTACATCAACAAGATAAACTAGTAGACTTTGAACATATCACAGGGATTTTGCTAAGGCTCAAAAAACAGGACTCAATCATCAGAATGTCTATTAAGTTTTTTTTATAAAAATATCTCATCAGAAAATTTTTGAAAACAGATAGCTATATAAACATAATTTCATGACACTATTACATGCATTCTTGACTGAAAGAATTCAAATAAATCTTTCCACTGGTTATTTGTAGTCAGGTGATAATAATCATAAATGACAGCTGTAATTCCAAATAAAACAGAAAATGAGGAAATGAGTGTATGTAGAATATTTACTATGGATAATATATGATGCTCTTTACAAGATTTTCAGTGTATAATACAAGCAGAATACTATTTTTGAACTATAAGACTTTACATTAGTTTTAAACAGACTAATAACATTGTGGTTATCCAAGAAGAGAAACAATGTGCTCTCTTTTCTTCATCCTCCTCCCCTCCCCTCCTCTCCTCTCCTTTTTCCTTCTCTTCTTCCCTCTCCCCACCTCTCCCTTCCTCCTATTTTTCTCTCTCTCTGTCTCTTCTCTCCCCTCCCCCCCAAAAACTCATGAAACTAGTATTCTATAGAAAAGTGTTTCTCCAGACAAGTCACCATAGAATCTTGTTAAAATGTAGATTCTGATTCATTAAGGTCTAGGAAGTCTTCTTTTCCAAAAACATCCCTGGTGATGCCCATGATGCTGATCTGTCAACTGTATTTTGAGTAGCAAGACTTTCGAACACAGTTTGAGAAATGCTAATCTGGGCAGCAGATCAGGGGATATTGACTATGATTCTGAGAAAGAGAGAACAGAGATTATTTTTTAGAGTCATGATTTTGAGTGATAAGGTTTTCTAGGTTTTCAACTTGGTTTAAGTAGGCAGGTTTGAGTGTATTGTCAGAGGCAGGTGAATTCACTATATAGAGATTGGACTGAACAAACAACACTGGGGAAAATTGATGGCAAATAGATCTCTGTGAAAATAGACTAAATTGTACCAAAATCACAAGTGGAAGTATTACATTTTAATGAAGAGAAACTCATTTCAGAAGCAAAATGGAAAGGAGGATAAAATCGAGCATGGGTTCATTTATTTTTGCAAACTAACATGGTAGGTCCCTCATTTATTTGCCTTCATTACTAAACACAGTCTCCAGTTTTAAACAGTCATTAAAGAAAGATTTTGGAAGCTTCTAAAAAGTACGATGGGAGGGACTAGAGAAGTGTTTCCATTCCTTTACCAATCATTAAATGCCTTACATTAATTTGGCTTGCTGTAGATATTTTTCTTATGTCTTCCTTAGGAAACAGGACAGGAAGGAAAGGAATTGCAATGAAAGTGATCATAGCTTGGGACTGCCTATGAACACAAGGCAGGCCTGTTTGCCTGCTCCTCATTCTTCCATTGGCAGCAGATTCACTGTCCTTTGACGAAGTCATCCTCTCCTGTTCCCATGTGATCCTGATGAAACTCTTACTCAAGCCTCCAAGTTTCCAGATCAAACTTGCCTTTCTAGGAATGTGAACCTCAGGCAGTATTACACAAAGATACAAAATACTTAGCATTAAATCTTTCCAGTGCTGGGACTTTCAGGAGACTGGCCTTTAATTTATACCGCTGAGGTCCCTACCCTTGTCTTTGTTTCTCCCATGATATAAATGATTAAATATCCCCTTGCAATGACTTCCTGCTTCAGTGTTATAAAACCAGCTATTGATTTGATTATGTATTCACTATATATAAATATACACATATATACACATACATACACACATATATAAATCCTTTGTTAAATTTACAATTATGCTTCACTTTTTACATTTTTATCATCCAGATAATGCATATAGTTGTGACTTTTATAATGTGCATACTACTAATGCATTAATCTACGGACTTAATTACTACTAATAAAATGTAGAGTAGCTGGGATTGGTGGCTCAGCCTGTAATCCCGCACCTTAGGAGGCTGAGGTGAGTGGATTGCCTGAGCCCGCGGGTTCGAGACCCGCCTGGGCAACTTGGCAAGACCTCATCTCTACAATAAATCAAAAATTAGCCAGGCGTGGTAGTGCACGACTGTAGTTCCAGCTATTTGGAAGGCTGAGGCAGAAGGATCGCCGGAGCCCAGCAGGTCGAGGCTGCGGTGGCCAGGAGCGGCCACTGCACTCCAGTCTGGGCCACGGAGTGAGACTCCAACTCAAAAAAAAAAAAAAAAAAAAAAAAAGTAGAGTAAAAAGTCAAGTTTTTCTGTTTCTAAATGTGGCTTAATTTTGTAACTGTTTCAAATCCGGATTGAATATTAAGTGTATATGGAGAATCTCCTATGAAAAACTACTCTCCTTTGAAAGGAAGGAGACCATTATGCATATCTGTGTTTGTGAGAATCCAGGTAGATGTATGTCTCTAGCATAATGTGGGCAAATCAGCTCCTGCCACTGAACAACCACATTCACATGTACATATGGAAGCAGATTCACAGACTCCAAGTTTATGGTTCTTCCTTTTATAACAGTACTATATATCGACACATACAATTTATAAAATAGGAAGATGATTCATACCAGCTTCAAAGCATCATCGCAAAGTTTAAATGCAATAACGTATATAAGATGCCAGTCAGTACCTGATGCACAATAAGAAATAATAAGATATTTGTTACTTTTCTCTGATATTTTTGTCATTTCTCCCGCTTCTCTGATCTAACATACATACAGCTGACCCTTAAAGAACACAAGTTTGAATTGCTCAGGTCCACGTATATACATTTTTCTTCTGCCTCTGCTACCCCTGAAACAGCAAGACTGACCCCTCCACTTCCTCCTCCTCTTTAGCCTATTCAATGTGAAGAAGATGATGATGACCTTCATGATGATCCACTTCCACTTAATGAATAGTAAATATACTTCCTCTTCCTAAGCGGTTTTCTTAATAGAGCTTTCTTTTCTCTCACTTTATTGTAAATACAAGATGTAATACATATAACATACAAAATATGTGTTAGTCAACTGTTTATATTGTGGATACAGCTTCTGACCAGCTGTAAGTTACTAATAGTTAAGTTTTGGGTCAATAGTTACTAGTGGATTTTCAACTGTGTCATGGGTCAGTGACCCAACCCCCAGGTTATTCAAAGGTTCGCTATAATGAACATGCACATACAAACACACAAGTACTCAAGCAGGCACATGTTCTTGTGCACATATATTCGAAGAGGGATCTAGAAAACTATGGACATTCTGCGTGTGGCCTAGTGAGTCGTTAGAACACACAAAATATCGAAGTCTTTAAAAGTGTGCATATGCTGCCATTTGATTCCGAAAAGCTACTGAATGTAATTTAAAGATGGCGTTTAAGAGATTATACAGAACACAGAGCAAATAAGATGAGCCCTAGAGGAGACATTATTAGGCTTTTGAGGTAGGTTGATTATAATTGATGAGTGCATAGTGAGATTCTGAAATTCCCTCATATCTAAGTTAAATTTTAAAATCTTTCAGTTTTATTATTTTTCTTATCTGATAAAATAACATTTATAAACAAATCTGTAGAGACAAAGACAAATATATTTCTGAAACTATTCTAATATTTCTCTGTAAGTCACATTTGTCTGGGACCACATTTTGTCAAGAACACAAAATCACTGTTGAAATCTAACATTTCCTGTGTTATTATTCATAAAAACTAAGAACACTGATAAATTCCATTTCAGTTTAGGTATATATCTTTGGATAGTAAGATAAGATTTCAGGTATTTTATTTTATGATAATGTAGCATGATATTAACTCATTTTTAATAATTTCTTAGGCTGTTTCAAGTAGCATATGTCTAAAATAAGACTTTAATGGAAGAGAGCATTAATTTATTATTGCATTCTCAAAGTGTACAGGTCATACGTCTTGTTATGGTAAGAACCATGATTTATATACTAGATGTGAGGAAGACAGTTATATTTTTTCATAAAAATTTATGAGATGAATTACTTATTCTTGCTGAAAACAAAGGCCAACTAACTTCAGTAGGGCATGGCCAGCAGGAATGATTATAAATAGAACAGATTTTTTTTCATAAAAATTACCACTTTTTCAAGTACTTGCAAAACATAAATTATTAAAATGGTGGTTCTCTGTGTAATGAAAAAGAATCTTAATCTGAGAATGTGTGGAGGCTGGTTTTATGAAGTGACTACCTTATCCACAAAAGTATTTGACATGTGATTTGAGATAGAATTGTATCATTTTGGGATCCAACTAATTAAAATCAGATGAACGAATTAAATAGAAAAGAGATTATTTTTTAATTGTTAATTTATGTCAGAATTTCTATGGCAGGGTCCATGGACTTATGGGGTACTTAAATGGATTTCATGGAGGGTAAGTGTTCATTCCAGAGCTTTTATGTACAATTTGTAAACATATACAATTGTCTGTGGAGATGGTTCACTTTACATAAAATTCTTGAAGTGTCCTCAAATAATTTATGATTATTTAAATGTGGTTGAATCGACTGGGTATGGTGGCTGTATAACATAGATAGATAGATAGATAGATAGATTAGATTAGATTAGGCAAAAGGTTTTGTTTCATCAAGGTGGGTTCTTTTCCTCACCTAAATCTTGAATCACGAATTTTTTTTTATCTCTTACTCTTATTTATAAAAGAGCCTAGCAAAAAATAAATAAATGCATATAAATATTCAGTAAGTAAAGGAATAAATAGATCAATGAAGTACATTTCTCCAAATAGCTTAGTATAATAAAATATATATGGAAAGTTGAGCTACAACTTAATTTAACAGTGATAACATTATTTCCACTAATGTTCATTTATATTATTGCATTATATTTATATTAGTAATATTAACTACAACCTTATTTTAAAATTTTTTTGTGTATATGTTTCTTACAAAGGGATGATTCCGGTCATTGTCTTCTTACATTTTGGTTTAACATTAGTATTTATTCTACTAGTACTTAAATAATTAACAGCTGCACGTGGGCATGATAGTTCATGCCTGTAATCCCAGCACTTTGGGAGACTGAAGCAGGAAAATCATTTGAGCCCAGGATTTTAAGTCAACCCTGGGAAACACAGCAAGACTTCTTTCTACAAAATACATACATATATACATACATACGTAAATAAGCAGGCCATGGTGACACACCTGTAGTCCCAACTGCTCAGGATGCTGAGGTGGAAGGATCACCTGAGCCCAGGAGCCTGACTTCCAGCCTGGATGACAAAGTGAGAACCCGACTCAATAACAACAACTAATAACAACAAAAATTACAGCAGCAGGCTATGATTTTGCCCCTGACTGTCTCTTCTGTCTACCCCCCCCATCCTTCAGCTTAATTTGTTCCAGTTTTACTCACTTCCTTCAATTGCTTGAACACTACAAACACACTTCTGCCCCAGATACTTTGCCGTCTCCATTTTCTCTCTCTGGAATTCTCTTCCCTTTGGTATTTGCAAGGCTCAATTTCGTATTTGATTCAAAAGTTGCTTTTTTAAAAGTTCTTTCTTTGTCACATTACCTAAATAACCTTCCCCATTTCACTGCAATCCACTTACCATGATTTTTCTTTTTTTTACCTAATTTGTTTCATAGCCTGATCTACCATTCTATATGATCTTCTTTTCATTTGCTTTTTGTCTGTTCTTACCCCTAGAATGAAATCTCTGTGAGTACAGCAATATGGTCTATTGTGTTCATACTTGGAATAACTTAATAAACACACTGTAATTGCTCACTAAATATGGGTTAAATGACTGACTTACAGATAATTGGGTTTATTTTATTTATTTTTATATTTGATATGCAAACACATCTTTAAAATGCCATGCTGGCATTCTTTCACCTGAGGTATGATAAAAACTCCTTTATACATTGTTTTCTAGCATTGTACTTAGATGGTTCAAAATATTATATATTATTAAACAATTAATTTTTAGTTTTATAGTTTAAAAAATCATGTTCATATGCATCAAATAATTTTTACTGCATTCTAATATTATGCAAAATGCATCATAAGAAAAAAACCTCCATAATCAAAGAAGTTGGGTTGAAATAATAAATCCAATCAAGTGTAGTCTACAATAGATACAATGATTACTTCTAGCTGTTTACTTCATAGACACATTTTGTGTTCAGGCAATGCTTGAGCAGATAAGTTTCAGCAGATAAGTTTGAGCAAATAATTTTGGGAAGAAATTATCTACATTATTTTTATTTTTAGGGACTAATGAAAATAAGTCTTAGACTTCGACATTTTGATAACCCAGAGACATTCTTGGGCAGACATTTGTTGAAGAGAACTTTGATTTGTAATGCCTAGTTTTGAGCTAACAAAACATTTTATATGCGTTATGTATATATGTTCACAATTTTTCCAGTCAGTAGTTAGCTAGAGGCAATTTGCACTAACACACAGGTCGATCGTTAACTTTTCAAGTTTGTGATCCAACTATCAAACACAGGTACCCATAAAATTAAATTTGCGCCGGGCTCGGTGGCTCAGCCTGTAATCCCGCACCTTGGGAGGATGAGGTGAGTGGATTGCCTGAGCCCACGGGTTCGAGACCCGCCTGGGCAACTTGGTGAGACCTTATCTCTACAATAAATCCAAAAAATGAGCCGGGTGTAGTAGCGCGCGCCTGGAAGCTACTTGGAAGCTACTTGGAAGGCTTCCAAGCTACTTGGAAGGCTACTTGGAAGGCTGAGCTACTTGGAAGGCTACTTGGAAGGCTGAGGCTGAAGGATCGCCGGAGCCCATCAGGTTGAGGCTGCGGTGGCCGGGAGCGGCCACTGCACTCCAGTCTGGGCGACAACTAAAAAAAAAAAAAATTAAATTTGCTTACACTTAAGTGTAACTAAAAAAGGAAATGATTCAAAATCTATCCTTTCTGAATTATTTACTACATTTTACTATTATTAAGTTGATTCACTTTTCTCCTGGCCCTCAAAACTCATTAATTTCTTTCACAATTTCACCTGTTTTCTTTTTAACTGTGAATTACTGGTAACCTACAAGGCTGTTTCTCATTTTCCTGACAAATCCATCATAAGCCAATGTATTAATGCAGTGTTTTTTTCTGGGGGTTGATAGATGAATTAAAGCTCATTGTCAATGGCATTGTAACCATTATATTTATTCTATTACCCCAAAAAATCCATTAGTGTTTTTTCTTATCTCAATGCCTTGTATATTTTACTTACAGAATTACACTTAGTTATCATAATAAATTCCCATGCTAATGACAACAATGTTCTTCAGATGGTAGAATTGAGAACTACAGAATTAACTAACTTATTTGCCATCATTAAACTAGTTAATGGCAGGTAGATCCAGAAACCCAGATTTATTTGGTATCACACAACCACAATATCATGTAATAAAATTTTTACCATCGAAACTAGCTAATTAGAGAAGGATTTGTAACATTTGTGAACAGACACAGAAGGCAGTAGCAGCTGATAATAAAGTATTTTGAAATCTGGAGTAGTTTAGACATTGTTCTTTTGAAACTTATTTATGAAAAATAAGAGGTTCATATTCAAATGCACCTTTAGAATACAATTTTAAAATTATTGGTTGATGGAATTTCTTGAGAAGCAAATTGCAGAATTTCTTTTCTGTAATACATATATTGTCATTATTGATTAATTTTTCTAAAACTTTCATCCTAGTGACTCTAATCCAGGAGTGATATCTCTCCTCCCTGCCCCAGGACATTTGACAATGGCTAGAGATAATTTTGATGACTGTGTGTGCGAGGGGTGCTACAGACATCTCCTGGGGAGAGACTAATACTGTAAATAACCTGCAATGCACAGGACAGACCCCACAGTCAATCAATTCCCCATCCAAAATTGTCAACAATGGTAAGACTGGCAAAAACTGAATTAAATCCACATCTTATTTTGCTTGTATAGACAGTGAATTTATTAGGTGATATGAGAAGCATAAACCTTAGAAATAATGAGAATATATTTTTCAGATGATCTTACTATCATCTAAAAAAAAAACTAGTAAGAAAGAAACAGGTGTTGAGGTATATATGCAAACAAAATGGGTTTCCCTAAAATACATGCATGTGTTCATAATTGCTTATTCATAATACCACAAAGTGGAAAACATCAAAATGTTTACAACAGGAGTTGTGGAAATAGAAAAATTAATTGTGGTATAATCACATAATGGATACTACACAACAAAAAATAATCATCTACAACTACAAACAATGACAGAAATCAATCCTCAGACCTAATGTCAGGAAAGAAACAACAATGTATATATTGTATAATATCATTTATATGCAGTGTAAAAACAGGTAACATTTAGCTACAGTGTTAGAGGGCAGGGGTGTGTTATCTTTGGAGAAGGGTAATAGCTGGAAGAAAGCATATTATGAGAAACTCTGGCTGTTGGGCATGTTCCAGTTCTTGAACTCGGTTCTGGTTACATGGATGTTTTTACTTTACAAAGATGTATCTGTGCAATTATGATTTTCCCACTTTTTCTTTATATGTTATCACTTAAATTTTTACAAAAAAGATACCATTATCAGATCTACTATAAAAATACTATTAGTAATTATGCTAATTGTTCTTAGGTAACTTCCAGAAGCAGTTGGATCTGAACACGTTTCATTAATCAGAGATAAATAACAGACAATGCTATTTCAGATGTTCTATTACAAATATTCTATAAATAGAAATCGAACCCTTTTAGATATAGATGAAGAGAAATGAAAAGGGAAGGTAGTGTTAAATGTCAGTATTCTGGTGATTAATATTTATTTATTGTACTTTGTCATCATTTAGAATTAGCATTGAGAATTAGCAAAATTCTCACTCTTTGGTGACTTATCAATAGCATGTGTAATATATTCATATTAGGTGAATTAGCAAATTACAATAAACAAATTATAACTGTTTCCTGTAGTTTTCCACATCTATAATCATCTAAAAGAAAAACTTTGAATTTCAAAAGAAAAGTATTTTTTACTAATAGTATTACTGTGGTGCTGTGGAATTAATGTGTGTTGTGTTTGCTGTATCAACATGAATATGTATTAAATGTGCAATGTATTACTGTGCTATTAATAGATAAAATATTATTAATATGTATGTATTCTTAAGACCTCTTCTAGTTTTGATTTGTTGAGAATGTATATACTGTCTAGTATTAAGTATTTCTTGATAAGTTTTCCATAATCTTTAAAAAAAATCTTTATTTTAAAATTGTGGGGTACAATTCGGGATTAGGTATACAAATATTCATTGTGCAAGAACCCTTGTTGATGAGGTATGACCCCCCTTCCACAGGCAGATTTCTGTCAATCCCACCTCCCTTCCCCTCTCCCACCCCCCATCTCTCACCCCCCTTCAGTTTCTGGCTACTGTCAATCCTTTCCAAGTAGATTTTGTAGTTTTATTATATATAGGCTCTACAACATTTGTGCTTTTGATTTTTCATAATTGACTCAAAAATTCAAGTAGAATTTAACTTGACTTTTGACACAGATTTATGAGAAAAAAATCACAGACCAATGAGTGTGGAGAAAATCAACAGACCCTATATTTTCTCAAGGACCATCCTTTCTTAGGCCAAACTCCCATTTGTTTTTGCACTGCCTCTTTAATATATTTATGCATTTTGTTTATTGTAGTCCTTGATTCAAACAGAATCCCCCTCATCCAACACGCATACACACTGCATATAAAACAAAATTTACATTTTACAGTGTGACATTTAATCCTATGCCTTTTTATGTAATATAGTTCAATAACAGCATCCTCACCCCCTCTTCAAAACCACAGGCAAACACATAAACATCATGTTTCTGAATGTCTTGCACCACAAAGGAGTCTCTGCCGTTATATAAGTGGGGAAACTGAGAAATTTTGGAGGAGGGTGTGACTTGCCCCAAATTCCCTAGCCACTGAGTATTAAAAATAGAATTATCACTCAGATCCTCTGAAAGCCTAATTCCTTTCTTGATCTTGTCTACCATTGTATTTACACTACTTAGTAAGATTCCACTAAGATTTGAATCAGGTTCTTTAATCTATTTTTAATCATACTTGATGATTGTATAATCCAACAAATTATCAACCTCATATGTATTACCTGATATAAATAATTTTTAAATATTTCAAAATAATATAATTAATTTATAACAATTAGGAAATAAGTTATATCCTAAGAATGTATTTTAACGGGTATTGTATTTTTTAAAAGAGATTAATTAGCATTGGTATGTTGTTTCTACTTAAGAGAAGAATTTAAAAGAGGAAATTTTAAAAAGGAAATAAATGTTTGTTGTACACAATATCTAGAACTTGTACTAGTAAGGAAAAAGTCTAATTTTTTAGATGAGTCACCTTCTTATTTTACTAAGCATCGTTGTAATATTTCAGTTTGTTATGTTTAAACCTAGAAAGTATAAGGTCTGTTTAGGTATCTTCGAGCCTAGCAACAAGAAGATTGTTTTAAGCCATTTGTTACTTTGCTTGTAAAACAAACTCCTTTATATAGAAATGGAAAAACAAAACTGTTCTGTTAAGAATCTTTTAATTTATGTTTCTGGCATTCCACTTGCTTCTAGTTGAATTATTGTTAACATGTAAACTTTTACTTAAACAGATTTGTTCTTGTACCCTTAACTTTCTGAAACATATAAGAAATTATGCATATATTTAACTGGAAGTCTTATATTAAAGCAATGAATTATGCTGAACCCACGGGAGTCCATTGAATGGGATTGCATGATCATATGATAGTATATTATTGCCTTATCATACAAGTATAATATGTATTGAATTATACCCATAGCAGAAAAGTATTCTTCCAGTACAGATGTATGAAGAATTTTAAAAACAAACAAACCCACAAGTGTTAATGTGTGTCTCTATGTATGTATTTTACTTTGTATGTGTGTATATAACTTATATTACGTATAGTCTATAAATATGCTGTAATTTATTAACATGTATGTTCAAAGCGAAATAGGGGAAAGAGTTATATTAGATAGAGTGATACACACTCAGTTCACCTGAACCTTTTGATCCAATCATCTGTTTTTCTTTCCTACAGCAACAGGTTCAATAATCCCACCAAGCCCACTATCACTAATCTATGACTTTCAGTGCACAGCTTCTCCTCATATTAATTCTTATTATTTTTCATCCATTAGCTTCCATGTAAAACTAAAATATTCTGAGAATTGAAAGGGAAAATAAAACATTCTTCCCACTACGTCCTAATAATAAAGAAAGAAACCAGATAGCTGCTCAAGACACACCTGAAATACACCTTAAACGAGTCTCAGAGGAAATGGCTATATTATCACAAATTTAAGGTTAATATATTGGCAATTGTATTTTTTGTCTGAAGTTTCTTATCTGAAAAGGATCTTGTCAACAATGGCAAATACTTTTTATGGCACATAAATAGTGACATTTAGGCTAAGAATGTAAAAGAGCATCTGGAGTAAAATAGCAAACCTGCAAATAAGCACATTGCAATCTTACCCATCCCTTTCTTTCTTCATTTTTCTCTCTAATCTAGACTAAAAATCACTTACTCTGCACAAACTAAAACACACAAAAATCTTATACACTACCAGTTTCACTAGAAAGTAAAGGGATTTTCTTAAAACAACAAATACAGAGTTAAACTTTTAGCCATGATAAGAGATAAGGAATATAAAAAACACAAAACATTTTTCCTTAAGATATAAGACATCAGACATCAATATACTAATAATCGGTCACTCAGAAATATAAATAAGTTGAAGCTAAAACTCTAGCATTAAATATCAAGAAAATAATTAAACTTATCAGTAACACCTCTGGTTACCTTTAGACACAAACTAAAATTCTGACTAGGAGTAAATATTTCCAATCTACTACTAATAATGTAGGATCATGGTATTCTTCACTTACTACATCTAATGAATATGGGTCATACTAAAAATTACTATTAAGAATAAGAATCAACAAAGACATTAACAACATATTTAGATAACCTTAAATAAGCCACATATTACAATGTATAAAATATTTAAAGAAATATAGAATTTAGAAATGAAAAATAGAGATTATATAAATGGCTAGGTGGATATTAAAAAAATTTTTAAAAATTAGAAATATATGTTAAAGTTGATTAGTCAATACATGTTCTTAACAAAAGAATAAACACAAATATAAATAATTTATAAAACTAAAAAAAATCTAAAAATACTACTTACAATAATGTTTGGGAAACAAAGGAAGTGGGAAACATGAAAGAGGGTTTAGAATGTATTCTAAATCAGAAAGTTAAAACTTATATTTAATCAGATTCATCAAGGAGATTAGAGAAAGAATGAAGAAATTGTAGTATATTTTCCAGAATCAAAGAGAAAATATCACTCTATAGATACAAAAAGCAAAAACACAGAGAATAAGAATAAGTTAAAGTTTTACCTAGATATATATACTAAAACTGTTGACCAACAAAGACAGAGAAGATTATCTTTAAAATAACCAGAAATAAATGACAAGTTAATGTCAGATTTCTCAACAATGATGGCATCTAGAAGACAGTGAAATAATACCTTCAATAAAGAGAGAACAAATAGATCAGTAGAAAAAAGAAAAAAAATCCACAATATTCTAAAATTGTATATCTAGGAGATTGTTTTTTTCAAAAAGAGGACAAACTAAAACTACTTGCATATAAACAAAAATGGAAACAAACATGCCAACAGACTGGCACAAAACAAAACAAACAAACTAAAAACAACTAAACGATGTTTTCCAAAATGTAGTTGAACTCAGACAGGAGGACTGATACACGAAAGGAAATAGTGATGAAACAAAGCACAAATTGTGAAAAGATATTTGCAATTTATATGTAACACGGGTTGTGTATTCAGTGTACTGAAGGAAATTTTGTGAATCAAACAACTGTTTTTAAAAAGAGCTATTTCACAAAAGAAACATAAATGGAAAACAAATATATGAAAAAATGCTTAGACTCATTTATAATAGGTAAATGCAATAAAGAAAGTGACAAGATGCTATTTTACACACACTGTTTTAGCACATATCAATACCACAACATGTCGGAGATAACATATAGAAGAGTTGTATATGTAGTTGTGTTAAATTGGTACAAGCATTTTAAACCATATGTAATATTTTTAATAATCTTTCTTTTAAAGAAGTTTTAAATTAACAGACAACTTGCAAATGTTATACAGAAAATCCCAAATATCTCAAAGAATAAAGGAGAAAATAAAGAATAAATTACCCAGGCTCAAAGAAATGTAGGATTTCATTAAGCAAACCAATATGTGCACTACAGAAGTAACAGGAGTGAAAGAGATTTAGGAACAGTGAAAATATTTGACATAACCATGCCTGAGCACTTACCAAATCTGATGAAAAACATTAATCTTCAAATCTAAGAGGTAATACACACTCAAAACAGAATAAATGCAAAGAGATCAAAATAGACATATCACAGTAAAAATGTTGGATAGCCAAAGACCATGAGAAAATCTTGAAAGCAAGTAGAAAAAAAGGATTCAGCTCTTACAAGGAAACACCAATAAGAGACAGCTAATACAATGACTGAAGTGATGTTTATAGTTTTAAATTCCTATATTAAAAAATAAAAAACATCTGAAATTAATAACTTTCCAGTTTAAATCGTCAGAAAAAAAGAGAGATAACCAAAGTTAAACTAAGCAGAGGAAAAGAATAAAAAAGATTCAATCAGAAATTGATGAAATAGAGAATTAAAAAGCAATAGAGAAAAACAATGAATCTACAAGTTTGTTCATCAAAAATGATCAGAAAACTGACAAAATTTTAGCTAGATTCATCCAGAAACAGGAGAAAATTACTAAAATTAAAGATGGAATAGAAAATATGAATAGACCTATAAGAAGAAGATATAATAATAATCAAAATTTACTCACAAAGAAAAGTCCAGGCACATATAGCTTCACTGGTGGATTTTACCAAATCACATAGAATTAATATAATTTTCAGAAAATAGAAGAGAATGTACTTTCCATTTGTTTCAATGATAGTGACAAAAAAAATTCAATGGGAAATTGCAGTCATTTCAATAAATGATGCTTGGGCACCTGGATATGTAACTGATTGAAATTTGACTCTTACCTCATATCTCATACAAAAATTTTCTAAAAATAGACCACAGATCTAAATGAAAGCATTAAAAACTGCAACTATTAAAGGAAAACATCAGGATAGATTTATGGCCTTGGGTTTGCCAATAACATCTTAGACATTTTATTAAAACACAAGCAACAAAAGAAAAGTAAATTGGACTTCCAAATTTATAACTTTTGTCCTCCAAAGTACTTCATCAAAAAATTAAAATACAACCCACTAGATGGGAAAAAATACTTGAAAATCATTTATCAGATAAAAAATTCTATCTAGACTATGTAAAGAATACAATTCAGTAATAAAAGACTAATGACTCAATTATTAAATAGAAGAAAGATCTGAACAAATATTTCTCTGAAGTGTATAAACAAATGGTAAATAAGCACATTAAAAAATGCCCAAAATAGCTGGTCATCAGAAAAATTCAAATCAAATGCACAATGAAATGCTATTTCCCACACACTAGGATGACAGTAATAAAATAGATAATAATGGGTGTTGTCATGAATGTGGAAAAATTGGGAAATGCATACACTGCTAGTGGGAATAAGTAACAGTGCAGCTGTATTGGGAAACAGTTACACAGATCCTCAGAGTGAAACTTTGAGTTACCATCACTCAGCAATTCTATTCCTGAGTATAGAACCGAAAACAATGGTGAACATATGCTCTCACATAAACTTGTGTACAGATATTCATCAAAGCATTATTCATATAAGACAAAAACTGTAAATAACACAAATGTCTATATTAATCACAGCTAAATAAAATGTGGTAAATCCCTGCAATGATATAATATTCAGCCATAAAAGAAATTCAAATGCTGATACATACTATGAGGTAGATTAATCTTGGAAATATTATTCTAAGTGAAAGTCAGTTACAAGAAAAAGTTACATAATTACTTTTATAAGAAATTTCTAGAATAGGCTAATCTATGCCATCCAAGTAGATTCATGTTTGCTAGGGCTGCAGCTTGTTTAAGGAGAAACGGAGGGTCCATGTTATTGGCTGAAGGAGGTGATACTACATTTTGGAAGGGATAAATATGTTCTAAAACTGATTCCCATGATAGTTGTACAACTCCGTGATTTTACTAAAGACTATTGAATTGTGCTTTTTTTTTTTTTTTTTTTTGAGTCAGAGTCTTTCTCTGTCACTCAGGCCAGAGTGCAGTGGCATGCTCACAGCCACTGCAACCTTGACCTGCTGGACTCAGGCGATCTGTCCACCTCAGCCTTCCAAATAGCTGGAACCATAGGCGCATGCTACATTGCCCCACTAATTTTTTTTTTACTATAGAAAGGAGGTCTTGCAAGATTGTTCAGGCTGGTCTCAAACTTCTGGGCTCAGGTAATCCTCTCACCTCTGCCTCCCAAAGTGCTGAGATTACAGGCATGAGCCACCTGCCCAGACTTGAATTGTACATTTTAAATGCATGACATGTACAGTAAGAGAATTATATCTCAATACAGTCATTAAAAAAATAAATAACTGAATAAAGCCAAAACAATATGCACGAGGAACATATCACTAGGTGATATAATAGAATCCTATATAACATTTTTATTAAAAAGCAAAAATCAATAAGATGTTAGATTATATATGTGACAAAACTTAATAAGTTAACTGAATATTGGACATAAAATTAAGACTACCTCTGTATAAGAGAGGGCATGCAGAAGAATCACATTATGAACAGCACACAGAGAGAGTGGAAGGTATTGGTAAATTTCTGTTTCTTAATTTACCTATCGTGATTACTGAGCTAACTGTTATCTTGTTACATATATATTTTATGTATTGGATCCAGTCTTTTGTGTCCAATGCTTATGACATAATATTGCTTAAACTAAGAGAAAATGAACATAACTGAGAATCATCACTCTCATTTTCCATTTACATTCCCATTACCTGCATACACGTTCTTCCTACCTCCAACTTTACAACCCAGAAGAAGATGTAGCTTTTCATCTCTTCAAGGTGAATCTTCTGTTTTTGTTTTAGTTCCATTACTGTAACACGGGCACCCCATGTCATCGATTATCCCTCCTGTGTCCTCAGTCTACCTGCTATCCCTAGTCTCTTCTCCTTGGGCTGTGAGCATAGTTGAAAGTGTCCAATCTTTAAACATTAAACTTATTTACAAGTAATTTTAATTTTTCCACCTTATTTATTTCTTCCACCTGTAAGTTAGCTTTGACTTACTGTCTCTAACTCATTTAATCAAGTTTCTGCAATATGTCTCCCACCCTCATCATTTCAATAACATGACTTTCTAAAGCTATTCAGGAAATAACTTGTAAAAGCTGACTTTCTGCAGCATTTCATTTTATAATTATTCTCACATTCCTCCTCCTCCACATTCTATTATTTTAGTTATTCATATAATAAGTGTCTTGAGCGCCTCTACCTTGCATCTAGTTAAGAATGTGGTCTTGCTCTCATGGTACTTACAGATTTATGGTAGAGATTGGCATCAAACAGGAAACCAATCAACTGTATAGTCAGAAATTGTAATGCGTACATTTGAGGAAGTCTGCATGGTGTGGTGAGGGATTCAGATAAATGAACCTGATTTATATTAGAGTAGTATAGTTTAAACCTGACTGAAGATAGAAATCATTTCAAGATATCTAAATATTGACCATGCCCAAGTCCTAATCTCAGAAATTCTGATTTAATTGGCTTAGGGTATGGTGCAGGCATCAGGGTCTTAAAAATTCCACCCAGTTGATTAACCTCTAACTCCTTCACCTTCAAGTTGAATTGTTCACTGTGTGCTGAGATTCTACTTTTCTAGCAAGCTGATGTCCATGGTGTTGACCATGAGCACAGTCTATTGGTAATAGAAGTGGAAAGCATTTCAAGAGGGTAAGCATTGGAGGTAAAATAGCTTGGAGACATACCTTAAGTGTTAGAGAGAAAGGTATGAGATGAGACTAAAAAAGAAAAAATAAAATAATGCAAAGCCTTGTAAGACTTTTAATTTCATCCTAAGTCATACCAAGTAATTAATAGATTTAAGCAGTACAACGATGGCGTGAACTGATTTGCATTTTAAGGTATTACTCCAGCCACTGAATTGAAGAGAAATTCAAAAGAAAGCAAAAGTGAAAGTTAGAAGATTAATAGGAGGCGATTACAGTTATCCACACAAGAGAGATTTTTAAATTTACAAATGTAGTGAAAGATACACAAATTTGAACACATTTGACATGCATTCTTCAGTCAGAACAAGTAATCTTGCAAAAGCAGATATGATTCATAAGATACATATATAATAAAATATATAAAATTGTAGATGTCTACTAGATACCCAAGAAGAGATAGTGAGTAAATAGCTGGTTATAGAGGGCTGAAGCTCTGAAGGGAAAGTTAAGTTCAAGTTCATATTTGAAACTCTATGTATCATACACTGTCTCTACTTCATAAGGAGTGAATATATTTATATCATTTTTTACTCAAGCAATATCTAGTAACTTATAACCAAGTGAAAGAAAGCATTCTTGATGTGTTTTAGAGTTTAACTATTGCATATGTTAGAAAAGGCCAAATGGCATAGTGGGAAATGGAAAAATGAACCATGACATTTTCAGGTTAGCTGTGAGTACTTCACATAAACATGCCATTTTCTTCTTCCACAACTGCACAGAATTCTTCGGCCATACCAAACAGCAAAGGTGGAAGACAGAAGGGCCTCAGCTTCCTGGGCTCGCTTTGTGGCCGAGGGTCCTCAGCGCACCTGGACTTTGTCAATCAGGCAGGCCTCCAAGGCTGGCTCCCAACAATACACTGGTATGTTGATTTTTTTTTCAAATCCATGACAAACTATGGATAGAGCCTATAAAGATACACTGATCTACAATTGAGCCTGAAGAAGCTTCCACATTAAAAAATTTGGAAGAATAGTCAACAAAACACATTCAGAAAAATCAGTTAAAGAGTCTATAACAACTCCCAATAGACTCTAGTATTATGAAAGGAAAGAAAAAGAAAAAAAAAAAGTTTCTGGAATACGGGTTAGACCAATACTATAAAATGTTGCTGAGAGGTCAAATAAAATTAGGACATGGAAGTGGACATTTGATTTGACAACAAAGATCATTTGCAAGAGCAAGTTAAATGGAAAAGTGAGGGCAGAATGCACATTTTGTTGTTGTAGTTTCATAGTAAATAAGAGGAGAGGAAATAAAATATGTATGACAATTCTTGCCAAAAGCTGATGCTTCTTAATCTCTTTTGTAAGCATTCCATTTTCTTTTAATTCCCTAAATGTTGAAATTCCTTTTTTTCTCATTCTCTACATTTTTTTCTAAGTCATGAACCATACCCTTTCTTTTAAGCAAAACTTAGTCCCCAGAGCTAGTGCTTTATATTTAGCTAACTTCCCTCTGGAAGTCTCAAGAGACTAAAGACAAAAGCATCTCAAAGGCATCTCAAAAGAATGTAGACATCTGAGAGGGAAATAGCTAATGGTATCGATGTAAACATTCATTTTTCAGTAAAACCAAAACTGCCTACCCAAGAAGATGCAGGAAGAAAAAAAAAATGGAGCTGAAAGAACAAAAAGAAATGCTTTGAAATTTCAACTATACAAAAGAAACAAAAGGGCAATGATAAAGTCACTTAAAATGTGTGACCGAAACTGTGCCTTGGATGATATAAACATCCCTGCTCTCTTTAGAGAATATTTCCCAGGTAACACATATGATAAAAAATATATAGGTAATTACTGTGTAAGTATCTGTTGTTACAAATAACATAAGTAGAAGACTTATTTTAAAGGTGTGCATACCCTAATTTGATTTTAGGCCATTAGAGTTTAACTACTTTGAAAAAACTACTGGAACTACATGGAAAAGGTCAGCATGAGATGGGTGTAGCCAACATTTATAATGGAGAAAAGGTGATCATTCTGAAATATCATAAAACTGAGACTGGCAAAACCAAGTGACAGCAAGATGTATCAAAATATAAAACAAACAAACAAATAGTAATTCAAAGTATGATAAGACTCATCTCAAATAACTTTAAGAAAAATTATACCTTTGACTGTTATGCAAAATTGAATAGAGATGAGGAGAAGATTAAAAGATCTTTGCCATTCATGTGTAGGATATCTAACACATTTTGATCATTAAATCCTTCATGTAGTAGTATCCTCCCCAAACCAAAATGGTTCTTGCCCCCATGATAACTCTTATGTCCATGTAGTAAGAGACTCACTAAATTTGTTAAAAGATTGACTATTACCCAGTGAAATTGAATCACAGTGCATCTGTGTGCTATGATTTAATAATTTAGGGAAGATGTGGTCAATATTTGGTCAGGATTTTCAGAAGCCTTTGTTAAAATTCAAAAGGTGTTGGAGAGCAGTAACTTACTAATGTACTCATATCTTTAGGGAATGAGAAAACAAGCTGCAATTAATTCCTTTTGACCAACCATTAATATGCCATTTTACTAATACCAACAAGGCTACATGAATAACACAGCTTCTCAGCCTTTAGAGGCCCTTGGCTTACAGCAAAATTCCACTGGCTATACAAGAAATATTATTGTAATATCACAGACCAATGTAGTTGTGTAAAAACATACAGGTGCTGGAAAAGAAGGCAGCTGTATTTATGAATACAATAGAGCAGATGTAAAGACCGAGAGATATCAACATTAAGGTGAATTTTTGTTGGTGTTTGAATCATGATGCTTCTGTTAGGTGGGTAAAAGAGGGAAAAGGCATTTCATTAAAAAAAAAAAAAAAAAAAGACCAATGAGCACTCAGTGGGAAGTTAAAAATCCTTGCAGCCTTCCTTCCTGTCTTCCTCCTCATTCCTTCTTCCATGTAACCCAATCCACAGTATCCATTGCAAATGTACCTGAAACCCGTCAATCATACATGCACATTTTTCAGACTCTATCAAAGGCCTCAATCTGAATTTTTGAACCTTAGTAGCTGTCTAGTTTCACGGTTGAAATTTCCTTCTTCAAATCTAAGTATCTTACTAAGTATAATGCTCCATTAAAGAGAGAGAGAGACAGAGAGCATAAAAACATTTTAAGAATTTTTAAGCTGATTCAATGCCTCCAAAAAAGAATCCCCAGACAGAATTGCACATTCCTGGCAATCTTTTTTTTTTTTTAAGTTATATTATTTACGGAGCTTTCTGGTAATATCCCAAGTAAAAAGGTTTAGAAGGCTACTTTGATTTATTTAAAGAGTTATTTGTTCTGTGCTACCAATGGGAGGGATACAATAAGTTATGTGATCTAGCACTGGAGATAGCTTCTTATAGAATCAGCTACAATGTAGAATGTGATAGCTGGAGTGTAAAAGCACATAAGAAGATAATAAATACAGAGAATAATTTCAACAAGGAAGACTGAGAAAGACTTTATAGAAATGTGCCTAAAATAATGGGGAGGAATATATAAATATATTTCCCTATGACTAGCTTTTATCCACCTAACGATGGTCTTGAGACTCTTTCTTTATAGATTACCCTATACTGTCATATGCTGTATCTTGCTTTGTTAAGTACTTCTGCTTCATGTGAGACTGGCACAATATATTGCCATGCCTATTTCTATTTAGATTTTGTCTATTAAGATTTTTTTCTTACTTGTCCCAAAGTGTTATATATAAAGTGCCTGAAATTATATAATTTGCCAATAAAGTGAATGGTTTCACTTATAGACTTTCAATTGAATAATATAAGTGAATATTAACATAGTGAAATTTTGAAACTTAGTTAATAACCATAGCACTAGAAAAACATAAACTTCATAGTTGTTACTTTAAAACATTTTCATTAGAAATATAACTTTGGTTATAAATATCTGATAAATACTTGTCTTTATGTATAATTGACTTTAGTGTAGAAACTGTTAAACTGTACATGTATAGCATGTACATTAATTTGTGACCTTTATACAAATTCTAGATTTTTATATTATTCAAACAATTTTAGCAGCATTGGTTTACAACAGTTAAATCAACATCTGGTCGACCTTAATGTCCATATTCCTTTGTATGTCAGTGTCACATTTGATGATAGTATTAATTAGTTTTCCTTAGAGCTGCAAAGTTTTCCAGGATGTAATGAAGATGGCTTCTAAGAGGCCCTAAATCTGTCACAAGGATGAGCTCTTCCTTGGGGAAAGGCTGCACACAACATGGTGGTATTAGTTTAGACAAATAAAGGGAGTAGATGGCAGGTAGCAGACATGAAAAACAATGAGAAGTGTTCTTAAATTGTTAAGCCCAAATCCCACCACCACACCAATACCTCTACACACACAGATACACACACACACACACACACACACACACACACACACACACACACACACACACACACACACACACCTTCCAGGGGATGTTAAGCAAAAACAAAAAATCTAAGTTTTAGGAAATTTCTCTTTCGGTATTTAAAGTCAAAAAAACCTGACATTCTTTAATTATTGGTTTTGTGGCCAAATGTCCCAAAGATGGCATTTCCTTTTCTTAAAGAAACCAACATTTTTTTATAGCTAGAAGTTTTTCAACTTCAGCCTCTCTGGATAATATCTCCACGGGAATATTATGCACATCCTTAGCCACATTTTTATCATCTCTTCACATGGAAATGGGACTTTCAGTGAAATAAGTTTCCTGCTACCTGCTGAGGACACTGCAGGATCTTGTCAGGATGTTGTGGTCACATCACCCACAGGAGTCTCTCTTAAGAAGGCATCTGTAAGTGGGTTAGCATTCTCTGCATTACAGACTCTCACTCCTTGTACCCCACATCTTTAAGATAAAAATTTTAAAATAAGAAAAAGAAAAAGCACAGGCTTACACAGAGAGAAAAAAAAAAAAAAACTCTATGCATAAGGAAACGCTTGCATTAATTTCCGAATAAGTAATCCAGATTCAGAATATCAGAAGCCAAAGAAAAAAACTAACCTCTTGATTCCAAAGCTTTGTTCTAAAATTCACCTCTGTCATTTGGTTGCAAAATCATTTATATTGATTTGGTATTTTATTTGCTATTTTGTTTAGGATCATATTGAGTTATGCAGATCAACAGGAGGCGAGCTGGATGAAACCTGACATTGTTAGAAATGTGTTTTCACGTTTAGGAATATTGGCCATTTACTCAGCTCTTTCACATTCTCCAGTAAAATGTTATACATTTCTTCATAGAATTAGAACACATTTATTTATAGGCTCATCTCTAGGTATTTTTAATTTTTTTCAGTTACATTTTCTAATTGGTTACAGCTGGTTTTTATGACAGTTATTAATTTTGACAGATGATTTTATACCTGGCTGACTGATTTTATACCTGCTTTTACCAGTGAAGTAGAGAGATTTTTTAAACATATAGAAGAATATTTATATAAAGGATATTTCGTATATGAACACATGCATATATATGTAATCTCGACCTCTTAGGGCATTTTAGGTGGAGAGGAGCTATGTGCCTTCATTCATTCAATCTGCCATCATGATCCAGTTTCCTGAATTTAATATTTCTAAATTTGAGGGAGCAAACTAATTTGGGTATTCACAGTCACAGAGTTCACTAAGGACAACATGACTCATTTGTAACCTAGTAACCACATTTTTCACTCAATTACATATTGTCGTGCTTACTAAGTGACTGCTCCGATGTGCTCTTTCAATGTACCTGCATAACAATCACTGGAAAGCTCAGTAATTTAAGCATTTCAGGTCTGGAGAGGTGACTGTGATTCCTCCACAATCACTGCTGTAGGGAGAAATGGAAAGCTCTGTAATATCACAATAGATTTTTATCACTGAAAGTAAAAAAGAAAAGCACAGTAGTTCTCTATAGTATTTCTCCTTCACTTTAAATCAATTTGCCCAGATGATTTTCTGCCATCTCATATGATAATGACTACTTGCATGAAAATATCTAAGCATATATACACATATACATATTATTTGTCTAAAAAAATTTATGTTTTTCTCTAAGCAAAATGACTCTGATGTCTAATCCTGAGAGAAAACAAGCCATTTTCCTTCGAAGTTTCTCCACAACAGGATCATATTTTGCTTTAATTTCACAAGGAAGTCAAGCTTCATCATCATTATTTTGTGAGCACAGGCGTGAGTTACAAGTTGGAAATTCAACTCAGCTTGACTTTTGGAGACAAACTTACCATCTAAGTTACAAATATGTGACAACTAAGATCAGCCTCTTAACTTTGATTTGTTACTCTTAGAAAATCTGAAGATCAATTTGTGAAACTTAATACTTAAGTAGTGAAGTGTGATAAATGCATTTGGTTCACTTGGTAGAATATTTTACTGCCATTAAGTAGCACTTTAAAAATATATTACAAGCCGGGCTCGGTGGCTCAGCCTGTAATCCCACGCCTTTGGGAGGCTGAGGTGAGTGGATTGCCTGAGTCCGTGGGTTCGAGACCCGCCTGGGCAGCGAGACCTCATCTCTACAATAAATCAAAAAATCAGCTGGACGTGGTAGCGCATGCCTGTAATTCCGGCTACTTGGAAGGCTGAGGTGGAAGGATCACCGGAGCCCAGCAGGTCGAGGCTGCGGTGGCCGGAAGCGGCCACTGCACTCCAGTCTGGGCGACAGAGTGAGACTCCAACTCAAAAAAAAAAAAAAATGAAAAATAAAAAATAAAAAAATAAAAATATATTACAGCTTGGAACATTGTGATCTGTTAAAAGAAAAAAAAAGGCAAGATGAGTTTTTATCTCTGTCCTAATAAAATTTTAAATGAATCAAAAATATTAGCAGTACTTACATCGCAATACTAAAACTACAGGTAATTCCCTGATTATATTTTTTCTTGTGTTTTACAAGTTGGACCTAAGAACTTGATTATTTTTAAATACAGCATATTTTGAAAGTATCAACAATAAAATACTAATTTGGTAAAGGTAAATAAGAGTGGGAGGAATGTAACTATAAGCTCCTTTTTATTGTAATTTGAGAAAAAAAAGTTCTACAAATATTATTTTGTATAATGAAGTCAGAGTAAATCCAGCCAAAGAGTGAAACTGACAATGAAAATGGTGACTTCCCCCTAAGCTACTTGATTTGACATTAACTAGGGTCAATCTGTGGTATGATTATCAATATCACACAATAGATCATCATGTTGCCTATTCTAAAGTCAATATGAATGTTGTATATTTAGTACCATGAATCTATTTAGCTTGTCTTCCTCTCAGATTTTATAATTTATAACAACAACTACATCTCTTGTTGTCAAATTAAATTGAATATAAGCCATTGGTAAATGTTTTATTACCCATGGTCTCAGGCAAAAGGACTTAGGACAAATATCAGAGAACATCACATCCTAGATTAAAGATTTATTACATGCTATAACTCCACCAACTCACAGGCATATTCTAGCAATCTCACTCTATGTGGTAATATTTCCTTGTAGGGGTAGGACCAGGCCTGACCAGTTTCTAAAAGCAATGCAAAATGGAGATCTTTAAAATATTGCTTATTTGGTGTGTACTGTAGCTTTGAAATTACTTTTCCTAGTTTCTTCTTCTTTTTTTTTTTTTTTGATTTGGAGTCTCACTTGGTCGCCCAGACTGGAGTGCAGCTGCCGCTCCCGGCCACCGCAGCCTCGCTTGCTGGGCTCCGGTGATCCTTCCTCCTCAGCCTTCCAAGTAGCCGGAATTACAGGCATGCGCTACCACGCCCAGCTGATTTTTTGATTTACTGTAGAGATGAGGTCTCGCTGCCCAGGCGGGTCTCGAACCCACGGGCTCAGGCAATCCACTCACCTCAGCCTCCCAAAGGCGCGGGATTACAGGCTGAGCCACCGAGCCCGGCTGTTCCTAGTTTCTTAATGTCATCCTTTTTTTGGTGTATGTTCAGTTATGTAGCTTTTCTATTTTGCTTATGCCCTAAATTTTTAACATATTTTGAAAACATTTGCTTTTCTGTTTCATTAAAAAGATTGATGTGCATGCAGCATAGCTTCTTTTTTTCATATAATAAAGTTTTATTGAACAGAACATTGACTTTACTTTCATATCCCTCCATTTTTCACTCAGGCACTCTCTGGTGGTAACTCCAAGGCTCCTTAGTAACCGAAACTTTTCTAATTTAAAAATATACATTGTGGAATTTCATTTAATGGTTCTGTCTCAATGGGTTGTATGTACTAAGTTGATTAAAGTGTATTCCTTTTTGTTAACCTTATCTCAAATGTGGCAGTCATGGAGATGCCTGAGGAGATGCAAGGAAGGACCCCTGTTGAGATCTGAAAAGTGTGGTCGGTACAGCAGCTTCCAGCTCTTAATCCTTTCTGTTTCATCATAGCTTTGAGGCAAGGTCATGCTTCTTTATGTGGCCACAGCAGAAAACTGAGCAAACAATGCTGCAAAAGTTGATTCATTTTTGCTTAACACAGAGCTTTTCCAACAGGCTATCTTTCTTTCAAACATCCCTGTTGGGCTGGCAGGTTTTTGTCACATCCAAAATAAGGTCTGAGAGTTCTTCCTGAACAATCCTTCTTCCTCATCCCACCCCTCTTTTAAACAAAAAGTAAACTTTTCCAGACCTTTCAAGCTTCATGCTCAGTCTCTGTTGCTCAGAATATCCAACTTTCACATAATACAGAAATTTTCTCCTCATAATACCTGCTCAAAGTATTATGATACCTACCTGCTGGGTAAAAACATAGCCCTTTAACTTTGATATCATGTGGGATGATATATTTATAAATTTCTTAAAATGACAATCTCACTAACTGTATAACTATTTGTCTAGCACTGAAAAAGTAATTTGTAAATCTGAGCAGTATATAACCAAAGTCTATAATCCTCACTCATCATCAGTTTAGCTCAGTAAGTGTGTAGCAATGTACATATTTTATGCAGTGCATTCAGATCCTCAACATTCGGACATTCGGAGCCCTCCTATTTCTCCAGTTTCAGAAGTGAATAAGACACTTTTCAATGTGAGAATGGCTGTCTTCATGGGTTATTTTTTACTTCATCAACAGAATTTTAGAAGACATCAGATTTTCCCTTTCCTATATAGGAATCTAAACAACAGAAGTAGCAACCACAACAAAAGCATTGTGTTGCCCTTTTCTAAAATCACAATCACATTATTTTTTCCTAATTTTGAGCTAAATGATTTATTCTGAGGTCAAAATTATGTATTTATGTATAGAAATAGAAGTCTTCCTTCATGATCCTGGTAAGTCAAGGTTTTGTTTCTCTTCTTCTTTCACTCATTTAAAATATAATAAAATGTCTACCTGTGCTTTTCCATATCAGATTAATGTTGATAGAATTCTTTGCAAGTATATGTCATTTTGTGTGTGTGTATGTGGGTGCAGTCAAACAAGCTGAAAACCTAATGGTACCATCAGCAAGACTGGTAAGCATTCTTACAACTATTTCAAGTGATGTCTAATTTTTCCTTTTCTATTTTGCTGTTTTCATTATACATGAAATCTCATAGCAGCTAATTTATAAGCTATTATTTTATTCAGGATCCTATGTACCAGTTACGAGTAAAAGGAATTCAACTAAAATGAGCTTAGGCAAAATGTGGACTGTATCAGCTCATTAATTAAATCATGGCTCTCAGAGCAACCAGACCAAGAGCTTGTGAACCACTCTCACTGTGCACTCCCCTCTGGCTCTCCATTTCTCATATTTGCTTCTTTTGCCCTGCTTGTTTCATTTTCTCAGACTGTCTTAAAAAAGCTAGAGCCTTTGACCCAAGCAGCTTCCAGGCTCTCTCCTCTTAGAAATCCATCCCAAGATAAAGGATTCTTATACCATAACTCTAACTTTGACAATTAATGAGAAGATCTTGTATTATTTTGATTGGTTGATGCTGTCTATTCTGTGACCTCAGGGGAGGTGACTATAAGGGGAATCCCATCTAGAACCCACAGGATTGATGTGGGAAATGGGCTTTTGGAGGCCCATTAATAATTACACAAATATACTAAATGCATTTTTCACTTTCTAACAAAATATGGGAAGTATGATATCCAGAAAAATCAACTGATGTTCAACTTTTGCTCCTTTAAGCAAATTCAGTGGAAGTTCCTACCGAATGTTTAGTTAAAGTAATCTAACTAGCCTAAATAAAAGCTCACTGGAACAGTTAAAATTTATTTAGTCTGTAAATTGCAAGATGAATAGATGAATATTTGAAAATTCCAAAAAATGTTTAACCCCTTTATGAATAATTAACTAGGATATTTTCTTAAAACTGAATTCACATTTGAGTGGAGGGGGAGGAGGTATGTCTGCCTCTTGAGAATCAATTCACTTATTAAAATTCAAAGACGCATGTTTAACAACAGTTCGATGTGTTAGAGTATTAAAGAAAGATTTGATTGCCAGACAGTTTTGTTCCAGAGCCCTGGTTTTAAATACGTGCTGTATTTCCATTTCATAGCTAGCTTTTATTGAGATTTTTTTTGGTCTTCCTTTTAGTAGATGGAAGATTCACACTAATTTGATCAATATTAACAAAAATCCACTATGCTACTGGCACTGGCAGTACATGGGTAAATAGAGTACAGATCTTGCTCTGTAGTGGCAAATAGTACAATTAGAAAAAAGTGTAAAAATAAAATATTATATATGTATATGTATACACATGTATGTACAATTTTGGTTATACTGGAGTTATATAAAAAAAATTTGCAATAGTGAACTTTTTTTTTAAGTGTGGGAATTTGGAGATGGGGAGAGGTTTTACATTGGAAGTAAAGCCAGATGAACATTTGGAAGAATTAGTGGGCTTATCAGTTGAGTCATGAGTAGAAATAAAGCTCAAAGTGACAAAATCTATGTTAAGATATAAAGTCACATTAATTTAGTATTTTGAAGAATTATACATATTTCACATAAATGAAAAATAAAGTACATTAGTATGTTTTATAGACAAAATTTAAATGGTTAGAAAAAATAAAGAAAAAATAGATCTCGCAGATTATGTAAATGATATTAGAATTATTTCTATCATAATTAGAAGTTTGTAAGCAGGAATCAAGCTAGCTAATGAAAAATGAGATGATTATATTTTCATTTTTAAGAGATCTCACTCGCAAGAATGTGGGGAAAAGACGAATGAGGGATTGACTGTTGGTCATTAACTGAGATAGGAAGCAAGAGGTATAATTTCTTGAACCAAATCAGTGATACTCAAGATGGAAATGATAGGGTTTTATGGTATTCTGGATTCTATTAGTTACAAGTAACTGAAAACCAACGAAAAGTAGCTTAAGCAACAGGCAGTTGTGGCTCATGTAACCCAGCTATGATGATAAGTTGAATAGCATTAAAAAAAGGTAAAGAAAACAAGGGATAGAAATTGGCTGGATATGTGCAATGAAACAAACAACAACAAAAAAAAAACCACAGGGACTGAAGGAATGGCTTCACAATATTTTTTTCTTTCTTATTTTCTTTCTTTCTTTTTTTTAAAGCAGAATTTATTGAGTGGCTAGAAAATCTCTCACAGTGGAAGGGGACTCGAGGGGGTTGGTTGCCAATATTTCTTTATTGATTGCTGGTTTTATGATATTAACACAAACTTCATTTTGGAAGATCAGAAGAATGTTATGTGAGGAACTAGTTGAGAGGCAGTAAATTTGATTTTAGATATGTAGAAATGAAGATACTCTACACATGTAACTAGAAATATTTCAGAAGCCATAGGTAATGGTTTATAGCTGAAGGGTTTTGTAGTTTTAAAGACTCAGATTTAGGGAATAGTAGTGTATATTGTACTTTGGGAATAAATATATTGTCATAGTATACAGTAGAGAATAAGGGGAGAGTTGTGAACATCAACATGTTAGTTAGAGAATATTAATAGTTTTTAATAACCCAATTAGAAATCTAAGCATATTTTCATATAAATAACATATCCCAATTAGATGGAATTTATTAAAAAGTTGTAATAAAAATTATTAATAGAAACTTAAATATCACTTAAAGCAGGGGTTCTAAGAAAAATATGTTCCAAATTTTAGAACAAATGTTAAATAAAACAAACAAAAATACTTGTTTCTTAATTATGGATTAGCAGTCATTTATATTTGTCATTAGACATACTACTTAGTTATTAAGTCATGATTACTAATCTTACATATATTCCTAAGCAAAATTATAATTTGCTTCAACACATAGAGCAATGACATCAAACAGTGGTAATAATATATTAACATCACCTTGCACGCTCTAAGTTTACATTGGACTTACATCAAAATAATATAAAATACCATTTAAAAAAATTCATTAGTTCTAAAATCATACATTTGACTCTTCAGTGCTTTCCTTTACATGACAGAGGTCCTACATATTGAAAACCATTTTTTTTGTTGTTGTTTTGTTTTGTTTTGTTTTTTGTTTGTTTGTTTTGAGTTGGAGTTTCACTCTGTCACCCAGACTGGAGTGCAGTGGCCGCTCCCGGCCACCACAGCCTCGACCTGCTGGGCTCCAGCGATCCTTCCGCCTCAGCCTTCCAAGTAGCTGGAACTATAGGCACGTGCTACCACAGCCGGCTAATTTTTGACTTATTGTAGAGATGAGGTCTCACCAAGTTGCCCAGGCGGGTCTCGAACCCGCGGGCTCAGGCAATCCACTCACCTCAGCCTCCCAATGCGCGGGATTACAGGCTGAGCCACCGAGTCCGGCTGAAAACCATTTTCAACTCACATATAAATATACCCTATAATGGCCATTCCTGTTTCCCTCTTTTGATATTTTTTGCCCATCATGATACGCCTTCCATACTTTTGTCCATATGAAAGCCCCCCAGTTCTGGTGGCCTGGTTGAAGTTTCTTTTGTCCAGGAAAATTTTGCTATAACAGTCCATGCTAACGATTTCCCTCTTCTATTGCCTACAAGTGAATGACTAAAACACAATTTGATTATTAAATGTGCCTCCCTAATTAGACAGATACTGCATTGATGGCCCAAGTCTTAAAACGCTTTTTTAAAAAAAGTCTCACATAGCACAACACAAAAGACATAGTAAAAGCTTTCTAAATAACTCTTAGTGATTCGTGCTCATAATATCAGAAAGGATTGACAGCCTTTTCCTTATTCAAAGAATAATTCTATTTAGGTAGTAATGGTGGTTGTTTGTAAGGGAATATTCAAACAAAATTGTTTACGGCCTGAGCTTGAACTGCTTCCATCAGAACAGACTGACCAGATGAGGGATCTATTTGGATTTTTTCCTTGGCCTTATTCCACAATAACCTCAGGCAGTCTAATTAATTTTTAATTTTCTTTCTTTTTTTGTCAATTCCAGTACAGAGACATTGTAAAGATAAATAATGGAGAATTAGAGAAAGGGGTACCTCCATATAATCACCAAGAATGTTTCATTAAAATATACCCTATAAATCTATATTCTATATGTGAAATAAAAATAAAATGATACAATATTTTTAATATCTAACACCCTTAAATTTTCATCTTAGAGGGGTGTTATTATTCATGAACTGTACATTTTACAATAGATTCTGACACCTTCTATTCATTCTACATATAATGCGAACCTTTCCAATGAGCCGATTATTTGAAGTGAACCAATTTAGTGATATGTCTGGTAGTAGTTATTGGTTCATTTGAACTACTGAGTTAATTTTAACTTTTATTTTTAGACCAAAACTTCAGCTGCTTAGCTGAAGAATTTTTTTTACCTGAAAGATGGAAAATTTTAAATGAAAAACTTAATCCATATGTGCTGAGGAAAATCTAAGAAGATTTTCAAACTCCTACGTAAGAATGTAAACAAGGTTTCATACACAGCACATCCTGGAGAACACGTGTTTTCTGACTTTCATAGCATGTGATTGACTCTTTCAAAAATAATGTCTTTCATAGTTCATTACAAAACTTGACCTTTTTTTTACCTTTTTAATTTGACATAATTTCAGACTTGTTTTTCTGCAAAATGTAATTTTGTGTTTAAAAAACATGGAATATTCTTACTGGTGAATTGTTTAAGGTGCTAAAAGTCAGGAAAGAATGTAAGACTAATGGATTCTTGTGGAAAATTTTAGCAAGATAAACAATTAGAGCAAAAGATAATAGATCAAGACAGGGGAGAGAGAGAGATAGAGAAATCTAAGGTTAGTCCAATGCAATAATTTACTCTAATGATTGCTGAAGATCAATGCGTATTTCTGTTTCTTTTTTTGAGTCAGAGTTTCACTCTGTCACCAAGGCTGGAATACAGTGGCATGATCATGGCTCAGGTGATCCCTCCATCTCAGACTCCCAAGTTGCTGGGATTATAGACATGCACCACCACGCAAGGATAATTTTTTGGTTTTGTGTAGAGACAAGGTCTTGCTATATTGCCCAGGCCAGTCTCTAACTAATGAATTCAAGCAATCCTCCCACCTTGGCCTCCCAAGGTGCTGGGATTACAAGTGTGAGCCAGAATATTTCTATTTCTGACAAAAGCCTGGTAAGAAGAGAGACATGTCCTCTCCACCACACTCCAAACTGCAGAGAAATTCAAAACTGAAATACTTGTCCACTTTTTGCTTAATACTACCAATTGAAGAGAAGTAATAAATATTTATATGATCCCCTTTCCATCTTTTTATCTCAGACAAGTTTGATCTTTTTTGTCTTCCCTTTTTCAACAAAACATTGAAGTATAAAGACTATAAAAAACAAACTTCCATTGATTTACTTTCATATTAGTCAAGAGACACTAAGCCTGCTCTTAGTTGATAAGCAGCAATTAGAATGTGAACTTAAAAAAAAAAAACTAGTTCTTAACTTGAGAGTTTAGATTCTTTTTGACTAATCTTTGATCTGTTGTGCTTGTGTATATCGCTACTTGAATCATGCTAAATGTAACATTGCTGTTTTCCTAGTGAAAAGTAAAGCATCTATAATAATAAATTGTCTATTTTAAAATTGTCTATTTTAAAGATAGATGAAACCAAAGCAATAAGTTCTCAAGAAAGTTCTTTGTGGGAAAACAAAAACAAAAAACATTTAATAAGTTCTACCTTTGATGAGAGGCAATACAAATTCTAACTCTCTTCTCCACCTCAGTTTCTGGGCTTATTTTGCACTGAGTGACTTACCCAATAATCATATCTCAAACTTGGAAGGGACTTAAATGTCATCCAGTTCTTTCTGTCATTGTATGGATTCTTCCCACAACCTCACAGAGAGCATTAACTCATTCTTTATCCAAACACTTCCTGTTGCAAGTCTTGGGCCCCTTGCTCTGGTAGCGTATGGAATAAATTGAAAATACCCTGCTAAAATGGAAGTACATTTTAATGTCTTGAAATGTAGTGTGTGGTGCTCTTTGAGCATATATGTTTATCAAAACACGTCATTTCATATTTTTAGCATATTTAACATACATTTACACCATGCAGAGAATGTGATATGTTTTGTTTTTCACTTTAATGCTGTTACTCTGACCATTTTTCTTACTATGTGTTATCAGTCACATCTTTGAACCTCAATACAAAAGATTCCATTAATTTTTATAAAATTCCTTTTACTTGTTTTCCAGTCTGTCATTTATTTTGATTATCTCTTGTCCTGTCCAGTATTATGTCATTTGCAAAAGCATTAACAAAGACAGCAAGAACAACTGCAGCAGTAGACAATGATAATGGCAAAGGCAGATTTTTTTTTTTTAGATTAGAAAATATGGTTTATTTAGAAAGCATATTAGAGAGGGAGAGAAAGAAAGAGGAGATTCACACCTCCCCAAGGTAGGGAAGAGGCCCCAAACCAGGAAGTATGGTGACAATTATAGCTGAAAGAGCACATGTCCAAACAAGAGTCTAGTAAGGCCCAAAGATAGACGCTTGATGCTACCATGTGGCTTCTCGTATCATAAATATATTTAAGTGATATCCATTTCATGATTTCAGATCTCACACAAAAAAAGTGACTCTAAACCCTCTCTAACACAAATGTGCCTAGGAAGTAATAAAGTAATAAAGTGAAATTTATGGGATCCATAGATCACTAAGAACATTAACATGATTTTGGTCTAGTTAATCTCAATATAGCCTTTGGTATACGACTTTAATCATTCATTCTTTCCATTATTGAAAAAAAACTTTTGAAAATTTTGTGAAAATTAACAGCTACCAATAAGGATGATGATGGTGACAACGCACTGTAAGCATCAACAGGCCAGGCATCCTCCTAGTTCTGAGAAACTCAACAATGAACAACACTCTATTTCATTTTCTCAGGAAACATACACATCCTAAGAGAGAACTAGACAGTATAGCAAACAAATAGAATAATTTACAAGTAGTGACACATGCTGTGATTCAGAAGTAAAACGGGATAATGGGAAAATGTAAAAAGTTGAGACAGAAATACAGTAGAAAATGAAAAGTAGTCCATAAAGCTAAAATGCTCAATAAATGTTTGTTGATTGAATATATGAAAAAAAGTGAACTGCTCAGGAAAAAAAATAATGAACAAATGAATGAATAAATGACCCAGAGGAGGAAAAGGTACATATGATATAAGTCATTCTCAAAATGTTATCATGTCCTCTGTCAAAGGTGAAAGCAGGTAAAATTGTCATCATATTTTTATGCCCATTCTTCAAAGTTTCAAGATAGCCTTTCTGTGATTCCCTGCCCTCCCATTCCCCAAAGACCATACTTCTATTTTATCTTGCAGATCAGAGCTCACTGTGTAGTTCTCCTTAGACTCTCTCTTCCAAAGGTTAGCCCCAAGCTCCTTCCTGCTGTGGACACCATTTATGAATGGCAGGTTGGAGTGTGCAACTGACAGCATATACCAGGATGGGGCATGTAACAGGGTGCCAGGGTGGGAAAAGGGGTAGCAAAAGAGCCCCAGAGTTCTTGAACCATTTTTGTATAAAAACTTAAAGTTTCAAGTTCACATCTGAATGAAAAGTAATTCACGTTTTCCTCCATTTTCCCAAGGAGTCAAATAAGGTAAATTATTGTGTCACAGTGAAATGAAAACTAAGCCAATGCTCACTCCATGATGACTTCCATTGTTGGGATTGATTCCTCAGTTGAACAGCATCTGCAGGTGGGATTCTTCTTTTGCTGCTTCTGTTCAACTCAAAATATTTTCCGACAGATGGTGATAGCAAGTAAATAAGACCTACAAATTTCAGAGACTGGAGAATGCCTGGGCTCATGAAAGAAATCATAATCATAAATAAATATATTTCAAGGTGTTCTTATATTTACTGAGCTCTGAGATATTAGAGGAAAAAAACTCACTCACATTGCAGGAAATAGAGTTTCCTACCTCCTTTCCCACTTGTGAATAATATTACCAAAAGACTTACAGTGTATTCTTGGCAGAAAACTCTGGGCACAAGATATCTAACTCTGTGTGGACATTAAATATAGCACTTTTAAAATGATTATTTGGTTCAAGAGATGTAGGTAGGTAGCACTAACTAGCCAATTTTCTATATCCTGACTGCAAGATAATCACCTGACTTTAAAGCAAACATTTGTGAAACCACTAGGCTTATTTAGGGAAAAGAATGAAAGAAAAATAACAAGTACATTAACACTGAACTTGCCAAATACAACAAAATTCCTGGATATAAGAACATTAACATTAAACTTATCAAATGCAGCACTGTTTGTAGAAAAATTCCTGGAGAGATGAAGGCTTTTTATTTATTTATTTCAAAAGTCACATCAATGCCTGAACTTGCCTATGAAACATACCAAACACGGTTTTAAGGCAACTCAAAATGTTTATTGCTTCAGAAAATAATGTCATATTGCTTTATGTTAGATTCTGAGTGTGACAAAAAAGAAGTCTCTGGAATCTTTATTCTATTCACAAATGCCATTTTTACCATATTTTGCAAATCAACTAAAGCTTAAAATATTCCCTTACTATAACATAAAAAAGCAATGTCTGGGTCTTTATTCTATTCACAAATGCCATTTCACCATGTTTTGCAAATCAACTCAAACTTAAAATATACTCTTACTATAAAATAAATACTGGTTAAAATGTCTCCATTTTAGATTTAATCTCTCTAGATTTTAGGATTCCTCATGAACCCTTACAGCTATTGGATGTAGCTTACGCTGGCAAAATGAAATAAATCAGTGTGTGAATAACAAAGATTGTGCTTGTCTTTTGTCCTAAATTTATAAGCAACGATTTTTATCCATTTCTGCATCAGTTCACTAAAACATTTATTTTTAAACCCAAAGGAAAGGGAAAAAAATTACCTCACTGCCTTTTATTTCTGACTTGCTATAAAATCACTGAACTTAAACAAATTTAAAACATTAGATGAGGAAGTAATCATCACATGAAAGTAATGAAATTAAGGTACGACTAATATTTCATTCAATCAAAACTATATTTCTTAATATTTGAATGCCTCTTATAAGGATACAATTATTGATGCCTAGTTCCCTCAAAGATTGTAAAAGAGACTCAACTGTTGCTTAAATCTTCAAATAAAAAATTGTTCTAAGAAAATTGGATGCAAAATTTGTTTTCTGCTTTAGGAATTTCAAAAGAGAGATACTAAAAATGAAACTATAGTGAAATATATCATTTAACTTACAGAGAAGAATAGGCCCACAGTTATTATCTCTCTTCCTTAAACACAAAAATATGTGTGTATGTTTGTGTTCATGTGTGTATATGGGTAGGAAGTTATAGAAAGTGGGTTAACTTTATATAGAATATAGGAAATCTACTAATGACTGTATTGCATGATAAAAATAGGTTAGATGGATAATTTTGAACAGATTTTTTTAGTGACATACAATATGCTCTGCTAAAGGCTTATTTTAAAATAGAAACTATAATTTGTAAGGGAAGTATGCCTCATGAAAATAAATCTTTTAATGTAATCAATTTTGAAGTTTTTTTTAACTAAAAATATGTCTGAAAATTTACCCTATTGAAGTTTCTACATATCCAATAGACTTTAGCTTTCATTTCTTCTAAGTTTATCTCTATGTTTATCTATATTTAGTTTTTGTTTAAAGTGTTGTTAAGGTATATTCGTTCATGGAAATAAAAGTTATTTCCTTCTTTGTCCAGATTGTGTATATTGCAGAAGTCTGTGGTCATTATAACTTAGAAAATATTGTTTTGTTAAAAATAATATAATCAAGATATGTAGATCTGGGTTCTGAAATATATTGATACAATAAAATATGGATTGAAAAACAAATTAATCATACATTTCTCAGGGAGACCAGGAACTACCTATTCTTGGTGTTCAATTTTTTATTTTCCTTAATTGTACTAAATAGGTATTTCGGTAGCACTAAAAACATACCTGAGTTTTTGCATTAAATAATATACTCAGAATAACACACCCTTCACCAAGAATATTTCTGGGTTTTTTTTTTCAGTGCTTTTCTGTTTTTCTTTTAGTAATACCAAATAATACATTCACAAGAAACAAGAATACATAGCCTTTCAATCATATTTATGTGATTAAAAAGCTATAAGGGAACATAAATGACCATCTCTGAGATTATAGCTTATATTTGTATGATGTGTAATGGTTATATTCTCATAATTGCTTTAAATAAAAAGTCGAATTTTAAATTCCAGACAGGTTACATTTTTCTCTTTTTATAAATCAGCCAAGTCTTATAAAGAAGGAATTTCTCTAAAGAGTTTCAGATTTAGCTCCGATCAAATAAAAGGCAAACATTACTGGGAAAATTGCCATTTGTCAACTGTTCCATGTCATATCTGTGGTGATACAGTTCTCTAAACAGCAAATGTCAGAATACTGACACTATACTGTTCAAAGTAAAACAAGTAGAAAATTGAGCATAAACAATCCAAAAATATTGACAGTGGTGCATTTGTAAATGAATGGTGTTTGTGATGACTAAATTTTCTAGCAAGTTTGAATTTATTTTCTATAGGACATCCCTCATGGGAGAGGGCCAGAGAATATATGAGTCAAGTTTCTTTTAAGGTAACCCCCCCAAAAAAAGATTTTACATTCTTGCTTAATTAAAAAGGGAACAGTACAACTGGATGACACTTCTATCTTAAAAAACTGAAAATTAAAAATTATGCAATGTTCTAAAAGTATAAAGATTGATCCAAATGTTGCTGTACATAATAACCTTCGAACATATTCCAAAGCTCACCTGTTTAGTTAGACTATTTGTTGCTATCACTGGATTATGCTTTCTCAAATGCAAAATATAATCAAATAAGAAGAAGGGATTTATTACATCAACTAATTTCTTATATTATAATGACAAAACAGTTGTTTCCCCTCTAATTGATCAAAATGCTAAAGTATCATTCTTCAAATATTCAAATCTTACCTTTAGAGAAACATTAACATGAATTGTTTCTTCATCCAAATCTGATTCAACGTTCCCTAACCAGCAAAATGCCCATTTATGGATGAAAGCAGATGTCCTATGTGTTACATTGTATTCAGAAATATAGATGGCATTTCATTTTACTAGGTAGCTTAGAGTGACTACTTCTTGTCATAATGTTGTCATAGTGATAGTGACATCAATGTACTTCATGGTAATCAGTGCAGCGATTTATCTGAGAAAAATATCAGCACTGATTCCTGGTGTATTTTACTTCTCAAAATACTGTAAAATGTACTTTTTGATAAACTGCATATAAACAGGCTCTACTTAAGTGAAGCACCCAGGACTTTAGAAGAATTGATGGATATATGTATCTGTGAAATGTAGAGAACACATATTTGAAAACATATCTGAATGCATGATGAGAGTATTGGTTAACATAGCCAAGAAATCGTGATTAACTGGTTGCTAAGGAAGATTTTGCTCTCAAGTGCCTTTGCCAAACACAAAATCTCCTCAAGTCATGAGCTCAGTTTAATTATTTTGTAAATCCTTTTTAATTTTTTTGGACTCCAGGAGTGATATCGTGGTGATAGTTCTTAATTCTGGATTCTATCCTACACATCGTTAACAAAATGCTTTTAGTCAACACCTTTCATGCCAAAGGACTGTTACTGAAACTTCAGATATTCATTAGTGATTCTATTGCCTCTTACTCTGATGCTGTAATGTGCAGGTTGCCATCACAATAAACAATAAGAATGACATTGGCAGAGAATGTCTTCCTTGTAAGACAGAATGAAGAGAGAGCCCCATTTTTAGGTCACAATGCCAAAATGAAAATAAAAGCAACAAAAAAATTACCATCAAAAATTTAAAATTTTAAGAATAAACTAGTTGTTTTAATATCAAACTATGATACAATAAATTGAACTTTTCACATAAAAGTTACGAGAATTATTTTTAAAATAATAATTCATAATGAACCGTGGATGTTGATCATTACATGATTCCATGCTGAAATTTGGAAGAAGTGTACCCCCTCTTCCAATCCTGTGAGTGTGTCTCTGTGACTGATTATGTGCAGCCTCATTCTAAGAAGACCATAATGCTTTTCATGAATGTGTGATTCTGGCCAGACATCAATTCCTTATCTGTTAAGAATAATTCATTCAGATTAAAACATAGGGATATCAGAGTTTCTCTTGGCAAAGTAGACCTCATCATATCAAAATTTTAGACTAGTAAAAGTCTTCTTAAACATGTTTTGATTTGTGCTAAAGCTATCAGCTTACAGAAAATAAACCACGAGAACTTCTTTATTTATTATTCTCATTGGTTGTCCTCTGAAAAGTATCCTTTGTCACCTTTGTAATTTTACTTCAAAAACAATGAGCTAGATATGGTCATACATAACAATAATACTGAATAGTACTGAAGAGCCATCTTTTATTTGATTATAAACTTGATGTGTTTACTAAGAGCTCTATTAATAAAGGTTTTCATAGAGCTGATACTGATTCAGTATTATTAATAAAGCATTTTCTTTCCATAGAAAAATCTTCACAAGCCACAAATTTGACATTTGATGTTTTAAATAATTATTTTATGCCACACCATCTCAGACTGGTTTAGTGAGATCTATTTAGGACAAAAGAGGCGAAAGATGTTGTGACTATTTTGGCTTCTAAGCATCATGTCTCTCTTAATTGTTCCCACATCCCAAAACGGCCTAAATCCCTGCCATTCTCTCACATCATTTCCTAGGGACAAATAGTCCTGCCTTAATCTGTTAAGAAAACTGGAAAAATCACAACTGTGGCTATCTAACAGAATTTCCATGAGCCAAGAGTGAGGCTTTTTGATGGCCTTTGTGCTCTACTGTTATCTACAACTATAAAATTTGAGCTAATGCCAATTTCAGCCACACAGAGAGTTGCCTTATATATGAGTCTGAGAAGGGATTTCTAGAGTGTCACACAGAAGATCTACTTTCTCTATCAGCCCTTTATTAGCAAAAGGAATCAACGTTTTCTAAGTGCTTCTGGGTCAGGACTTTTGCATATGTTCACTTTTCAAATCCTAACAATCTCGGAAATAGGCATTATTATTTCATATTATATGTAAGAATCAAAAGTTCAAATTGTGACATGTCCAATGTCACATCAAGGATTAGAGAAAGCTAATTAAACCATGTCTAAGTCAGTGCATGACTCTAACTAAAAACAAAAACAAAAACTAAAGAAGCTCTGAAGTCATAAAGAAAATAAACATTTATATGATATTATACTGCCATGTATGGTGTAGCCATGTCTACTTCAAACAGTATAAATTTATGACTATATTTAAGAGATATTTGGCATTGCACTACAGGATGCGTCAAGGAGTTAATGATTTCTGCACCGTGAGAGCGATCTTGACAAAACGTTCTTGCATCAAAGTATGCTTTCCTTCTACCTAAATCCAAAGGCCTAGCAGACATTCTTTTCATGAGCTTAGCAAAGGACTGAAGTACAGTCAGAGAAGCAGTAACAAGACAACAATTAATTATGACTGACATTATTTTCCACTTGAGTTCAAGTTCATACTAGGTAACTAAGATAGAGGTAGAAACCTCACTAGTAATTCTTGAAACTATATGCTTAAAATGATTCTGAAAATATTCTCAATTGATTTTAAAAGATCTGATAGAGGAAATTGACCATGTGGTGAAGATGCTTATGTAATTTATATGCAATTTTTTTTACAAATTAAAAATTTACTATGAGAAAGTGGGAGGCTGAGGTTCACACTAGAAAAGAAACAATCCCTCCTATCCCTAAGCATTTCTCTTTTTTAAAAATTTTTAAAAATTTTTTTTATATCAATATTTTTTATTTTGATATTGTGGGGTACAGTTTAGGGTTAGGTATACAAATATGCTTCGTTCAGGCACCCTTGTTGGTAAGGGGTGTCTCCCCGTTCCCAGACAGATATTGACTACCATTAATTCCACCTCCCTTCCCCTCCCTGTCCCCTCCATAGTTTCCCGCCATTGTCAGTCTTTTTTTCTTTTTTTTTTTGAGTTCGAGTCTCACTGTTGCCCAGACTGGAGTGCAGTGGTCGCTCCCAGCCACCACAGCCTCGGCCTGCTGGACTCCGGCGATCCTTCCACGTCAGCCTTCCAAGTAGCTGGAACTACAGGCGCGCGCTACCACACCTGGCTAATTTTTTGATTTATTGTAGAGATGAGGTCTCACCAAGTTGCCCAGGTGGGTCTCGAACCCACGGGCTCAGGCAATCCACTCACCTCATCTTCCCAAGGTGCGGGATTACAGGCTGAGCCACCAAGCCCGGCTTTTTTTTTTATAGTATTATGGTGGATGTTCAAGGTACGCTATATGAGTGAGAGAACATGTGATACTAAGATCTTTGTTTCTGTGAGAGGTCACTCAGTATTATTGACTCTAGTTCCATCCAGGTTGCTGCAAAGTTCATGATTTTGTTCTTTTTTATGGCTGCGTAGTATTCCGTCATGTATATGTACCACATTTTTTAAATCCAGTCCTCTTTTGATGGACAGTATGGTTGATTCCAGGTTCTTGCTATTGTGAACAATGCTGCGATAAACATGTGTGTGCAGGTATCTTTTTGGTAGAGTGATTTGAGTTCTTCAGGGTATATTCCCAGTAGGGAGATTGCAGGGTCATATTGGAGGTTGATATTTAGAGCTTTTAGGAATCACCACACTGTTTTCCATAGAGGTTGCACCAGTTTGCACTCCCACCAACAGTGTAGGAGTGTTCCCTTTTCACCATCCCCTCTCCAGCAACTGTTATTTTTTGAGTTATTGATAATTGCCATTCTGACTGGAGGTAGGTGGTATCTCAGTGTGGTTTTGATTTGCTTCTCCTTGATGATTAGTGAGGTTGACATTTCTTCATGTGTCTCTTGGTTGCTCGGATGTCGTCCTTTGAGAAGTGTCTGTTCATAGCTTTTGCCCACTTTATAATGGGGTTGTTTGTTTTTTTCTTTTCAGCATGTTTGAGTCCCTTGTAGACCCAAGATGTTAAGCCTTTGTCGGACCTGAAGTTGGTGAATACTTTTTGCAGTCTGTGGGCTGTCTCCCTGCTCTCTTGATGGTTTCTTTGGCTTTGCAGAAGCTTGTCAGTTTAATGAGGTACCACTTGTCTATCTTATCTCTTATGGCCTGTGGGCCTCAGGTTCTGTTCAGAAATTAAATGCCAGTTCCAATTTCCATAAGGATGTGTCCTGCATTTTCTAAGGTTCTTATGGTTTGAGGTTTTACATTTAGGTCTCTGATCCATTTAGAGTTACTTTTTGAGTATGGGGACAGATAGGGGTCTTGTTTGAGTCTTCTGCATGTGGTCAGTCAGTTTTCCCAGCATCATTTACTGAACAGGTTCTCCTCTCCCCAGTGGTAGGGAGTGGAGGCTTTGTCGAAAATGAGTTGGTTGACAAATTGAGGTTTAGCTTCTAAAATCTCAATTCTATTCCATTGGTCTATATGCCTGTTTTTGTACCAATATGAAAGCTGTTTTGATTATCATAGCTTTATAGTAAAGTTTGAAGTCTGGTAATGTGATACCACCTGCTTTGTTTTTTTTTGTTAAGGATGGTTCTGGCTATTCTTGGACGTTTGTGTTTCCATATGAATTCCTATATTGTTTTTTCTAGGTCTGAGAAGAATATTGCTGGTAATTTGATGGGTATTGCATTAAATCTGTAGATTGCCTTAGGTAGGATGGACATCTTCACAATGTTGATTCTTTCAATCCATGAGCATGGGATATTTTTCCACTTGTTTGTGTCATCTTTGATTTCATTGAGCAGTGTTTTGTAGTTTTCATTGTAAATGTTTTTCACGTCTCTGGTTAGGAGATGCCAAGGTATTTCATTTTTTTTGTGGCTATTGTGAATGGAATTGTGCTTTTTATTTGAGTTTCTGTTTGTTTATTATTGGTGTAAAGAAATGCAATTGGTTTTTGTACATTTATTTTATATCCTGAGACTTTGCCAACGGCCTTTATCAGTGTAAGGAGGTTTTTGACAGATTCTTTTGGGTTTTCAAGGTACATGATCATGTCATCTGCAAAGAGAGATAACTTGACTTCGTCTTTTCCTATTTGGATACCCCTGATTACCTTCTCTTGTCTGATTGCTCTAGCCAGAACTTCCAATACTATATTGAACAGGAGGGATGAGAGTGGGCATCCTTGTCTGGTTCCAGTTTTCAGGGGAAATGGTTCCAATTTTTGTTTGTTTAGGAGTATGCTGGCTGTGGGTTTCTCATAGATGGCTTTTACTATTTTGAAGTATGTTCCCCGTATGCCTGGATGTTCGAGGGTTTTTATCAAGAAGGGGTGCTGGATTTTATCAAAAGCTTTTTCTGCATCTAATGATATAATCATGTGTGTTTTTGTTTTGTTTTTTTTTTTGAGTTGGAGTCTCACTCTGTCACCAAGACTGGAGTGCAGTGGCCGCTCCCAGCTACTGCAGCCTCGACCTGCTGGGCTCCGGCGATCCTTCTGCCTCAGCCTTCCAAGTAGCCAGAATTATAGGCATGGTTTACCACGCCCGGCTGATTTTTTGATTTATTGTAGAGATGAGGTCTCACTGCCCAGGTGGGTCTCGAACCCGTGGGCTCAGGCAATCCACTCACCTCAGCCTCCCAAAGGCGCGGGATTATAGGCTCAGCCACCAAGCCTGGCAGTGGTTTTTGTTTTGACATCTGTTGATGTATTTAATTACATTTATTGTTTTACGAAAGTTGAATCAGCCTTGCATCTCAGGAATGAGGCTTACTTGGTCATGATGGATGATTTTTGAGATGTGTTGTTGAATCTGGTTTGCTAGGATCTTGTTGAGAATTTTAGCATCTATGTTCATCAAAGATATTGACCTGTAGTTCTCTTTCTTTGTTGGGTCTTTACCTGGCTTGGGTATCAATGTGATGTTAGCTTCCTAAAATGATTTGGGGAGAATTCCATCTTTCTCAATCGCCTGGAATACCTTCAGTAGGATTGATATCAGCTCCCCCTTAAATGTCTGTAGAATTCTGCTGGAAAGCCATCTGGACCAGGGCTTTTGTTGTAGGTAGTTTTCTTATTGCGTAGTCAATTTCCTTGGTTGTTATTAGTCTATTTAGGGTCTCAATTTCTTCTTGTTTCAACCTAGGCACGTTGTGTGATGTCAGAAAGTCCTCCATTTCCTTAAGGTTTTCAAGTTTGTTTCCATGCAAGTGTACATAGTAGTCTCTAATAATATTTTGTATTTCTTCAGGGTCAGATGTGACTTCATCTTTTGTGTTTCTGATTGTGTTTATTTGGGCTTTTTCTCTCTTTTTCTTGGTCAATCTAACTAGGGGACCATTGATCTTGTTTATCCTTTCGAAGAACCAGCTTTTTGTTTCATTGATTTTTTTTTGTATAATCTTTTTGTCTTCTATGTCTTGGATTTGGACTTTTATTTTGGTGATCTGGATTCTTATGCTGAAATTAGGGTTTTGGTGGTCTTGCTTTTCCAGCTTTCTTAGGTGGCTTGTTAGGCTATTAATTTGTGATCCTTCAATTTTCTTCATGTGCATTTGTAGGGATATAAATTCCCCTCTTACTACAGCTTTCATGGCATTCCTGAAATTTTGGTAAGATATTTTTTCATTTTCATTTGTTTCCAGGTACCTTTTAATCTCTGTTTTGATTTTATTGTTGACCCCAGAGTTGTTTAGCATCATGCTGTTTAGTGTCCATGTCTTTGTGGGTTTGGGGGTACCTTGTTGGTGTTAATGCTTATTTTTATTCCACTGTGGTCTGAGAATGTGCATGGTAAAATTTCAGTCCTTTTAAATTTGCTTATACTTGATTTATGGCCAAGTATGTGGTTGATCTTAGCATACATTCCATGTGGTGATGAATAGAATGTATATTCTATGGTCGTTACGTCGAGTGTTCTGTAGGTATCAATGAAGTCCATTTGGTCAAGAGTCACATTGAGGTTTCGGATCTCCTTGCTGATTTTTTTCCTTAATTATCTGCCTAAGGTTGTGAGTGGGGTATTGAAGTCCCCAGCAATGATGGTGTTGGAGTCGATACCTTTTTTTAGTTTACCCAGAAGCTGCTTTATGAAAGTTGGTGCTCTTATGTTGGGTGCATATATGTTTAGGATGGAAATTTCTTGTTGATGGATTGAACCTTTTATCATTATGTAATGGCCTTTTGTATCTTTTTTGATTTATGATAGCTTAAAGGGTATTTTGTCTGAGATTAAGATCATGACTCCTCCTTTCTTTTGTGTTCCGTTTGCCTGAGAATTTGTTTCCCATCCTCTTACTTTGAGTCTGTGAGTGTACTTTCTAGTGAGGTGAGTCTCTTGAAGGCAATAAATTATTGCCTGGTGATATTTTATCCATTTTCCCATTCTATGTCTTTTCAGTGGTGCATTTAGTCCATTCACAGTCAAGATAATTATTGAAATGTGAGAGTTGATCCTTGTCATAATGTTCTTACAGAGTTGTTGTTCTTCCTGTTTGTGTGTTGTCTTTCATGTGTGTTTTTAATCTTTTGCCTGTACTCTTGTGAAGAACATTGTTGTTCTTTTTACCTTTTCTTCTGTGTTCAATACTTTCTTAAGTGTTTCTTGTAGAGGTGGTCTGGTGGCAGTGTAGGTTCTTAGGGATTGGATATCTGGGAAAGATTTCAATTCTCCCTCACTGATGAAGCTTAGCTTGGTTGGGTAGGTTATTCTCAGTTGCAATTATTTATGTTTTAGAACTTTGAAGATAGGGCTCCAAGCTCTCCTAGCCTGGAGGGTTTCTGTAGATAAATCTGCTGCTATTCTAATTGGTCTTCCCTAGTAGGTAGTCTGACCTTTTTCTTTTGCTGCCCTTATGACTTTTTCTTTTATATCTACTTTGTTTAGGCGAATTATTATGTGTCTGGGAGTTGGTCTTCTCATTTGTTGTCTTGCAGGGATTCTCTGAATCTCTTGTGTTTGAATTTTTGCATCACTGAGGAGATGAGGGAAGTTTTCTTGAATGATTTCATGAAATGTTTGTTCCAGTGTGACAAACACTGCCTCAGTGTTTCTCTCTCTGCCTCAGGAAGGCCAATTACTCTTAGGTTTGGTCTCTTGAAGTAATCATTCATTTCTTGAAGGTTTTGTTCAGTCTTTTTGAGCTTCTTTTCCATGTTTTGACAGTTTGGGTTAGTTCTGTGTTTTGGTCTTCGAGCTCTGAGATTCTTTCTTCTGCTTGGCTAATTCTGCTTTCCATGCTTATTAGTTTGTTATTTATTTCCATCACAGTATTCTTTACTGCTGTTATTTCTGACACCAGCTCTTTCCTATTGTCCTCTTGTCTCTCCTTGATTTTTTAAATTCTCTCTATTAATGTCTTGATGTCTGGGTTTGTCTCATGTGACCAGTCATTCTGGGGGCTCTTCATTGTTTGTGTTCCGAAGTCTGCTTTCTCAGTGTCTGACCTCCCAGGGGTCTGGGTGAGACCTATATTCTTCTTTTGGTTTTTCTTCATTTGTGCAGTATTTTGTTCTTGTTGTTGTTGTCGTCTTTCCCTTTCTTTACTTTTTCCTTCCCTCCACATCACCATCTTCTTTAATTCTGTCATTCAGGAGCAGAGGGGTTGTTTTTACTTCTGTTTGTTCAAACTCCTATTCTTCTTTATGTATGTCCTCTTACTTTGTTCAATTCTGGAGTTGCACTGTAGGTTAGGGGTGGTCCTTTTTGCAATTTTGAGATTTACTTAAGGAGGGAGCTGTGATTCAAAATCTATATGCAGGTCCTGGTATCCGCCGACAGGTGTATGGATAATCTGAAACCCACTTTCCACTGCCTTGGAATCTGTCCATGCAGTGGGGCTGTAGATTTACTCCCTGAAATAAAATGCAGTTAACAGAGAGAAGAGAATGGAGCAGGCAGTGGGGGGAAGATGGGGGTGGAGAGTGAGAGGAATAAGGGTGAAAACCGACGAGTGTACCCACAAATGGAGAGAGAGACAAAAGCTGAAACATATAAAAACAATAGACTATGACTACAAAGTAACCAACTCCCATACCAAAAAAAAAAAACTAAAGCATACAATGTTATTAACATACAAACTTACCAACCTCCTTATTGATGTGCTATTCCTCTATACAAAGATATGGTTTACAGAGAGAAGAAAAGAAAGAAAAAGAAGGAGGAAAAAAAGGGGAGGGGACAAAACAGAAGGAATAGAATCAAGTCAGTAGACTAACCAAACTAATCAAGCACACTCTGAGACTTTTCATTTAAGTCGAATGTCCTTTCAGCTTTGATTTCTAGCTGTCTTTTCAGGCTGGTAAGTTTATTCACAGTTAGGATCAGTTGCCCCTGGCCAACAGGCAGTTCAGATCATCACTCAGTTCATGACTGCCCCGTTCACCACTCAGATCTGGCCTGTGTCTGTCAGGCTTCCATTTTTCCCCTGTCGGTGTTGTTACCTTGAATCGCCAGCAGGTGGAGTTATCCCTTGCTCCAGTGGTCTTTATCTCAGCTGCTTGCCCGCCCTAAGGGGAGGGAGATGTTGCCTCCAGGCACACAGGAGGAGACCCATGCCTGGCAGGACATCATGGTGGTAGTAGACCTCAGCAGATCTATTTTTTTTTTTTGAGTTGGAGTCTCACTCTGTTGCCCAGACTGGAGTGCAGTGGCCGCTCCCATCCACACAGCCTCAACCTGCTGGGCTCCGGTGATCCTTCCACCTCAGCCTTCCCAGTAGCCGGAATTACAGGTATGCGCTACCATGCCTGACTGATTTTTTGATTTATTGTAGTGATGAGGTCTTGCTGCCCAGGCGGGTCTCGAACCTGTGGGCTCAGGCAATCCACTCACCTCAGCTCGCAGGGGCTTCAAGGTCTGAAGTCATGGATCGCCTCAGGCACAGACTGAGCGATGTGTAATGGCTGCTTTGGTGGCAGCGGCTGCAGCTCACCTCAGGCACTGACGGTGCGATGTGGAATGGCTACCTTGGTGGTGGCAACAGCAGTGGTGGCAGCAGCTGGCCTCAGGCACAGGCGCTGCAAAGTGTAATGGCTGCTTCAGAGGCAGCGGCAGTGGCATGGCTACGGCTCGCCTCAGCCACTGGTGGTGCGATGTGGAATGGCTGCCAGCCATGGCAGCAGTGGCGGCAGCGGCAGCCACAGTAGCTGCCCAGACTGTGGTGATGCATCAACCCCTAAGCATTTCACTACTCTGTTAATGAGGAGGTATTACAGGCCAAAAGCAGCACTGAATGTATGTTACTAGAAGCATTCATATTTTATATCTATAGAAACATATTTATGAACATACTTAATAAGATGTACATATTTTTGTTGCATCATTTGTGTTTAGTCATTATTAGTTCCTCTAAAATCTTAATTTTAAAAGATTACCATAGATCAATGCTTTTCAAATACAGGCTATTTTTTCCTCCAGGAGGCATTTGGCTAAGTCTGGAGACATTATAGGTTGTCACAACTGGGTGAGAAAAAGGTTGCTATTGGCATCTAATGGGTAGAGTCCATTGTTGTTGTTTAACATCCTGCAATGTGCACAACAAAGACTTAAACTGTCTCCAATCAATGTCTCAAGTATTGATAGTCTCAAAGTTGAGAGACACTGCCTAAGAGACACACACATACACACACACACACACACACACACACACACAATATATAAAACTCACTGATAATCAGGGTCACATTCCTTTGCTCTAAATTTACATTTTATAAGGATGTTAATTTAACAAGGTTTAATCTTAAACATGGTATGCAATGGCCCATGCCAATTTTTTTATTTTTTATTTTTTTGAGTTGGAGTCTCACTCCATCTTCCAGTCTAGAGTCCAGTGGCACACTCATGGCCACCTCAGCGTCTACCTGCTGGGCTTAGGTGATCCTTCCGCCTCAGCCTTCCAAGTAGATGGAACTAAGGTGGACAATACTGTGCCCGGATAATTTTTTATTTATTGTAGAGATGAGGTCTTGCCAAGTTCCCTGGGCTGGTCTTGAACCTGCGGGCTCAGGCAATCCACTTGCCTCAGTCTCCCAAAGTGCTGGGATTACAGGCTGAGCCACTGAGCCTGACCCCATACCAGTTTTTAGATTCATTTTCAGGCCACCTCAAATCCTGTACCAGTGGTACACATTTTTTTCCTGTATGTTGTAAATAAGCTTGTGATTTGTTGAATCGACATGCATATGTCTTGCTGCAGTGCATATGTAGGTATGAAATTAACCATACTTCAATTCAGCAATCCTTGCCAGAAAGTCCAGTCCCCAAGTGTGTTTACATTATGAACATGCTCTGTCTGGTAGGCTTGCATCTTGTTATGAGTACACTGACATATCCAACCAAGGGAGGCTTCTTGATGTTGTAGAAAAGCACATGTTTGCTTTGTTTTTGTTTTCATATTGCAAAATATGTGTTAAGAAAAATATTTACCACCCAGAAGAGTAGAGGTCAAATCCAATGTAACATATTATTTCTGTTCTATCACAATTAGAATATGCCTATTTTCTTTAGCTTAAAAAATAAGGTTTTTTTTCCCTCTAATTGTATGTTTTCCTTCTTATATTCCATCACTTTTCTTCCAGACTATCTTATGTTTTGGCTAACAAGTATTCACCTAAAACATCTCTGATGTACTCCATTAAACACTTTGCAAGAAATGATACTGAAAGTAGATAAGAGAATTAATAGATGGTAGTTGTCAAATAGGACTTTCTGTTATGAAGGAAAGGCTCTCCTGCATTGACTAATCTGGTATCAACCAGTCATATGTGCCTCCTAAGCTTTTGAGGTATGGCTAGCTATTAGGAAAAAAAAATTCAATTTTATTTAATTTTAAAAATTAACTTAGATAATGCATATTTTTAAATGCTTTAATTGTATTTAATTTTGACTAGTAGCTACCGCTTTGAAGAATCAATTCAAAGTACTAATGATAATAACATTGAGGTCAAAAGAAACAAATAAAACTGATTTGAACAGAAGAAAAGAAGTAATACTAAGATAAAGAAAGAAGAATGTTTATGATGAATCAATACTTATCAGAGTTTAATATCCTTTTGACATTTACGTTACATGGCCTTATTGAGGTAGAAATGTCATATTATCAATGTTTTATTTAAAAAAATAATGTGACTTTTCTTGATTTGGTGCAATTTTAAGAATTCAGAAAATTTCAGGCTTGGCCAAAGCATTTCTCCAATAGTTTTATAGTAAAGAAGAGTGAATCACGTTTTATATGATTTAAAGAGTTTTTTGATGGTGGACACAGCACACTATTATTAGGATAGATGATGGCAGAACTCTTTGTCACTCATATCTCTAAACAAGAGATGGCTGCCGGGTAGAGCCACACAGGAAGTTGAACATTGGAATGATGAACAACTAGTTGTAGCTGCAGGGGCAAATAGGTAGGGTTAGTTGGGTTTCATTGGCCCCCTAAGGATTTGCTAGTTAATAAGTGGGCAGGCTCTGGGCATAGAGACTGTCCCTAGTTTGATACTTGGCTCTGGAGAGAATGGGAGGGAGGAGAGTATAGTGGTCCCAGAGCGTAAGAGCTTGATAAAATGGATTTGGAGTGTGGATTTAATCAGTTTCTGAGAATGGAGAACTGATTGGCCTCTAGCTAGGGTCCCAAATTGGATCAAGATATTACAGTTTTCAAAATTATGTGGGTATATTAACTTCCTATTGTCTTGACACCAGTTTTGAGCACAATGATTTGGGATATTTACGTAGCCTAAATAGTAAATGGAGACTTTTAAAGACCTGGGTATAGGTTCCCCTAAACAGTATAGGAAAACATTTTATTATGAGAGTGGAAAGTATGAGTTCTTGTTGGCCAGCTTTTAACCAAGTTTCCCATTTATATGGCAAAAATAGTTTAACATTTGGAAGACTCTAACAATGTGGAGTTATTCCACTTTGGTGAAGTTGTAAAGTGCGTTTAAAGTATAAATTATATTAATTTTTGTGATAGTAAGATCTTGGTGTATTTCTTGAGTCAAGGTGGCCAATATGGCAGTTTTGTTGTTGGATATGAACAAACAGTTTAGTAAGGTATATGTAAAGATTAGTGATATTTGATGATAACAAGGGGGATAAGTTGTGGTGGACATGGTCAAAGAAGCAGAGTGGGAGAGCGTGGTGGTAAGTTGAAGGGGAAGGGATGTAGGCGAAGGCTCTGGGAGTGAGAGATCCAGTTCAAGAGTGGACCAATAAGAGGCAATAATGTCCACTAATTTTTAGAATGGCACAGATAGTAGTAACCCCAACAAGATTTCCCTAAGGCATGGAGTATAGACAGAGAGCAAGAACCTACCAGATTATGGGCTAAGAAAACAGTGAGCTCAGGAAATGTAATATAACCTCTCATTACAAAAGGAAAAACAAGTAATAAATGTCCTGTGTCTAATTTGTCAACACATTACAGTCTGTGGATGTCACTGATATGATGGTCTCAGTGTCTGGGGTAAAGTTGTCTCTGGAACAAAGGCTGAAATCATCCCCAGTTGTGAGGTCTTGGGCTAGGGTGATGTTCGAATTGATACCATCTCCGATGGTGAGCTCCTGGTCCAGGGCAATGTGCTCTGGAATATGGGATTGGGGTATTCTTTTTAAGTAAATAACCACTTGAGTGTCTGTGGGTCTTGTTTATGGGCATTATAGTGATATCAAACCTCTTGCCAAATTTTAAGGCATTGTTGTGCCTGAGAGCTTGACTTATAAATATCTCTGAAGTCAAGGTTTTGAGAATTCACAGCTAAGAAAGGTAATACTGACATTTGTGATACTGCTGCAATTAGACCAAAGTACCAGAATCTGAATGGCACAATTAAAGCCTTAATTAAGGGTGGCTGAATCTATAATCTCCGACAGCTCAAGGTTTAAACTAGATGGGTGATGAGGGGTTTCTACTGCTGATGAGTTTTAAATTATATGACCAGATTTGCACATATGTTGTTAAAAGGGTGTCCCACTGTTTGTCAATTAAAATATCTATGTCTGGGCTTGGAGCACCAGCATTAGCCTAAACCCAGGCTCTCTAATTTAGCCAATGGGCTCTTTGTCTCCATTTTCAATTTGGTTAATGATGGACAAACCAACTAGGTCTTTTGGTTGTAGGGCTTTACCAGCCTAGCCAGATTCGATGAAATATGGGTTCAATATTTGCCATGGAGAAACAGTGACTTACTTGAAGAACTTTAGCTTGTGGATTGCAAGCTAATGGAAGCATCTAGACCAATGGTAATTAGATCAATGGTTAACAAAAGTGTCTAGTTGTACTTAACAGGACTTGGTCATCTGATGTGGATTTTACCTTAGAATGTGTTATTACTAATAAAGTGCTGTCTACTTTCCTCATTATAGGATATGGCATTGATTTCATTATTACCTCCAAATATTATTTTTATTTTATTTACTAAGCAGAGTTTTCTATCTCTTTTATTTGTAGTCCACACTGTCCTTGAGAATGGCCTTGGAAAACTAATTTTAATTTTCTGAAAAGGATCACAGAGAGAGAGTTTGTTTTACTTAATCACTCCTTAGAATCTAAATACTGAAAAAAGACTTTGGGTGGTGGAAGTTTAGGCTCAAATGGTTCTCATTTCAGATGGGCAGTGTCTTGGTCCAGGGGGACAATCTACAGTTAGTAACTTCCAAAGAAGTCTCTGCCCTAGATCTGGCCTACTTCCTTTATGCGATGGAGGCAAAACTGAAAATCCACCAAGACAGGACACATTATTAAAGGACTGCATATATAATCTTTATGTACATAGGGATGAAACACTTCCCTCTCCTTAAATGTGGGAAAAGGTGATAGAACAGTTTTTTAAGGTTGATATATGGTGTGAGTTGACTTGACTTGAGATATTAATGTCTGGGGTAAGACAGTGATATGTTTAGGGGTTTGTTATTTTGTACCTTAAATAACAGATCTCTAAGAAATCTTTTAGGTAACTCAAACCAGTTGTCTAGGACTTACCAGGAAAATGGGAAAGTTTTTGAATGCCCTTTTTATGTTATGCGTCCTAGAAAGTAAATATGTGCTTTGATTACTATCATTGAGATTGAGCTTCAAAGGGGATGATGAGAGGCCTAGTGAAGCCTTGTATTGTAGCATTAGTATATATAGTGACTTTGATTTATATTTTGGATATCTGTGAAATGGGAGATTTACAGAGTTCTTTACTCTGAAGGGATAACTCTTAAGCAATGACCCAAGAATTTGTAAAAATTGACAGATGAGGCAATTTGCTGACCAGGGCATTCAGTGTTAAGAGAACTGCCTCAAATTTAGCCAACTGTGCTGAACTTAGGGTCCTTTTATCAGACTATAAAGGAGCAACATTCCAGTGAATTCTATTATGATGATAGCTGTGCCATCCATACAGTCTACAAACTTCTATTGCTGCACACTCAGGTAATCTCAAGGAGCTCCCCAGATAGCCAAGGGATCTGTGGCACAGGGGACCTTTTCTAGCACCCTGATATCTGTCAAGGGTCTGAGGACATTGGAGGCCACTCTCTCCTCCAGGTAGATGTTAGAGGGACTAGATTTAGCTCCATTCTGAATCAAGGAGGCTTCAGTAGCAGTGCTGAGCTTGTGGGATGTGGCTTTTTTACCCCAAGTCTTAACGAGCAACAGAGTATGGAGGGTCACAAACTCATGGTCTATGAAAGCCTCTATTTCTAGGACCTCTCAATACGTGGCAAACACTTTTTGATTTAATGGTATGTAGCACGGAGCCAGGAAGGTCAGTTTCTTCCTATAGGCAACCTATGTCCATCACAGGTGATCCAGAGACTGAAAAGGCATGAGTAGAGGGGCATGCTGAAGCCTCTCTGGTGTCTATCACTGTTTTCTAAATCCATGCTTTTAAGAAAGAAACACATACTTCTGAGGAGAAAAATAACTGAGCTCGTGATTTGAAGTCTTTTAAACAAAGCAATCTGATTTCTAGCTGGGGGTAAGTATTGAAACTCTTGTGATCAATATAGTTCAGTGACGCTTGTTTTTTGGCATAGAAATGCCTATTCTTGTTTCCTTTTAGAAAGGATCTGTCCACTGAGATGAGAGGCCAAGCTCTGTTTTTCAGGAGATGGTTTTATTTGGTCTTCATTTTCCTCCTGTCAAGATCACGTACAACAAGTCTAGTGACATGCCTTTGTTCCGTCACAAATCTTTGCCTGGTCAGCTTGTTCATACATAAATGGGTGTTTCTCCTCATGAAGAGAGGGAATGGGTCTGAGCATTAAACCCAGTTCCGTAAGTTTTGCTACAAGGCTCTCCTAGAGGTTGACATACTCATATGTCCCTTTCTGAGGCATGACCTTTCACTTGTTGCTTGAGATTATCTTTGGGTTTATTGCATAATTCAGGTGTTGTTTCCTTTTTATGCATTTCTCTCATGTGTTTTTGTAGCTTCATCCACCTTTTTGCCACAAAGGGACATTTCTTTGTCATATATTGCCCTGGTGGACTGTCCGTGTCCTTTCAGTCTGCGGGGTTCATCTAAGTGTTTTCCACATCCTTCAAGGTTACACGCTGGCCCTGAGTGGATTTACAGCTGCTGATGTTGTTTGAAGATCTCCTTACATCCTTCAAAATTGCATGCATATTGCTTTTGCTGGTTTTCATGTTTGCATGCAAAATGTTTCTTCCAGTTAGACTTTGTATGAACTTTTGATCACTGACACTAGGCAACAGAGATGAAGGTTTTTTCATCTGTGTAAATCAGGATGTGGTGATTAAGATGGTTGTCTTTGATGAAGGATTTGCCCCTCAATGCGCTTGTACAGGTGTGTGTAGCAGGAACAGCTATGTGGGACTAGGTTCTTGCCCACACAGGTGAAAATAGTCTGCAATGGTCAGGGACGACACCAAGACCAGGTGCTACAGGGCCTCTTCACCTGGACTAGAAACACTGTCACCTGAAGAACAACTTGTGGTAACCAGGAATAGGCAGCCAATGTTCTGCTCAGCTCAAACTGTTCTGGATGATTCCATGGACAGCCCAGAAGTGGACCCTGTAGGACCAGCTGAATTTAATTTGGATAGAATTTAGAGTCTTTTGCTGCAGAAGACCCCATTTAAGGTGAAGTGGTTTGAAAGTAGCAGTGTCAAAGTAGAATGTGCAAATGAGGCATATGTTGTCTTGAGAATGTAGAACAGACTAAAAGATGTTGGACATTTGTGTCCATAAGTGTATCAAACAAAACTCCTTATAGGAGGATATCATCAGTGTAACAGCAAACTTGTGCGGGTGGACAAAGGTGGACGCAGTGACACTCTTGTCTGTGAAGATTGTGTGAGATGGCAAAGCTGTTGGTACCCACAGTGTGGCCTAGAAAAGGGATGTTTTTCCCTTAGAAGGGAAGGCAATCTATAGTGGGGAGGCCATTGAAAAGGCTACTGAAGAGAAATATTAGCTGAATCTATACTGGCAAAGTGTTTACTGGTTGTTAGTTGGATGATGTCAGTAATTTTAATAACATTGGGTACCTTAATAAATAAAACCACAGCACTGTCATAAACCCCCTAAGGCACCATTCTTTATTTTAATTTTCTTAAAGGATTAAGAAAATCCAAAATTGGGCTGTTAACTGGAAGAGCAGTGGGCATAATCACTCATTTATCAAGAAGGTTTCATTAAGTTGGAACTCTTGAAGGTCTTTTAACATTTACATTGGAACTTCTTAAATGTTTTAACAGGGGATCTATAGGGGTCTTGTTTATCAAGCCAATTTTTAAGGGCCCAAAACTTTATTTAATTAATTCATTACTTACCATATCAGAACACATAAGCCCCAGATGGAATACTTTAGGTCATTAGATGTTATCATGATGAGGAATTTGGGAAATACTATAATTAAAGTGAGAAATATACATATATATTTTTTCCTTTTGAATTTTTTTTAAGAGACAAAGTCCTGCTATGTTGCCCAAACTGGAGTGCAGTGCCAATCATAGCCTTAAACTCCTGGTCTCAAGTGATCATTCTGCCTCAGCCTCCTGAGTAGCTGGGAATACAGGTGGGTGCCAATAGGTCTGGCTCGATTTTATATTTAGCTACTCTCCTAGGAATGTAAAGAGTATCATGTTTAAAGTTAGTGAGATTCTTGAGAAAAACTGTAATATGGACCCAGTATGATTCAGTCTATGAAGTTTTGTTGACTGGTGCATTTTAGCAGATATTAAAGTTATTTTGGAGTCACAAAAGCCCAGTCAGTATACTTTTTATATTATTGTTCTAAAAAATCTTTTAGGGGATTTTGGAATTCCAATTGGGTTAATTTATGGACAATTGTGTGTGTGTGTGTGTGTGTGTGTGTAGAGAGAGAGAGAGAAAGAGAATTATGTGTATACACACACACACATACACACTACACACACATGCTCACACATATATACACACAATTTACTTAAATTTTTTTTTCCTCCTGTATCTAGGTTTTTTCTTTTCCTTTCATTATTTCTCTTCTGTTTTGGGGTTCCAATCACCTAAAGTTGCAGCTTTTAGTTTTTGTCTCTGTCTGATAACTCACAGTTTAGACCTTCTAGATGGTTACAGGAATGGAATGGGGGAGTCCAGTGGTCTGCCTCATAGACAGCCATCTACTATTCCAAGACTTTCCAGTCCACCTTGAATGATTGGGGTTTCATTTCGCTATAGCAACATCTCCTTGGGACAGCATATTAAGCACCTTTGGCCAAAGTATTGGTCTCTTTGCATAATGATATGCAAGGGCACTTACTAAGGCCCAAGACACTGGCTCGAGGTCTTGCATTATTTAAGCAGTTGGAAAAATTGTGTAGGTATTCAGAAGGGAGTTGCTGGGATGAGATATTTTTTTCTTTGCCCAGAAGTCCTCTTTGGGTTAAGCATTGGCTGCTGGTCTTTAAGGAGACAGCCTAAGAGATTCCTGAGGGTCTGTGGAACACCAAGTTCCCTAAAAACAGTCACAAAATGTACAGTAAAGAAGACAGGTGGGCCGCGATCCCCATCTGAGCAACATTGACTGTGAGACATAGCAAACCATGGGGAAGTCCCAGCCAACATCTATATCCACAAGGGTTGCCTGACTGGAGGCCCCACCGAATGCCCTAGCCTAGAAAGTGGGCTCAAGTGGCCCATCACACCTCATGCCATAAGGCGGCCCCCCTCATGAGCTTGTATCTAGTCTTGTTCACTAGAATATCGTGAAAGACATGGAGAGACACAGTAACCATGGGCAGATACAGCAGCAGCCAACAAGATCAAAGCACGAATTCAAGCTCTGTCCAAGTCACTCTCACGGTGGTCTGAAACCAGTTAGTAATCTAAGAGCAGTCTCCAGAATAACTATCCTACAATCAGCAGTCATGGCCATGCCATACTGCCCACAAGGTCAATTGTTTTTTAAGATTTAGGATTCCTTTGGTGGCTGGATACAACAGACTGACACTCGAATACAAGAAAAGTCGGATTTGTTGTTATGTTCAGCTAGTGATGAGAGAAGGCGGCCACGCAGGTCATGCAGGGAATTACACTCAAGGACAGGAGTTCGAGACCAGCCCGGGCAACATAGTGAGATCTTGTCACTACAAAAATTAAAGAAAAATATTTAACCAGGCTTGATGATACACTCCTGTAATTCCAGCTATTTGGGAGACTGAGGTGGGAGGATTGCCTGTGCCCAGGAGATCGAGGCTGAGGGGAGCCATGATCATGCTACTGTATTCCAGCATGCATGACAGGATAGCAGAAAAAGACAGGTATAGGGACAGCTATGTGTATAATACATATATAATATATGTGTTAATTAACTATTTATGTTACTGGCAAGCCTCCCAGTCAAGGTTATTAGTCCAGTAGACTAAGAATAGTTAAAAGTTATACTTGAACTTCCAACTGTGCAGGGATCTGCACCTCAACACGGTTAAAAAGTCAACTGTATATATACATACATGTATATATGTACGTATATGTGAAACCAAGACAACAATCAAGCTAATAAATACACCTGCACTTCTGGTTCCCAGGTTTCCACTTGCCCTATGTTAGTGCATCTATCAGTTTCTCTTTCTCCACTGTTCTAAGACAATCTGCTCTTATTCACACTTTCTAGAATTCTGCCCCCCCCGGTCTTATTCTGTCACCCAGACTGTAGTGCAATGGCATGATCACAGCTCACCACAGCTGTGACCTCCTGGGCTCAGGCAATCCTGCCATCTCAGCCTCAATAGCAGGGACTACGGGCACATGCCATCACACCTGGCTAAATAGTTAATTTTTGGGGGTAGAGACAAGGTCTCACTATGTTGCCCAGACTGGTTTATAACTCCTAGGTTTAAGCAATTCTTCTTTCTTGGTCTCACAAACTGCTGAGAATACAAGCATGAACCACCATGCTCAGACTAGAATTTTGTCTAAATTAAATCATTTTATATATTCTTTCTTTTTTTTAATGTCCTGACTCCTATTACTCAGCATAATTATGTTGAGATTCATTCATACTGTAGCTTGTATCATAGACCATTCCTTTTTAATGTTAGGTAATATTTTATGTTATAGATAGTCCACAGTTTATCCATTTATCTGTTGACGAATATTGGGGTTGAGTATAGCTTTGCCATCACAAATAAAACTGCTATGAACATTAGTGTACACATTTTTGTATGGGTGTGTCTTTTTTGAAAAAAGAGAAACACATAGGAATAAAATGGCTTGATATAACATTAGCTTTTAAAGAAATTTTTAAAATTAAATTTTCATTAAATTTCTCAAAAAAAGACATATGAGCAGCCAACAAATATGTGAAAAAATGGTAAGCCTCACTAATCATCAAAGAAATGCAAGTCAAAACTGCACAGAGATACCACCTAACTCCAATCAGGATGGCCATCATTAATAACTCAAAAAACAACAGATGCTGGCGAGGATGTAAAGAAAAGGGAATGCTTCTACAGTATTAGTGGGAAGGTAAATTAGCATAACCTCTGTGGAAAACAGTGTGCTGATTCCTAAAAGATCTAAAACTTGACCTTCATAAGACCCAGCGATCCTCCTTCTGGGAATATACCTGGAGGAACTCAAATCATTCTACGAAAAATATACCTGCACACGCACATTTATTACAGCACTATTCACAATAACAAAAACAGGGAACCAACTGTGTTGTCCATCAAAAGTGGACTGGATACACAAAATTTGGTACATATATATGTGATGGAGTATTACACAGCCATAAAGGGCAAAATGATGGGCTTTGCAGCAACTTGGATGGATTTGGAGTCTATTATACTCAGTGAACTATCACAGAAACAAAGAACCAAGTACCACATGTTCACACTCATAAGCGGACCTTGAACATTAATCAGAAAGCTATAAGAAAGGGATTATCAGTAGCGGGACACTTCCGGGGGGGGAACCACATAACATCACTCAGGGTATCTGATCTTTAACCAGGCAAAGTTGGGACCAAAGGGAGGCCCGAACTTTGCCTGTATGATGAGCAATTATCTACCTAATCCTGAATTGTACCCCATATCTTTAAAATAAATTTTAAAAAGAAATTCTAAAAGTTAATTAAAAGTTAACTCTTTAATAAATTACAAAATTATTTTTTTCCAAAGTAGCTGTACCATTTTACATTACTAACAGTGTACAAAAGTTCCAGTTCCTCCACTTCCTCACCAACATTTGGTATCACCAGTACTTCTCATTGTGGTTTTAATGTGCATTTCCCTGATGACCAATGTTGAGCATGATATTTTCTTTTGTAAAGAGTATGTTCAAATCTTTTGCCCAATTGTTTTACTAGATTGTTTTGTTATTATTTAACTTGGAGAGTTGTTTTTTAAATTCAGGACACAAGTGCTTTATCAGATATATGGTTTGCCTATATTTTCTCTTATTTTGTGTTTAATCCTTTCATTATCTTAGCAGTATCTTTGAAAGGGCAGAAACATTTCATCATCATGAAGTCTGATATATTAGTTTGATTTTTTATGAATTGTACTTTGGGTGTGTTTTCTAAGAAGTTATCATTTAATCCAAGGTCACAAACATTTTTTTCTGTTTACTTTAAAAAATTTGATAGCTTTATATTTGACATATAAGCCCTATGTTATAGTTTGTGTGTTTTAAAAAGATGGTGGTGCAAGAAATGGATTGATATTCTTTCTGGGCAGAGAGGAGCAGGCATATGAATATTCAATGGTTATCCAAAGTTTCTGGGCAGAGAGGAGCAGGCATATGAATATTCAATGGTTATCCAAAGGTTTCAACACAATGTCTTTTTTTTTTGTAGTTGTTGAAATAGTCTTAATTAATTTATTAATTATTAATGTATTTACTTATTTACTTTGTGCCTGGTAATTTGCCATTTACTTTATTTATTTATTTCAATAGCTTTAGGGGACACAAATCATTTTTGGTTACATGGATTCATTGTAGTTGTAAAGAAGCCTGGGCTCTAAGTGTACCCACCACCCCAACTTGTGTATATTGTACCTAATAGTGATTTTTTCATCCCTCCACCCCTTCCCACCCTCCCCCTTCTGAGTCTCCAGTGTCCATAGCGTCCATTATACCATTCTGCATGCCTTTGCAGATCCTTAGTTTAGCTCTCACTTAGAAGTGAGAACATGTGGTATTTGGTTTTCTGTTCCTGCATTAGTTCACTTAGGTAGATATCTCCAATTCCATTCAAGTTGCTACGAAAGACATTATTTAATTTTTTAATGATGTTTAAGCACTATTTCTACAAGACTATCTTTAAAATACCCAGTTAATACAAAAGGAGGCAGGCAAAAAAGAAAGAGGACAAAAACACAGTAGGATAAATAGAAAACAAAGAGTAAGATGACAGATTTAAACATAAACATATCAATAATGATTTCAGGTGTTAAAGTCCTGAAAATCCTGAATTAAAGGCAGCTATTTTAAGATCATGTACTTCACCGTCTACAAAAAACACCTTTAACTTATGCATGTCTTTAAATATAAGCAAACCCTGAACATTAATTGGAAAACTATAAGAAAGGGATTGTCAGTAGCGGGACACTTCCAGGGGAGGGGGGCCACATAACATCACTCAGGGTATCTGATCTTTAATGAGGTAATGTGGGGACCAAAGGGAGGCCCAAACTTTAAATATAAAGACACATAAAGTGTCTTTAATTAAAAATTAAAAATAAGTAATTAGGCCAGGCTCGGTGGCTCAGCCTGTAATCCCAGCACTTTGGGAAGCCGAGGTGAGTGGATTGCCTGAGTCGGTGGTTTCGAGACCCTCCCGGGCAACTTGGTGAGACCTTGTCTACAATAAACAAAAATTAGCTGGATGTGGTAGCGCATGCCTGTAGTTCTGGCTACTTGAAAGACTGAGGTGGAAGGATCACCGGAGCCCTGCAGGTCGTGGCTGTGGTGGACTGGAGCGGCCACTGCACTCCAGTCTGAGCGACAGTGAGACTCCAACTCAAAAAAAAAAAAAAAAAAAAGTAATTGAGGATGATATGCTATGCTAACTCAAATCAAAAGAAATCTGAAGTGATTGTATTAATATTGGATATAGTCCATTAAAGAGCCAAGAATATTACAAGGGTAAGGGTTTTACTTGATAATAAAGGTGTTAATTTAAAAAAAATACGACCTAACTAAGCTTATGTGCTTAAAAAGGAGAACTTCAATACATACAAAGAAAAAAACTGAAAGAACTTCAAAGAGAAATGGAGAAATTTAGAGTTATAGCGGGAGCTATCAATATTCGACTTTCAATAAATAGAGAGAAAAGACTACAAAAACTTTAAGGATATAGAAGCATTGAACCCATTAATCAATCAATTTGATCTAATTAACATTTATAGAACACTTTGTTCAGAAGACCTACATTATTTTTATGGTGCACATATAAAATCATGACAGATATGTCCTGGGTCATGGAATAAGCATTAATAAATTTAAAAGAATTCATGTCATACAAAGTATGCTCTCTGACCACAGTTGAATAAAATTGAACATCAATAACAAAAAGGTCTCTGAAGAATACACAAATATTTGTAATCTAAAATACATGTTTAAAGCCCATTAATCAAAAGAAAAATTTAAAGAGAAATTAGATTTCTTTTGATCTAAATAAAGATAAAAAACACAACATATCATTGTGGAATGTCACTAGGACAGACTTACAGAGCTGAGCTATAGTAATAATCATTAATATTAAAAAAAAAAAATGTTCTTAATAAATGGTTTCAATTTCCACTCTAAAAACTAGAAACATAAAATAAGAAAAAAAAAAAAAAAAAAAGGCAATGTGAAAAGAAGATTATAAACATCAGAGCACAAATTGGGAAGAAATGAATACATATTAATAAAACTAAAATTTTGTTCTATGAGATTATCAGCATAACTGATAAATCTCCAACCAGAGTGACCAGAAAAAAAATATGGAAGGCACAAATTCCCAGTGTCAGGAATGAGAGATATTACATCACTAGACATTCTAGGGATATTATAAGAAAATAAGATAATTTTATTAACATTTTTATGTCCATATATTCAGCAACTTAGATTTCAGAACACATCAGCATATAAGAAATTTATTTTATTTTATTTTCATATATTAACAACAAGCAAAAAAATTAAAATTAAAAAAATTAATTAAAAATTAAAATTTTGGGCAACCTTTGAGTACCCTCCCCCTCTGGGAGCTTTTCTGTCCTCTCCATAAATCCTACTTTTAAAAATAAATAAGTGAATAAACAAATAAATAAATAAAAATAAAATTAAAATTTTCAGTATCATTAAAAAATACAAAATTCTAGACATAAAAACCAGTGGAGATAAGAAATTTTGGAAAATGAAAACAAACAAAATGCTTTAGAAGTTCTTTCCAAGTCTTTTCATCCAGCAACGATACTGTCTTTTTCCTGCATTTGAAAGAAAAGCATTCAATCTTTTATCATTTTCAACTATGATGTCAGTTGTAGGTTTTTCAAAGATAACCTTAATCAGGTTAAGGAACTTCCCTTGTACAGTCTTCCCAGTTTGAATAGGATTTTTATCAGTAATAGAATTTGGATTTTTACAAAATTTTCTTTGCTCCTAGTGGCACGATCATATGAGTTTCTGTTTACTTAATATGGTGAATTACATTGATTGGTTTCAAATGCTATACTAACCTTGCATTCCTGGGATAAACCTATTTGATCATAATGTACAATCTTCCTACATTGTTGGATTTGATTTGTTTATATTATTTGTATCTGTATTCATGAGGGATGTTGCTATATAATTTTCTTTTCTTGTAATGATTTTGTTTGAATTTGGTTTGCATCAAAATTGTACTAAAGGTTCTTGTCAGTGTTGTAAGGCAATTAATAATTAATAGGCATCAGAATAAAAAGGAAGACATAAAACTGCCTTTATTCACAGATAACATGATCCTGCAACCTTACTAACTTCACTTATTAGTCTTGTAGCACATTTTTTGCAAATTCCATAGAATTTTCTGCATAGATAATCATGTCATAATTAACACCAGGAAATTTATATAATTATTTTTGTTAAAATATTTAATAAAAGACAGATAGAAGTATATTTATATATCATGGATGACAATTTGATAAAATGTACAAAAGTTATAGATTAAAATACCTTTAATCCAGGAATCCCATTTTGAGACATTTATTCTACAGCTATCTTTTAAGTCATGCCATAATTATAAATATGTAGGCTAAATTGCTGGTATTAGCAATATGTGTTACTTGAATTATTTATAGACCATCATTTCAATGAAATGCTAGGCACAGAAAAAAACAAACAAGCAAACACAAACCTCAGCAGCAGCAAAACCTTCAAGTTGTATCATGTTAGAATATAAACATGACAATGGCAAGAATTGTGATCCACAATGTTCTACTGTATCCCCAACGATTAGAACAGCACCCGAAACATAGTCGGTGTTCAGCAATAGTTAATGTACAGTGAACGAGTATACTGTTAAGTAAGAAAGTAAAATGTAGAACAATGCAATTAAAAACAACATCCTGCAATAAAAGGGAGAAAATAATCTTCATTTGTATGTCTTTCATAAGGAAAGTATGTGTGTGTATGCATGTGTGTGTACACTAAAAATTTGACCTTAATAATGAGCTATAATGGTGAATGGGTCAGAGGTGAAGGTGAGAGAGATTTATTGCATGGCATACAAGATAGTGGTGAGACTTTAAACTACATAAATATATTTTGAATTGTGTGAGTGTATGAACTCATGAAATTATACAATCATACAAATCTGCAATCACAATTCTGTTAAGTGCTACAAATAAAAATACAGTATCATGATATGTAGTATAATATACACATACTATGTAAAATATGTAGACTATATATCTATACTACATATAGTATAGCTCATAGTATATAAGCTATAAAAGCACATTTTCTCTAGTACAAACTCCACAAATATTATTGTCTTATTGTTACTTTTATGAAGTAATAAAAATTTGATAATAAGCTTTTCATAAAGCCATAAAACAATATTGGGTAAATTAAAGTGTTTTGTGTCTATGTAATAGGATATAAAGTTTGGGGGTTCTGACTTCAAAAGTATCTTACATTACATATCATAAATAATCAAAATATCTTACATTGCATATCATAAATTACAAATAATACACTAGAACATGACATATTTACATTGACAAGTTATTATGTCATGTTCTAGTGTATTATTTGTAATTTACTTAGAATAAGGATAGTCTAATATAAAATTTAATTCCAAGAATTACTCAGTAATAAATTTAAGAAGGTAATTTTGAAACCATACATCAGTAATTGTGGCTCCTTGACATGACAAACTAACTTGAGAGTAGGACTTCAATAAGTCGTATTTCCCTTGCAAATGACACTTGCATACGGGGTCATACATGTGAAATATTTAACATGTTATTATAGATTTTCTATTCCAAAGCAAAATATAATACCAAATAATATAGCTTGGTTTAAGATAAGGGATAGTAAATATTCTGTTTACATTTTATTACAAAATAATTTAACATCAAAATATAAGGCATATCAGAGAGAAAACTACTTTGAAATACATCAAGACTGCAAATACAGTGATGATAAAAATAAAATAATGTGGATTATGTATAATTATTTTTTTCAAGAAAGGAGTGATTTTTTTAGTCTCACTTTTGATGACCAGTTATCAGTTGTTTTTTTTTTTTTTGAGTTGGAGTCTCACTCTGTCGCCCAGACTGGAGTGCAGTGGCCGCTGGGCTCCGGCGATCCTTCCACCTCAGCCTTCCGAGTAGCCGGAATTACAGGCATGCGCTACCACGCCCGACTGATTTTTTGATTTATTGTAGAGATGAGGTCTCGCTGCCCAGGCGGGTCTCGAACCCACGGGCTCAGGCAATCTACTCACCTCAGCCTCCCAAAGGCGCGGGATTACAGGCTGAGCCACCGAGCCCGGCTCTCTTTTTTCTTAATATATCAACATAAATCTGATTGATAAAATCCTCTTTTGGCTTAAAATATATTATGCTCTTCTGAGTCTTTTATTAACTTACTATTTTTTCAGTCTTTCACTAAGTGACTTTCCCTCATTTTCCCAACATTTAATTCTTAAATGTCCAAAAGCTCAGTCCTTGGCCCTTTTATAAGCATTTTAAAATCTACATCCATTCACTTGATGATCTCATCTAATAAAATGGATTTTAAAAAAGCCATCCATCCACTGACAGCTCTAAAATTTATGTCTCCACTCTGGTACTCTCCAAAGAACCAGGTTCATAATCCAATTATCTATTTTACATCTGTAATTTCAAATAATGTCTAACTACGTTAGTCATACTAACCATGTCTAAAACCAAACTCCTGTTCCTTACTCCCACCACACTTTCAAATTTTGTATTCTTACTTATGCAAATAAGTAGAAATGCTCTCCTTTTGGTTTTCAGTTGCTGGGAGAGAGGGAAGAATCATCACTGACTCCTATATTTTTCTCATATCCACATCAAGTCATCAGAAAATTCTACTGACTTATCTTCAAAATGTACCTATAATGCTTATAACTATTCTACCTCTTCTCCCTGGCCCAAGTCACCAATATTGTTTACCTGGATTATTAAAATATTGTCCTAACTGACTTTCTACTTTCACTCATTCCTCCAAAGGTTGTGCCCCACACAGCAGTCAGAATAATCCTTCTACAATTAAACCAGAACATGGTTTTCCCCTGATCAACACTCATAGTAGGTTTCCATCTTACGTTGAATAGAGTCCAGTCTTTACCATTGTCTATAATTCCCTAGCTGCCCCCATCTGATGCTACTAGCCACCTGACCACACCTGTTATTACCCCCCTATTCACTCTGCTCCAGTCCCATTGGCCATTCTGAACATCCCTGAACATACTTCAGCATAATTATTTTTCCCCTAATATTCTTATTTAAATCACCTGCTCAGGTCTTTGCTCAAATATCACCTTATCAGAGACTGTCCCTGAGTACCCTGTGTAAAACAAACCCAGTATTTTCTAGTTCTTGTGTTCTGCTTTATTTTCTTCAAGTTTTTAGAACAAAATATATACTTATTTAATTATTTTCTATTTCTCTCCAAGAGAATATCAGTTTCATGAAGGTGAACTCTATCTATTTTTTCCTCTATGTGTCCACAATCCTTAGAAAATGCTTCTTGTACAGTAGTGAGCTTAATAAATACTTGTTGAATAAATAATTGAGGAGATAAGTAATAAAGAATACCAATTATTCATGAACTTAGCCTTGTCAAATGAGACACTGGGGACCTGAACTGGAAATTCAATATTCTAGGCCTGTTGTTAGCAGCAAAACTAAAATTTCACATATAATTAATGGGGAAAATTTTGTATAACTAAACTTGTAAAGATAATTGCAAAATAAACACCAGTGGCCTGGAAAAATACATAATTTGAATTCACTAAAATTTAAGAATGTAAAAATGAAATGAATATGAAATGCATTGACACAGGAATCAAATGTAATTGTGCTAAATTGTTGTCTGCCTGTATTTTTACCATTTTGTTTGTTTTACTTTTTTGAGGATGGGGTACTTAACTTGTTGACCACAAAATTATATATGCTAAAATTATTCAAAAAACTATTTGTTAATAGAAATTAAGCTAGATATCTGAATTGGTTTGTGTGAATTGATAGTTCTTCTGATCCTGTGGTCTTTTTTAGTCTCCTTTATTGTACTTGAGACAATACAAAATATTAGAAAAAACATAAAACTTCCAGAAGGTACTAATAATTCTACAAAATTCCTCAACACAGGTAATCAGGTGAAATCGGGCTTCACATCACATGAATCAAAAAAGAAAACACGAACACAGATTTGTAAAAATTATGACCATGTAATTTGGTAGAGTCCATTTATATTCTTACATAGATTGAAGAAAAGGAAAATATTCCAATAAGACAATTATTAAAATGTCTTCTTATGACACCCACTGCTAGAGGTAGAGACCAGGTAAAAAGGAACTGCATGTAAATCACAAAGATCTCAGGTAGTAACAATTACATGTGCCCTTTTCAATGACCCAAAAAGCCCTATGATTATTTGAAAACCTTCTGTTAACCACCAGCCACCTATCATGTGAAAGATTATTTTCAAAAAAAATCACGTCTAGTAGAAAAATAAGCAGCATGGACCATGTAAATATAGTTTATTAGATCAAATGAATTATTTTAGTTTCTAAAAAATGTTGAAAAGTATATGTGCGAGTGTACTTACAACAAATTTTCAAGAAAATCTCCATATGACTTAATAGTTTTGTGCTTTGAGAGATGGGACATTATAGATTACTCTAGCATTTGTAGTTAGGTGGTGAACCTTAAATCTCAGGCAGGAGTCAGAATCTCTGGATCTGTTCTCACAGATCACCAGCCTTTTTTTTTCAGTTTTAGATTCAGGGAGTACACATGGGTTTTTGTGACATGGACATATTGTGTAGCAGTGGGGACTGAGTCTCAGGTGACCCATTCCCCAGACAGTGAACAACACCTAGTCTTGACTCAACTTTTCGGAGCAACATGGTGGGCTTTAGCAATCAATGCGCATCCCACACTCAGAAGTCTGACACAGTCAGAGTGCTAGGGTTAAAGCATGGTATCCGATAAATATCCAGGTCAGCTCACGATCTGAAAGAGATTGAATTTTTCTTCTCTCTCTCTCTCAATCTCTCTGTCTCTTTTTTTTTTTTTTTTGAGGTAGGATGGTATCATGCTGTCATCCAGAATGGAATGTAGTGGCACAACCACGTGTCACCAGAGACTTGACCTGGGCTCAAGCAGTCCTTCTGCCTCAGCTTCTCGAGTAGCTGGTACTACAGGCACATGCCACCACACCTGGCTAATTTTGAGATTTTTGTAGAAACGAGGTCTTGTTATATTATCCAGACTGGTCTCAAACTCCTGCCTTGATCTCCTGAAGTTCTGGGATTACAAGAATAAGCCACTGCACCCAACCGAGAATGAATTTTTAAAATAATATGTTTAATGTTTTAGAACTATATGTTATTTTCCTTCCTTGGAACAGAAACTGAATGTAAAAATACGAACTCAGTTTTATCAATTACTTTTTGTAAACATGAAGCATTGGTTTATACAAGTTTGTTTGTTTTTTCTTGAATTTTCTATAATTCCAGTAAAATATGGAGAAAAGATATCAGCCATTTAAAGCCTCTTACGCGAGTGTTCATCCTGAAACTTTGAGAGTTACTAAGCTTTACAAAGTTCAGTATTTGTTATAAATCTATTGACCAGGGAATTCCTAAGAATAATTAATTAAGCAGTGTTAGGTAAAATAAAATGTCATCGTTTTTCTACTTTTGGCCAGTAAAATGCTTTGAAAAATGCTATTAGCAGAGAAATTATAACAGATGCAGTTTTCAGGGCTTTTTAATATCCAAGTTAATTTAGTTACTCAATGTAGCATTAACATGAAATGACAGTGGTTTTGTGTGTAGGTTCGTACAAAGGGACTTCAAATAGGTCTTTAGTACTGCTCAGCAATCCATTGCTGTTACTCTATGAACTTCGTCAATTTTCCCAATAATTACTTCAATTTTCTCTTCTATCCCTAAGCATCTTCTGCCTTCCTGTTACATTCCATTACTTCTCTCATCTGTGAGTTTGGACCCCATTATACCTTCTCAGGAATATTACCCAACTTCCCTTTCCTAAATATTCAACCACAACTTCTCAGCTGTATCTCTTATATCAGTATGTAATTATTCTCAGGCCTCTATCTCACATCTTCCTCTTCCTCCAGCCCTGTCTCTTCTCTACTCTATAGTCAATCTTCTTTTAAAAATTATGTACATTTTGTTGTCTCCTGTTTTGCAGCTCCTATGCACTCACTAACACACTCCATGACAACATAGTTTCTGTACCATTATTTTATGGAACATTTCTTTCTATGGTCATCAGTGGCAATCATTTTGCCAAATGTAAGGCACATTTTAAATCTGCATTTAGTTGATTTCTCAGTTGCATCTGACACTGGTAACTGTTCCCTCTTTCTTGAATTATTCTCTTACCAGCTTATCAGCTCCCATGATATAATACTCTTGACTAACACCAGAATTAAAGTAAATACCTGAATTACAGCAACAAAAAAGGGAATGCAAAAAAAAGAGAGACCTTATCATCTAAAGAGAATCATGTAGTTGTTGCAGACACAGTTGTCTACCCAAATCCTTTCTCCCTTTTTTTGTAGTAACTAGGCATGTTATTATTTAACTATAATGCAGTTTCCAGCCTCTCTTGCAGTTAGTTGTGAGCCGGTAATGAATTTCTTTCCAAAGGTATGTAAGAAGCACTATAACTGTCCTATAAAGCTTCCCACATGTACTGACACTTTCCCCTTTCATGCAGATATGTTGGAGGTGGCAGAGATTCAGTCAGCTTCAGTCCTTGAATGTTGAAGTGGAGCAGAGACAACCCCCCTCACTCCTGTGTACACACATCTTCCTGGGTTGGAAAATTCTCCATAAGCTTCAAACTTTAGCATGTATCAGAATCACCTAGATTTGTCTAAACACAGATTGCTGCCCTTTTGTGTCAGAATTTCTGATTCAATCGATTTAGGATGGGTCTCAAACATTTTTATTTCTAACAGCTGCCAGGTTATGACTACAGGGATCATATTTTGGGAAGTACTCCCTTAAATTATTGTCTAGAATGAAACAAATATCCTTTTTTTCCCCAAGCCTTTACATTTGAGTCTAGTGCTAAAGTGCTTTAGCCTTCTTTTTCTAATTCAGAAATTATTATAAAAACTTGGATGACCCGGGCTCGGTGGGTCAGCCTATAAGCCCACACTTTGGGAGGCTGAGGTGAGTGGATTGCCTGAGTTTGTGGGTTTGAGACCTCATCTCTACAATAAATCAAAAAATTAGCCGGGCGTGGTAGCATGCGCCTGTAGTTCTGGCTACTTGGAAGGCTGAGGTGGAAGGATCGCCGGAGCCCAGCAGGTTGAGGCTGCGGTGGCCGGGAGCGTGCCACTGCACTCCAGTCTGGGTGACAGAGTGAGACTCCAACTCAAAAAATAAAAATAAAAATAAATTAAAATTAAAATTAAAAAATAAATAAAAACTTGATAAAAATTATTTTATTAATGTTATGATGCTGATGTGAGCACCTATTTGGCATAAATTAGAACAAATCTTTGTAAGCACATTGAGTGATTGGAACATGGGTCAAACTACTGTATTCAATTTCTCTGGTTTGTCATTTTCCTCCTGATAATTATATTTCTCTTTAAAAATACCCCTAGCTCCAGGGTTAGAGCTTCCAGTCCAAAGTTATTCAACAGCATAAATAATTTAGGTATTAATGAGGCAAAAAATAGAGGGAAGAGAGCATTTTCACAAACATTATTTGAGATTTTGAAAATAGGAAATAGTATTTTGTTTCAAAATGTATCATGTATTGTTTGAGGGTGTGATATGAAGAATTTTTGTGTTGTTCAGAGTCAAGACACAAATGCTGTTCAGAGAGGGTGAATGTACCAGATAAGAGTCAGTGTGCCGCAGGATGGCTCACTGATTCAAGTGCTATGAATGATTAGGTGAGAAACTTGGGACAATTGACTTCAACCAAGAGGGGACTGAACTTGATGAGCCCCAAGATGACAACTAGATTTGACAATCTGTGACTCTGTAAATAAATATTCATTTTATAACAGGGGAAAGGATAGGACCTTCAGTATCCTGTAATAACACACACAGAAGGCTCAAAGATTTTTGATGGGTACATATATTTTTTATGATGTTTAACTAGACTGGAAAGAGATGTCCAGGCTTAAACTTAATATATGTCCATTAAAATTCCATAGTGTTGTGGGGTTTTTCTAATGCAAGATTTAAGATATAAAAGAGAAAATTGAGAAATAATGGTTTTTAACAATTTCCAAATAGTACAAGACAAAGAAGAGAGCTTCCACTCTTTCAAAGACAATTTTATGCAACAGATTTACTAATGTTTCATGTTTCAGTTTGTTTCAGATTTAGAGATGCTTTTATTTAATTATCTTCTAAATATGATTAGACCATTTAATGACTGAACACAGGATTTTTTTCCTTCATTACTGTTCTTTATCTATTTCCTATAAGCAGAATTGAGTTATTCAAATTGACAATCTGTTAATTGACATTCAAGACACTTTGCATTTTTCAAGAAATTATTTAGACAAAGTAATGCTCCCTAATTTTTTTCCTTCTGTCTTTTGATTCTAATAATAAACTCTACAAATTTCACAGAGATGGTCCCCAGGTTTTCAAAGGTAACCTAATTTTTTTTCTGGAGACAAATATTTTAACTTTTTTATCTTTTCATGTCCCTCCCACTTGACTATTATGTGAAAAACAGGCAAATTTCCAAGCAAGATCAAATTGTAGCAAGTTAGGCAAACCAGCTTTGAAAAGAATAAATTAAAAAGAAAATCCCCCAAGGAAGTCTAAAGTTCAGCTGATTTTTTTTTTAAGGCAGGAAGAGAATTGATGGATGACTACTAAAATCAGTGCATTGCACCATGTACTTAAAAGGTGCATTTAGTGGAAATAAAAGACAAGAAAAATTAAATTCTAATATTAAGGTATGAGAGACCCATCATGGAGTAACATGCAGAAAACTTGACAAAATATTGGAAGTCTGGTCACAAGCCCCAGCTGCTTTGTCCCACATTTTACAAGGTTTACTGAGTGGGCTAAACTTGATGGAAATGTGTTCAGGAAGCCCCTTTATTTTTCACGAACTATTCAATCTTCCCACCCCCTGATAGTACATCATGCAAATCTCATCACTTTCAAGTCACTTTTATGTTCTTTTCCATCATTATGACTCACTCTCAGTTATTCAGATGTTCGTTCCAGTCTAAGACAGAGTTCCAATCTCTAATTCCTCCCAAAGTTTCTTTGTTCCTCACAACCTAAGATTGACCCTTGTGGCTCAAAGGCTTCTAGAGAGAAAGGGTATTTTGACTTTTCTTTCATGTCCCATCATTATTTTCCTGCCTTCCCCTAGGCTGAGGAGAGAAAGAAGAGATGGTGGAAGAGATGCAAACATCTTCCTTTCTCCTATATTTGTTGTCAGGCCTTCTGTTGTCATTGCATGGCAGCATTTCTATGATAGCTTTTGCAGGGCATAGGTGTAAATTTATGAATAGTTCTGGTGGGGACCTCTGCAATCATAGTACTGTAAAATGGATGTCAGGCTCTGGAGACCTTCTCTTGGTAGGCTTCTCTTTTGCATCGGGTACCTTCAAGAAGACTTAAGCTGGGCTATGTTATTCTGTCTCTACTGGTTTATGCACCCTTGACCTTCCAATGGTGGGCGTACAAGCCACTTCTTGCCTTTCCCCTAGGATATCTCAGCAATAGGGCGGTTCAAGCCAGACTCCCACCCATAGAAGACTCCAGGCAATAATCAGGCCTAAGCCTTCATATGCATGAATATCTCCATCTCACAGAAGCTCAGGTAAGCACTGTCTTGTGTTCGCCTCTAAGAGAAGCCTCACACTGAGACCGTGAGAGTTTGTGGCACATAAGTATTCAATCATAGTGTTAGAAACAGTCTACTTCCTTTAAAGGTACTGCCAGTTTCTCTGCATGCTTTTCTAAGACCACCTTGCTTTGGGAGGAGAAGAGCCTCCCTGTCCCATTACTGACTTCTGGCCTGACAACACAACAACCTAAATGAACTCCTTATATCCATAAACTCCTCCAGGCCTGATCTGATTCAATCTGGATGGGATGTGAGCATGAGAGTCAAAAGACTTTGCTCTGTTATCTTTTCTTAAATACTGTAAGGGTTACTTGTAACTACTTGACATTCTAGAATGGGAACAACTTCTACCTAGTGTGATAAACTTTGATGCATTGACTGAGAATATAAAAAAAGAACATTTAACTTCTCTATTATAGACGTGTTGTAATAATGGACAAGTTATCTAATCCTTACCTGAGTCTCCCAGCTGGGCTGCTAAATTACTTTCCTATTGCTGTTGTAGCAGATTACCACAAACTTGGTAGCTTATGACAACACAGATTTATTCTCCTACAGTTCTAGAGGCCAGAAGTCACAAATCAGTACCACTAGACTGAAGTCAGATGTTGACAGGACTTGGTCATTTGGAGACTCTAGGAGGTCATCCATCTCCTTGCCTTTTCCAGCTTCTAGACACTACTGGCATTCATTGCCTCATGGTTTTTCCTCCCACTACTCCTGCTTCTTCATTCCCAAGTCAGATCTCCCTCCTCTCCAATCTCCTGCCTCACTCTTATAAAATTCCTTTGGTTACACTGAGCCCACAGGGGCAGTCCGGAATGGTCTCCTTATTTTAAAATCCTTAGCTGAATTACATCTGCAAAGTTGCTTTTACCTGTAAAGTGACTTTCAAAGTTTTCAGAGATTAGGATGTAGTTATTGAGGAGGTCATTATTCATCCGACTACAGTTGCATTGAGGATTAAATTAGTACTATAAAGTACCTACATATTAACCCTCAACATGTGGTTCATTTCTCCTACCTATTTGCTACATTGTATGATATTTTAGTTAAAGCACTTGATTGCCAAAGGGCTTTGGCTGTCTCATCTGTAAAACTAGATGTAAATAGTTGTAATATTCTCTTTACAAAAATAGTGATGAATAAGACTGACATAACTTCTGTCATCCTTAAGCTCACATTCTATTTGAGGAAGCAGACAATTACACACACACACACACACACTCACACACACACACACACACACACACACACACTCATACTTGCATATATATATATATATGATGAGACATTAATTAGTGCCATTAAACAACTTAGCAGTTAGCAATTTAGTCAGGAAAGAGGAGCTAGAATGATGGGCAGAGTCATGCAAGGCTCAATCTCAGTTTATTTAGCATCTGACAAATGTCACCTTCATAGAAAAGACTTGACTTCCCACATGATCTAAAAGAGTATTCCTGCCCACTCTACTCATTATTCTACCACTTTTTCCCTGACTTAACTTATTCCACTAAGTACTATCTCATATTATATTCATTTATTTGCTTACTGCTTTATTGTCTGCCCTCTTCGAAACAATGTAACCTACAATCATTGGGGATTAAGTTGGTCATGTTCATTATGATATCCCTAGACTAGTCTGGCAAGAGTAGAAGCTCAGTTAGTGCTGATCAAATGAATTAAAAAGTTATAAATCTCATTAAATACAAAAAGACTCATTGTACAAATAGAAAAGTATTTCAGTTCTAGTTGTATTTTGACTTGTGGTATTTTTGTGTCCAAGTAGTAAAGATTATTTACAAAACTGTAGGTTTATTACAATTAAAGCAAATAGTGACCTTTACATTTTTTAAAGTATTCAAATTGTAATTCATTTTCAATTATACAGTTTATGATGACCATTCAACTTGGTTACATGTTTACAAACCAGCAATTTTTAATTTATGATTTTTAGGAAATTCATCACTAAAATTGATGTCCTTGCTAATTAATTGTTAATTGAAAAAAGGAACACGTATTTACCTGTTAGTTTGATTAGCCACTTTAGACACATTATTTTGTTTAAATGTGCACATTGATCAATAATGAGATTCTAGATTTGGAAATATCTTTAGGTAAAGAATAATTAACATAAAAAATTATCTTGCTTAAAAATTGTCCTATTCAGCTGGGCTCGGTGGCTCAGCCTCTAATCCCAGCACTTTGTGAGGCTGAAGCGAGTGAATTGCCTGAGCCTGAGGGTTCGAGACCAACCTGGGCAACTTGGCGAGAACTTGCCTCTACAATAAATAAAAACTTAGCTGGGTGTGGAAGCGTGCCCCTGTAGTTCCAGCTACTTGGAAGACTGAGGCAGAAGGATCACCAGTGCTCAGCAGGTCGACACCGGGATAGCTGTGGACCTGCCACTGCACTTCAGTCTTGACGACGGAGTGAGACTCCAACTCAAAAAAAAAAAAAAAAGCTCTGTTCAAGAATGCAATGTATTTTCAGAATTTAGTTTGGTGTAAGTTATCTAAATAAAATTCAAATAGGTTTGATATACATATGTATATGTACTGATTATATAATCGATAAAAAATTTAAAGCAGAGTTCATGTCTTATCTAAACATGTTTTTCTATGACAGATATTTCTGCTAGTTCCAACTGTCAACATTATAACTCAGCTTGGTTGTTTTGAGAATTAGTGAATGTGAGCATGCTAAATCGTTTACAAGCTACAATTTCCTATGTTTACAAGTTACAGGTCAAATAATATATTTTTTAGCAAAACAGGGCTTCAGGAGGGTGATGCTCAGTGAGTACAACCCTTTCAAACATCCCCAGTTCCTCTAGGGCTGATTGGTGGTGAGTAGATTCTACTTGTGCATGGTGAGATGTTGACAGGTGTGAGGAGCTGGCAACTTCTCATACTCCCATGGCATATTACATATGACCACAAATGCCTTGGCATTCTTCCCACCAATAAGGGGGATCTTTTGGTCCTTCCTTTGAATTTTTACTTGTCTTTGATAACTTTGCACAATAGTTTGGCACAAGTAAAATTATTCCAGTACTGTGCTTAGCTATTAAGTATATGAATAGCCCTGAGTTTTCACGTAAGAAGTCTAATAGTTAAGGATATCATATGATGAGACCCAGAGACTGCATGAAAAGGAAAGTAAGAAAAATCCAGCAAGGTCCAGTCTTTCAGCCATAGCCACAAAGGCATCCAGGAAAAACTGTCTTGGACTCTCCATTTCTGCTCAGGCCCCAGTTGCATACCACCTAATAACTGTCATTATGTTCCTATAGAGCAGAAGATTTGCCCAGCTGAGCCCTGCCTGAATCTCTGAGGCCCAAATCACAAGATACATGAAAGTGGTTGATGTTTTAAGCCACTAGGCCTAGAGGTAACAATAGTAGCCCCTAAATAAGTCATTCTGAAACTTCAGCATCATTACTTTATGTTTGAAAATAGTCTTTGTCAAATCATGATTCAACTCCAGCACTAGACGCAATTTTGTTATATTACCTGTGCCATCTTTCTGCACGATACACTGTTGACCAGTCCCTACACTTGCACAGTTGATCAAAACTATGTTCTACTGGAATGAGCGTACAGAGCCACTTGTGTTCTACTTCCCAAGACTGGGGAGGAACTGAAGAGAGCAGATTGTGCATATTTCAAAATCAATTAGTCTTAACCAGATCAACTTGATTTTCCTATTTAGAGAAAAATCAAATATCGATTGCTAGTTAGCCAGTTAGATTTAAGACATTGGAACCATATGTGATATTGCTCAAATAAAATTAATATTAGTTAATGTCAGTTTCTTTTAAAACCTATGGCAATACTTTTGCCATACTCCCATTTCCTAATTTGAGGTCTTTATAACCTTTCACATAGTTTTCCAGATTTATTCCACTAATATTTTCATAATATAATTTCCCATATCAATAACTTAATAATTCCTAATTATGTGTTACATTAAAAGTCAACTATGCATTCTGGTTTTCATCCTTCCATAGTACTTTAGTGTTTTCTGCTGTCTGCTTCCAAATTCACGGTTTCAAAAAAATGTTAATCAGTAGAACTAACTGCAATCAATAACATTCAATTCTGAAAATAAAAAATTAAAAAGTTCATTTTTATTTGGTTAAAGGGAAAATTGATGGTGAGGCTAGTACCAACAGACATTGTAAATTACCCTAAATGAGGTTTTAAATGTAAAATAAAACATTTTATTCCATCTATGTTTTAGATTTTCTGTTTATACAGAAGATAGCATGATAGTGTTGAATATGTAAAATGAACCCATGTAGACATTACTGGAGGTTTTCAGATCATGAGAATGGTCATTATGTTAATTGAGACACTGTTTATGGGCTTTCTTAAACAAGTTAACTCATAAATTGCAATAATAGACTATGAACTAAGGAAAATAAAAAGAAATATTTTCCCCTCCTTAAACTATTTCTACTAAGAGCCCATAACTATTCAGAAACATCCCCTCCTTTTCTCAAATCTATCATTCCTAACTGACTCTGTTTTGCTCCACCCTTCATAATATTACTCTGAGGTCAAGCCCCCAAATTTTATTTTTTAAAAGGCTTATTTAACTTCCTCAAACTCAGAGACTTATAAAGCTTCCTGTGGATTGTTCTCCCTTGCCACAGTAAGTTAAATAAACTTTTATGACTACAGATGAATGCATGGTAGACTTTTGCCAATGGGCTTCAAAACTACTATTAACCAAACATGTAGTCTTGCCTTGTTACTTAATAATCATGAACCTCATTGATGTTTCTTGGGATAATACTGATAATATATATCTTAGTACACTGTGAGATCTAGTGAAAATATGTAAAAAGTTCCCAGTGTGACATATAGTAGCTATTAAGTATCAGTAAATAACAGGTCATTTTTTTATTAGTATTTTTATGTGTTTTTCAATATACATTGTCTCTGATAGAAGTGTGGTAGTGTTCCTGATATAACTTCTGTCTTATTTCTTTTAAACTTAATTATCATAGTAGCCCAATGTCTGGGAACATAAATCTGAATGAACTATCAGACAGAGATGTCTTTGGATAGAGATGACTAATGCTAATTTGGAAGACTGAATTGAATTTTCATAGTCTATTGGCTTTTAAAAACTATAACTAAAACTCGATTCAATGATCTTTCATATTTCTCTGTCCTTATTAAATCATGATTTTTATCGTCTAAAAAAGAAAAAGTCAGTGTCCTGTGTCCTCGTGTGATCAGAATTTGATCAAGAGGAAAAAGAGGGAAGCAGTATAAGAATTTTTAGGACAAGCAGGAAAAATATTTTAATAAAAATGATGACAAAATCATGAGAAAATGCATAGCTTTTTCAATTTCCTGTTATGGTTTATGCATTTTCAAAATATAATTAATTAAGGAGGAGGTCAATTCAAAGGTCAGTTTCCCTAGGAGGAAGACTCTGAGATTGACATTTGGAGTACCTCTGATGTATTGGGTAGAACTCTTCAGAGCAACCTGAGAGTGAAGCATACAGGATCAAGCAGGGGAAGAAGCTGAAAGGCAATAGTATTAAACGGGACTTAGCTGATCAGTTGGGGAGCTCTGGAGTTGGCATGGCCCTTCAGTTTTCTCAAATTGAGATAAGAGGGGTTGCTAGGCCTTTATACCCTTCTACTTCCCAGCCAGTCAAGAGATTGCTTCTTTTAGCAGATAGCAATTATTGGGGAAGGACTCTAATGTGAGCCAGGTGACACCCCCAGCAAATTGGGAAACTATTGCTTTTGTCCTAAAGGAGCCATCTTCAGCATCTACTTCATATTTATCTACTTTTGTATTTTAGGACACATTATAAGTTCCTCTTCTATGGGACCTTTGAGAGAATAAGCAAAGTTAAATATTAATTTAAGATTTGAATTAGGAAAGAAGTTTGAATGTGTCTGTATTGTTAAATTTAATATTAAGACATTCTTAAAATAATTGCCCCCCCCTTGTACATGTAGGTTGTTGTGTTGCAGTCTGACAACTATTTTTAACTCACTTCTCTTGTCTGAATTTACTCCTTGAAATATTAAAGTAGGACTTATATGTGGTGAGATACATGTCTTCAGTAATGGGTTCCTCGTGCTTTTATTGTTTCACCAAGTTTTATTGGGTTCCTACTTATTATTTTGTCAGTAGCATAACAGTTTAGTTCTAATTTTGCTCTTTTTCATACTCAAAATTGGTGGGAAGCTGCATGAGACAAGTGGTGTGCCAAGTGCAGCTTAGCTATTAAATTATTTCCATTGACTATTCAATTGCTAGTGCATAGAAGAAAGGAACAGCTTTAGAGGTATTGATGTGGGACACACGAATCGCATGCCAATTTATGGCTGCAAGTGCATTTGGTTTACATGGGAAACTGTCATCACTTGATCCATTCATTTAAATGGTGACAAGATCATGCAAAATGACCATTTATATGTGTTTGGTTTTTGTTTTTCCATCATTCTGAATGTTTCTGAATGTCACCTAAGTGTTGGTCTTTGCTAGTCCACTTCTTGTCACAGTCCCCCAGGTTCACAAAGGCTAGTACGCCATCAAGCAAACATGGGAATTAATAATTTTTTAAATGTGGGTCACATGACAAGGTAACATTTTTTTTTAATTTTTATTTTTCTTAGAGATGGAGTTTTATTCTGTCGCCCACACTAGAGTGAAGTGGCACAACCATGTATCACTGTAGCCTTAAACGACTGGCCTCAAGTGACTCCCTTGCCTCAGCCTCCAGAGTCACCTAAAATTTTTTATGGTAAGAAATGCTAGTTAATAATGTGTACCATCCTACTTGGATTATTTTCCTTGTTCCAATCATTCATTTCTGTAATGTCATCTTGAAGTCTTACACCACATATGAGGAATGCTAAGTGGGTAAGGATAAAATGATACCCTACAAATATTTAAAGTGTATATTTTAAAACAAAACACATTTTTTTTAGCAAGGCACTAGAACTGGGAAGTTCTTGAAGACATAAAGAGTAAAATATGAGGCTGACATTTGGCAGAAAATGATGGCTTGTTCCGCTTGAGATGAGTGATATGCACTTACTATGTAACCTATGCTTCATTCCAGACAGGGCATTGCCATTATTTATATTCTGCCCATTGGAGTCTTTAAATTGATTGTGAAAGGTTAAAAGATCATTTTAACTTATCTGTAAGGATATGCTTTTGGTTAGAGCTGTTCATTTTCCATTCTCTATTGAGATTCTAAAATCTCTCAGTGGGTACCTTATTTTATTATCTCATTGAGTCTAACAAATCCTGGAGAGTTCATCAATAGTACCTGTGGGATACCTTTGTCACCTTTAGTAAATCTCTGAAGGGTGATATAATGCTAGGGAGGAGAAAAATGTTCTCATAGGTCATGTGTGCTGTTTGGGATGCATAAAGCTCTCATTTTAAAATAAATTATCCCTGCTCATCTTTTTTTAGATAAGCAGAGGTAAACACATTTTATTTTCTGTCAAACTCTATTTTGAGCATGCTATTCCTATTCTGATCCAAGTTAAAGAAAACAGAAATGTATTAATACATATTTAGGACCTCCGTTATCCGAGACATTTGGTTAATAAGGTGATGTGATGGCTAAAATTTTCAAGTTGTTCAAATGTTATTTATTTTATTTTCTTTAGTGTGTGTGTATAATATTACAGATTTACAACAAATGTAGTTGTTACTTTAAAAACTAAAAATGTGTGTTTCACTTTTGCATGATATGGTATACTTTTAGAGTTTAGAATAATAGAAACACACCATATTACTGGAGCCTCAAGATAACCCTGGAAGGCTCCCACTTCTGGGCTCCGTTTTACATATGAGACCTCAGGTCAGTCAAGTTAAATAACTTGCTTCAGTTCACAGTACATGGCAGGCATAGAGCTTAAGCTTCTGATTCCAAATCTAATTTCTTTACACCAAACCATGGTGTCTGTATTTATTGAAATAAACAAGTAAGCTTCATTGATCTAGTTGAAAAATCCTTTGTCTATGAAAAGCTATTTAAAAATTCTATTTTACTGATCAATGCTAGGCAAGGCTACTGAGTTAAAGAGTAAAAAATGTCAAGTAACACAATCATTGGATTTAAACATATGAGGCTGCAGCATTTGTTTAAGAATTACATTTCTAAACAGTTAATATGAAGGCCAAGCACAGTATATCCTTCCTATAATCCCAGCACCTTGGGAGGCCAAGGTAGGAGGATTGTTAGACCTACTTATCTCTACAAAAAATTAGCTGGGCATGGTGGTGTACACCAGCTACTCAGAAGGCTGAGATGGGAGGATCACGTGAGGCCATGAGGTCAAGGCTGCAGTGAACCAGGATCACTCTAATGAACTCCAGCCTGGGTGACAAAACGGGACCTTGTCTCAAAAATAACAGCAGCAACAACAAAACCCACTCAACATCATAACCTAGGTTCTTCTTAGTTGTTCCATTTGACACATGATAGGTGAACATAAATAAAATGTAAGCAGAGTTCTGCAGACATAGGGACTTGGTTTCGCTCTGTCTCCCTGATATAAAATAGTGCCTGGCACATAGGCTCTTTACATGCATATTGCATGAATGAAAGAACTAACCACTTTTGGATAGCCACACTAGGAGACTGATTTATACAAAAAATCTTAGTTTCTCAGCAAATTTTTAATAAAATATTTTATGCAGAAGGATTATAAGAAAAAAAGCCTACTATTCGCAATGATTCATTAATAGCTGATTTTGGTCATAGAATAAATTTCCCATGCTCAACAAATTTAAATAATTGATTGACTTAAAAAACAAATATTAATGAAATAAATGAATGGATGATACAAACTTGAAAATCTGCCAATGATTTACTTATTTGGTGTGATATTTCTTTAATTCTTACTGAGACGTACTGAAAAAAAACTCAAACCTTTGGTTTTAAGTGACATTTCTTTTGATGGTTTATAATTAGGCTACAAAGGTCAATAGGAAAATCTTTTTTTGGGAGAAGCAAACATTGCAATTCACTCAAACTTACAAAAACATTATTAATATTATCTTGCTTGTAAACAAATATTTCTATTGCTTCATAGTCGGACTTTTAGAAATACCTACAATTTATGCACTAGCAGCACTTTAAAATAAATCTTTCATTTTTGAATTCTGAATGATACCCAAACTCATTTCCAAAGATAGTAATTTTGACCACCTTTTGTGTGACATGTTCACAACCATTCTCAATTACATATGAAGAGTGAGCTATTTGTCCCATCAGGTAATAGACACAAAGAATGATTGTGTGTTGAGTCTGAAATCAACCTCAGGTAATCTGTTCAAGTCACTTTACTTTTATAAAATAAACAAAATGGAACCTAGAAAGATGATACAAGGTAAGAAACGAGATACAGAGTTAGGATTGGAGGCAAACTCCCAACACATTTTGTACTAGAAGACTCAGTCCCTATGGAAACTTGGCCCTTAAAAAAAATCTTATTTTCTTTACCCATCCTCTATTCATTGGCTGATGCCCTGCAAATGAGGCTGACAAAAGCCAAGCCCCTTGACACCTTATTTCATTTTGCTGTGTCCCTTCTAGGCAAGAACTCTTCACTCTGACCTCCTTCCTGTTACTGGGATACCTCACACTGCACAGCCTGTGCAGCTTCCTACTCCCCAGAATGCTCTTGCCACAAATACATCTACATGACTCACTACCTTGCCATTTTCAAGTCCTTCCTCAAATGTTGTTTCTCAGTGATGTTCTTGACTTCCTGTTTAAAATTGCCCACTTCCTAGCCCCCTCTTCTCCCCTCCCTGCTATATTTTGTCCATGGGGCTTACGACCTTTCAATGAGCTAAACAATGTTCTTATTCATTTTTACTTTTAGTCTTGGTTTCCCCACTAACCTAGCTAAAACATAAGCATCATGGGCGTAGATTTTTGTCTGTTTTGTTTGCTGATGTATCCCAGTGCCTAAAGCAATGTCTGACTGTACGCGAGTTGTTCATATAGAATTTGTTGGATAAGCAAATGGATCCTCCATGGAGAACATTGGAGCAGAAATATTCACTTGATGAAGGGCAGATGAATCTCACAGTCCCAATTTCTGTACCCAGATTCTTTTTTCCCTTGTGGATCTCACTAAGTATGGCCTTTGTGACATTGAAGTTTCTAGGTTACATCGCTCTCGCCTTACCACTCTGACTCAGGTGTGACCTCAGCCCTTTCCTGTACTGCCCAAAGCAAAATGAAACAAGATTGTCAAGGCATCGTTCAAGGTCCAAGGGTAACAGACTGGAGTTACAGCAGAGAAGATAATTTCTAATTAACTTCCTAGGTTGTCTCTGGAACATGCTCACTGGCTGTTGCCCAAACAACATTGGCTGACATTCACTTACTTCTTCCTTGCTAATGGAGCCCCTTTGGTCCCATAGATGTGGCTATTACCTCAAGATAAGCCAGGGGTGAATCTTAATTATCCTATTCCAGTCAAAGCACTGGCATTTTCCTTGCCAGTGACTGATACAGAAATAGGAATATGATATTTTGTCGATGGAAGGTGAGAGGCAAGTCAATCAAGGCAGCCTTCAGGAAAATTCCCAGAATTTTCAAAAGTTTAGAAGGAGGTTGCCTGCTCCACCCCACACACCATCCCCTGTCCCTGCTTTGGGACATGGGCGGTTGTAATTTGAGGGCGTGATTCTTGGAAGTGCAAGATCACATTGTATTCCTAAGGGGATGAAGTTGAAGGAAGCCAGCATTGTGAGGATGGCAGAAGGGAATGACAGCTAGAAACTCTCCTTGATGACACTATCATCCTATCCTGTTCATTCATCCCACTCCAGAGTTGGCTTGTCTCCAAGCACCTCATAATGTGAAAGAATACATTTTCTTTATTTTATTATTTTTTTTAAAGATGTGGGGTATAATTCAGGATTAGGTATACAAATGATCATTGTACAGGTGAAGATTGAGCCTCCCTTTGGTTTTGATTAAGATATGTATATTATTTTTCAGTCACAATGCTATGAACACTTAATAGATTACAGAATAGTGTAAACATAACTGAGGAAACAAAAAAATTGTGTGACCTGCTTTATTTCTTGTGTGCATGTAAGGTTTATTTTAGTTTATCTCCTTTAATATTTTTAACAACGTGTAGGAATGCATTAATATTTTTTTAAGGTGGATTTTTTTAAAGATTTGTAGTACAATTCAGGATTAGGTATACAAGCGGTCATTGTACAGGTAAAGTTTGGACCTCTCTTTGGTCCTCACTTCATTTGATTTGAGATCAGGTACTCTTATTGATGTTGTGTTCCTCCCTCTACCCTGGCAGTATCCCACTACTGCTAATCTCTCTCTTATAGTATTTTGGTACATGTTCAGGGTCCACTTATGAGTAAGAACATGTGATACTCTGTTCTTTGTTTCTGTGCTAGATGACTGAGTATGATACACTCTAAATCTGTCCAAGTTGCTGCAAAGCCAACATGTTTGTCATTCTTTATGACTGCATAATATTCCATTGTGTAAATAGCACATTTTCTTGAATGTTTGAGGCATTTTAGTTGAAGTTTTCTTTTAGATGAAGCCAAAATCATTCTCATGGATGGAAAATCCCCAGACCCAACCCATTCACTTACTGTTTTCTAATAGCTGAGTGAGTCTTCTCTTAGGCATGTTAATATTCCCTGAAAGTTCAAGCTATAGAGATGGATTTCCAAGTGTGTGTGGGAGGGTCTCTTTGAGATTCAAGCTTTCCTCCCCTATAATCTGCTCTCTGGGAGTTGTCCAAACTCTGTGGCCTCAACCAAGCAGCTGGGAAATATAACCAAATTCCCTATCTACACAGAAGGATTCACCTTGTATTTTTTTTCCCTGAGTGTTTAATAAATTGTCTCTAGTGTTTAACAAACTGAAACCTGAATATAGCTGAAAGAAAGTTTCTGATTCCTGGAGTCTGGAAGAAGTTACTCTTGCCAATAAAGTGATATAGGTCCCTTTTGGGGGAGCGTGGCAGAGATCAAAGTCTCACTGTCTGTCGCCCAAGCTGGAGTGCAGTGTCACAATCACAGCTCACCACAGACTTGACCTCTTGGGCTCAGGGAATCCTTCCTTCTCAGTCTTCCATGTAACTGGGACTAAAGGTGTGTGCTGCCACACCCAGCTAATTTTTCGATTTTTTTTTTTTTTTTGTAGAAACAAGGTATCACTATGTTGCCTAGTCTGGTCTTGAACTCATGGGCTCGGTGATTCTCCTACTTGGAACTCTCATAGTGCTAGGGGTATAACAATGAGCTACCATGCCTGGCATAACTGTTCACCTCTCAAGTCTGGATTCTGTAATAAGGACAGCAAGTTTTTCTGTGAAATAAAGCATTTAAATGTGATATTCAAGGACACAAAATAAAATGAAATGGGCAGTCTTTGATACATTTTTCCCCCCATAAAATAGCCTCTAGAGGAAAAGTCACCTGAAAAATTTGAGAAGCCTGATTTGCGGCTGTATCGCTCATGTTAATTCATCCTTATAGGAAGACCACACAGGAATGTGAAGTATTCTGAAAAGTATCTCTCCATTCCTAAATCTTTTTATGCTCTATATCAATGACTCATAGAAAGAAAACTCGTTAAGGTTTAGGCAGAAAATGCAAATAACCAAGAGAATGCAAATTAGAGAGTTGTATTAAGGATTTCATCCCCTCAATATTTCTTTTTTTTTTTTTTCAAGATTACTCTTCACTCATTTATTCATTTATACATTCAACAAATGTACATCTAACACCCCCTCTATAAGCTGGTCACTGTTCTTGGAAATGAAAATTGAACATAAATGAGACATGCTTATTGGTGAGAAGGTAGATTAACCATGCTTTTGGTATTAGTAATTTCATTTCTAGTTGGGTCTTTTTAGTATTATAGAGAAGTATTATAAAACTAAAACGTTGTCTGAATGAGTTTATCAGGCCCTTCCTATATCAAAAAGGAAGAACACAATGTCTGAAATCAGAGTATTGGGGTGGTGGTGGTGGTGGTGGTGAGGACTTAGAGAGACGTGGGCAGGCTGGAAGAGAGATACCAATTGCTAGGTCATTGACACGTGTGGAAACTAAGGCTGAGACCTCAGCCTATCAGGTTAGTAAGTGGTGAAGCCCAGATGTAAACTCATTCCTGTCTGACCCCCAAATCCGTAAGATCATTGGGCAACCCACATCACATTGACATAAGGTTAATTATGGTTAATAGTATCAATCTGCCAACTTTTCCTCTGCTCTTTCTCTCTAAAGGAATACACCCAAAGGTGGAACCAATGTGCTGCCCATTGAAAGTGGACAGGTTTTAAAAAAATGTGACACATATACACAATGGAATATTACACAATCATAAAGAAGGGCAAAATTATGAACTTTGCAGCAACTTGGATGGACTTAGAATCTATAACAATCAGTGATCTAACACAGAAACAAACATCAGAGTACCACATGTTCTTACTCATAAGTGGACCCTGAACAATTATCATAACACTACAAGAAAGGGACTGGCAGTAATGGGAAACTGCCAGGGGATAGGGGCCACTTCATCAATAAGGGAACTTGATCTCAAATCAGGTGAAGCAGGAACCAAAGTGAGTCCCAAACTTTGCCTGTACAATGACCACTTGTATACCTACCTTATTTGTACCCCACATCTTTAAAATAAAAAAAAAGGTATGCAATTTCATGAAAAAATTGTAATGTAAGTTTGAATATGAGAGGCAGTAACACATGGTGGTTTATACTGCTAAGTAATCTTGGACAGGCTATCTCTATTTCTCAGTTCCCTTATCTGAAAAAAAAGTGATATAAAAATACTTATTTCTTAGGCTTTTTTTCCCTCAAATGAGTGCTTTGAGTTCTGCCTGGCATACAGAAAGCATGCAGTAAAGGTTTTGCTATTACTAGTATTATTGACTTCATCTAGATTCTATAACTTATTTTTTCCAACTGATCATAATATTTTTATTTTAAAATGTGTTTTAATTTTGTAGTCGGTTTTGCATCTTTAAAAGTATATATTTGCCTAATACGATAAAAAGCAAAAAAATTTTAGTAAAAACAATAAAGTGCTTTTTTTCCCTTCAATAACAGTTCTCACTCAGATGTTACTTCTGTACATGTATTATATATAATGGGTTACTATACATAAAATATTATTATGTAATAATATATTAATATACACAGATCATTTTTATATAATGATATATTAATATTTGATGTCAACATACTGGAATACATTTTTATATATTATATATGAGTATATATACTGTATATATTATACAACTGTTAGTCATCCTCATTTCTTTTCTGGCTACTCGTGACCCTGAAAATGAACTTGAAATATTGTTTATCTAACAGCAAACTAGCCCTAATGACAGATTGAAATGTGTAATATGCACACAGAACAGAGTGAAGTACCTAGGTACTTCCACCTATCCATCTGCAAACTGTCACCCTAGGGTGACAAGAAATACATTTTTCATGCCAGCTAATGGGCACAAATAGTAATAAAATATTCCCAGACTGGCATAGGTTATATCCTGAAAAGAGTGTGAACCAACTCCTCCCCCTCAAAAAACCCCAACTTTAAAGCCCGGGTCCCCATTTTCCTTCTCTCCGGTTTCCCCGTTCACCACCCTCACCCGTTCATCCAGGTGCACCTGCCAAAAACAACTCTAAGGGCAAAGTCAGTGAGGGAGAGGGTGGGGGAGGCTGGGGTGGCAGGAACAGAGGAGGTGGAAAAGGCGGAGGCTGCCTGGGTTGCCTTGGCAATCCAAAGGAGAACGTCGAGGGGGAGGGATTTATATGCGAATGCTAATTGCATTTGCTAATTACATTCTATTGTGTTGACCTGCCTGCTTCCCTGATATCTTTCTGAGTCATTAAGCGGTTCCAAAAGCGTCCCTAAGCCGTGTCTCCCCTCGCCATCTAATTGTATTCTCTCTCCCAGCCCCAGGCTCGGTTGCCAGAGTGCTACCTTTGGCAAGGCACCGGGGAAGGCTCTGCTGTGAGTGAATGTGCAAGGTTTTAAAAATCCTGTAGAAAAATACACCCCTGCTGGAGCTTGTGGGAATATTGCTTTGCTGCTCAACCACAGCATGGATTTACAACCAAAGAAAACTGCTGAAAAAACTAGAGAAAATAAATCTGAAAGAAACTTCCCACAGTGAAATGCAGTCTGCAAATGATTCACCAGGAAAAAAAAAAAATACTGAGCAGTTTCCTCTGGGATGGAGTGTACCTTCAATTGGAAAGGCGCCTGGACTGAGGCTACCGAGATTTATTCCCTTGCTCCCCCTAGTGGGGATTTATTTCATTACAGCAAGAATCCAGGCTGTGGTGCACGTCTGAATACATTGATACCTACTGTGAATAATGCTTTCTTATCATTTTTCTTCATTGACACGAAGTATTAGCTTACAGCACTGTTGCATGTGGTAAAAAGCAACAAAGGCCCTACAATGCATGTAGTTTGAATTTCTATGTGGATACTTTCATAAATCATGCAATGTTTTAAAATATGACAAAAGTAATATATATATGTGTGTGTATGTCTGTGTAATAGATGGATGGATGGATGGATGGATGGATGGAGATATGAAAGTTTAGATATATATGACTTCTATGCTGAAGCAATTCTTTTCACAGTACTTAATGATTTTTGTTTGTTTGTTTCCAGTCATATCCATTCATTCCTCTGGTCCCTCCTAGCAAGCAAGGCCTAAAACATAGTAAAATCTTTCTTTAGTTTATTTGTGTTTTCCTTAATGATTTTTATTTCCCTTGATTTAAACATTTGCTCTCAAGGGTGGTTCTGTCTCCTCTAATTTTCCTTAGAATAAGATTTCTATTTTGTTCCAGCTCTTGTGTTTCAACAAAAAATCTCTTCTGAAGTCTCATCTGGTGTTTCTGTATTTCTCAAGCACTGACTCATTTCACTGCTCAGAGCTCAAATTGGCTCCTTGAAGGCAGTAAAAGGCAGGTCAGGCTGTCTCCAGGTTGTTCAGTGTCTATCATCCTGTTTTGCATTTGCTCATAAAAGTGTGGCGGATTTATCTGAGTGGAAAATTTTTTTCAATGGAAAAGTTTAGTCACTGTGCACATTGAAAGAACATTCTCTGCAAAAAAGCAGACTCCTCATCATTCCTAGTCCTTGCTCTCACATGGGTGCTTTTCCCTTTTATATGCATATGAAATTCCTCAGAATGGAGTCCTCAGTGGTAGTACAGGAAAAGGAGAAAGAAGGAGGCTTTGGCTGGGATCCCTGATGATTATGATGGATTTGCTATAAATATGTCTGTACCCTAGTCCTATTACTGGCTCTGTGATGTCAAAACCATATATATTATTTTGTCTTTGTACAGTGTCACAACATATGGCAAAACCTGGTAGTTCATCATGCTTGAACAGCAAACCATTTTCCAGTTGACCAGAACACAGGTCCAAATGCACCTAGCTGCCATATCTGTTTTCTTACTGAAACAAAATTGGAAGATATTGTGGGGACCCTAATTGTATCCCATGTCCAGGAAGCAGCTGAGACATGTTCTCCAGGGATCTATGTATGTGAAGGATGTCAAGAGAATCTCCTTGAAGAGAGATGTCGAAGCTGTGGTTCCCAGCAGAGTAGAGTGATTCTAAGTGCTCAGCTTCACTAATTATCAGAGAAATACAAATCAAAACCACATCGAGATATCACCTATCCACAGTAAGAATAGCCATCATTAATAAAACAAACAGCAACAGATGCTGGCAAGGATGCAGAGAAAAAGGAACGCTTCTACACTGCTGGTGGGAATGCAAACTAGTGCAACCTCTTTGGAAAACAGTGTGGTGATTTCTGAAAGAACTAGAAATCAACCTTCCATATGACCCAGCAATTCCCCTAATGGGAATATATCTGGAGGAACTCAAATCATTCTACAAAAAAGATACCTACATAAGCATTTTTATTGCAGCACTATTCACAATAGTAAAAAACATGGAACCAGTTGGGCTGCCCACTGAAACCAGACAGAATAAAAAAAAAAAATGTGAACATATACACAATGGAGTATTACACAGCCATAAAGAAGGACAAACATAGGGACTTTGCACAACTTAGATGGATAGATAGATCATACTCAGTGACCTATCACGGGAACAAAGAACAGAGTACCACATGTTCTCACACATAAGTGGACCCAGAACATTTACCATTTACCATAATACTATAAGAAAGGGATTGGTGGTAGGGGGATACTGCCGGTGTGAGGGTGGAAGGGGACACAACATAAGCATACCTGACCTCAAATCAGGCAAAGTGGGGACCAAAGGGAGGCCCAAACTTTTCCTGTATGATGACCACTAGTATACCTAATCCTGAATTGAACCCTACATCTTTAAAATAAAATTAAAGAAAATAAAAAGGAAAAGTATAGAACCATTTCTGGATTTGTCTCTCACTCAGGGCCTCCTAGATTTAGATCTGGAACCTAAGAGAGGTGATCATGCAGTTTAAAAATTATGAACACATAATAGAAACTCTAAAAAAAAAGTCTACAGAACACAAGAATGCAAGATGTCATTATTGTCACGAGGTACAATTCAGAGGAAAGCAAGGGACCTTCTCTCTTTCTCTCCTCAGCAGAATGGATCTCCACAGAACGTTTCGAAGCACTACACACTTCTAGAGCACCAATAGTATGTGTGTTGGCAGAGATTGGCAGTGGTATCAAGATAGACAAATGGAACTCTATCTTGCTGAGAGCTTGGGATACAATACCTTCATGTGACCGTGCTGGTAGAAAACATTTATAAAGCCGTGGTTCAAAGATGAGGAGAGAAAACAGCAAACTTCACAGTGGCTGATATAAGTAGTTCATGAGAACATAGGCAAGGCTCTCGAGATCTCCCAAAAGCAATGGAGGAGGACTTTTCAGAGCATGAAGGTCCTGCCCTTATAAGTGAGGGTGACAGCCTGTGCTGTACAAATTGATTTCTGTTGCTATTAACTGATTTGTATTCTGGGGGACCTACACATGCTTGTCAACAAATACTTATTGAGTCTTTACTCTGTTCCAGGAAGTTTGTAAGACGCTAGTAAGGTTGTAATAAACATGACAAACTATGTTCTTATAGGTGGTAAACAAAAAATAACAACAAGAAAATGAGTTAATTATCATTGAGACCAATTAAAAGTACATAAAAGCACATTTTCAGGGGAACCTTGGCATCTCAGGTGGTGGAATGAGGGTCAGGCAGGGAAACATTCAGCTGAGAGTTGAAAGAAATGCAGGAGAAGGAAGAGTTAGTTAGCCAAAAGTAGCATGAGTTGAGCAATAGTTATGGGCAGAAGAAACAACATCTATGAAGAAACCCAGTGAGGGAGTTTAGTGGCTGCTTCAGAAGAGAAGGGAAAGCTGGTGCTGACAGACATGAGTAATGCTGGCAGGTCCAGATAACACAGGACACGTTAAGATATCGAGACTTTGGAGAATACTCATGTCTTCACACTTAGTGGTGTCTCTATAGGTATTCGAGCAGTGTATTTTGAAAGTAATGTGTGTGAGGCTGGATAATATGGCTACTGAAAGCAAACAAGGTGGACGATTGAGATCTCTGTCTTCACAGAGTTGACATTTAGGGGTGAGGGGGAGGAGTTATTGCCAGTAAAGACATAAGTAAAATTGTAATATAATCGCAGTGTCTTCACAAAGATGTAGACAGATAATTCAGTGTTGGGGCTCCTTTAAATAAGATAATGAGGGAATGCTTTTCTGTTTATTTATTTGTTTGTTTGTTTATAGAGATGTGGGGTACAAGTCTGGATTATAGGCTGCATGCAGATGAAGTTTGGGCCCCAAACTAGTTCTTACTTCTCCTGGTTTAGGACTAGGTACCCTTTGTGTTGTTATGTGCCCCTCTCCCTCCCCTGGCAGTGCCCAGTGACTGCCAATCCCTCCCTTGTGCTAACGTGATTAATGGTCAGGTCCCACTTGTGAGTGAGAACATGCAGTATTCAGTCATTTGCTCCTGTGACAGATCAGTAAGTATGATGGTCCCCAACTCCATTCAATTTGCTGCAAAGTTCATCATTTTGTTCTTCTCTATGACTGTATAATACTCTATCATGTACCACATTTTCTTTATCCATTCCACTTTCTATGGTTCTATGTTTTTGCTATTGTGAATAGTGTGGCTATAAACATGCATGTGAAGGTGTCTTTTTTTGTAGAAAAATGTTTGTTCCTCTGGATATAGTTCCAGGAAAGGGATTGCTGGATCATATGGAAGGTGAATTTTTAGTTCTTTTATAATTCACCACAGTGCTTTCCATAGAAGTTGAACTAGCTTGCACTCCAATCAACAGTGTAGTAGCATTCCCTTTTCTCCAAACCCATACCACCATCTGTTGTTTTTTGATTTATTAATAATTGTCATTCTTTCTGGAGTTAGGAGGTACCTCACTGTAGCTTTGATTTGTATTTCTCTGATGACTAGTGAGGCTGAGCATTTTTTTTTTCAGGTACCTATATGCTGCTTGTTTATCCTCTTGAAACGTGACTGTTCATGTCCTTTGTCCACTTTTTAATAGGGTTGGTTTTTTTTTTTTTCTTTTCAGTTCTTTCGAGTTCCTTGTGGGTCCTGGATGTTAGACCTTTGTCAGATCCATAATTAATAATTTTTTCCCCATCCTTTGTGTTGTGACCCCATTCTCTATATGGTTTCTTTTGCTGTGTAAAAGCTTTTTAGTTTGATGAGGTCTCACTTGTCCATCTTAGATTTTATTGCATTTGTTTTTGGGGATTTGATCAAGAAGTTGTTGACTACTCTGATGTGAATAAGAGTGTTTCCCACATTTTCTTCTAGCGTTCTTATAGCTTGAGATTTTATGTTTAGGTCTTTGATCCATTCAGAGATGATATTTGTATATGGTGATAGGTCGGGGTCCAGCTTCATTCTTCTGCATTTGGTCAGCCAGTTCTCCCAACATCTTTTGTCGCCAGTGGTTGTTATTAGAGGCTTTGTCAAAGATGAGATGGTTGAGAGATTGAGTTTTTGCTTCCATAATCTTTGTTCTGCTCCATTTGTCGATGTGTCTATCCTTCTATCAGTGGCAGGCTGTTTTGGTTACTTTGGTCCTGTAGTAAAGTTTATAGTCTGGAAGTGTGATACCTCTCACTTTGTTCCTTTTGCTGAAGATTGTTTTTGCTATTTGTGCTCTTTTTTGTTCCATATTAATTTCTGTATTGTTGTTTCCAGATTTGAAAAAAATGATGTTGGTAATTTGATGAGTAATGCATTGAATCTGTAGATTGCCTTGGGTAGAATGAACATCTTGACAATATTGATTCTTTCAATCCATGAGCATGGAATATTTTTCCATTTGTTTGTGTCATCCTTGATTTCTTTGAGCAGTGTTTTGTAGTTCTTGTTGTAAAGATCTTTCACCTCTCTGGTTAAGTGACTGTGAAGGAATTTCTTTATTGTGTGTGGTTGTTTTGAATGGGATTGTGTATTTATTTGTCATTTTGTCTACTAGTTGCTGGTGTATAGAAATCCAACTGTCTTTTGCACATTGACTTTTATACCTCAAGACTTTACTGAAGTTGATTATCAGAGTGAGGGAACTTTTGAAAGACTCTCTAGAATTTTTTTTTTTCCCAGTTGGAGTCTCACTCTATTGCCTAGGCTGGAGGGCAGTGGCACACTCACAGCCACCGTAACCTCGACCTGCTGGGCTCTGGTGATCCTTTCGCCTCAGCCTTCCAAGTAGCTGGAACTACAGGCATGAGCCACCATGCCCAGCTAATTTTTTGATTTTTTGTAATGGTGAGGTCTCACCAAGTTGCCCAGGCTGGTCTCAAACCCATGAGCTCAGGCAATCCTCTCACCTCAGCCTCCCAAAGTGCTGGGATTATAGGCATGAGTCACCATGCCTGACTTAGAATTTTCAAGATATGGAATCTTATAGTCCACAAAAAGGAATAGCTTGACTTCCTCTTTTCCTATTTGAATACCTCTGATTTTCTTCTCTTGCCTGATTGCTCTGGCTAGGACTTCCAACACTATGATGAACAGGAGGCATGAGAGTGAGCTTCCTTGTCTTGTACCTGTTCTCAGGGAGAGTGTCCAATTTCTGCCCATTGAGAAAAATATTGGCTTTGGGTTTATCATAGATGGTTCTTACTGTTTGAGGAATATTCCTTCTAAACCTAGATGCTCAAGAGTTTTTTGTCAAGAAGGGATGCTGGATTTTGTTGAATGCTTTTTCTGTATCTAATGATATAATTATGTGATTCTTGGTTTTACATCTGTTCATGTGCTGAATTATGTTACGGTCTTGTGATTGTTAAACCAGCTCTGTATCCCAGGTGTGAAGCCCACTTGATCATGGTGGATGATCCTTGAGATGTGTTGTTGGATCTGAATTGCTAGAATTTTATTTAGAAATTTTGCATCTATGTTCATCAAGGAAATTGGTCTGTGATTCTCTTTCCTTGTTGGGTCTTTGCCAGGCCTGGGTATCAGCATAATGTTTACGTTATAAAATGAATTGGGTAGCATTTCATCTTTCTTGATTGCCCAGAATACTTTCAATAAGTTTGGTTTCAGCTCCTCTTTGTATGTCCTGTAAAATTTCGCTGGCAGGCCATCAGTTCTGGGACTTTTTCAATAGGTAGATTTCTTATGACTGAGTCGATTTCTTGGATTGTTATTGGTCTGCTTAGCATTTCAATTTCTTATTGTTTAAACCTGGAAATGTGATGTGAGGTCGGAAAGTGCTTCATTTCCTTTAGGTTTTCTAGTTTAGTTGCATACAGGCTTTTATAGTAATCTCTGATAATCATTTTAATTTCTTCAGGATCAGTTGTGACCCTTTGCATTTCTAATTGTATTTATCTGGGTTTCTCTCTCTTTTTAAAAAATTTAATCTGGCTAGGGGACCGTCAGTCTTATTTCAAAGAGCCAACTTGTGTCCTTCTTCATCTTTTCTTTCTTTCTTTCTTTTTCTTTCTTTCTTTCTTTCTTTCTTTCTTTCTCTTTCTCTCTCTTTCTTTCTTGCTTTCTTCCTTTTTAAACTAGTATGAGTTTCATAAAACTATATAAATTTTCCAAGTAATCAAAAATCAGTTCTCATTACAAATACTTAAAGCAATTTTTAAAAAGTCACACAATTACACTGTAAGATTACAGTGTTTAATGTTTATCAACTTACATTTCTATAGCTAGCAGGATTAGCAGATGAGTTACTGGGATGCAGACCATATCCTAGGGAATGTTTATTGAGCTATCCCAATGACACCACAAGCCAAACAGCTTCCAGCATTTCCAGTTTTTGTTCTTTCTTCATTTCCACCTTTGCCCAAGTTATCTGGTTTTTCGTGGACCACCATTGTGCGACCAATGATGGAATGGTCTCCTGAGAGTGAGATCAAGAATCTTCAATCAAAACATCGGCCACATCATCCCTGCCAACAGTTACATCACCTAGGTCTCCAACATGACTTTCTTGGACCTTTGGCCCACTGTGTTTTTCGGATAAAGGATTAAAGGGAGGACCTGCATTGATACAGTCTTGTATGTTGTCTTCAAACTGGAGAATGTGGAATCCATGCTGGCCCTCAGTCAATCCTGTAATGTGTCCCATTACCATAACTGACTCATTTTTCTTCTACTCAAAATGGATGGTGCCCTGCACCAGGCTGTCATTCTTCATCACAAATATGGCCTTCATTGGCATAACAGGAGGGGTGACATGTTCCAGTCTCAGTTGTGAGAGTGGCAAGGGAAACTGGCAATGCTGCAGGAAACAGCAGTACACTTGTTGGCCCTTTCTATGATATTTTTGTCTTCTATAACCTGCAACTCTGATTTTATGTTGGTGATCTGAATTCCTCTGCTGTGCTTAGGATTTTGGTGATCTTGTTTTTCCAACTCCTTTATGTGTGACTTTAGGTTATCTAGCTATAATATTTCTGTTTTCTTCATTTGTGCATGCAGTACTATGAATTTTCCTCTTAATATCGCTTACATTGCATCCCAGAGATTCTGGTAAGATGTATCTTTGATTTTTGTTTGTTTACAGGAATTTTTTTATTTTTCTCTTGAGTTCCATGCTGACTTAGAAGTCATTCAATAGCATACTGTTTAGAGTTCATATCTTTACGTGTTTTGGGAGGATCTTCTTGGTGGCAATATTTATTTTTATTCCACTGTGATCTGAGAAGATGCATGTTATCATTTCAATCTTTTGAAGTTTTCTCACACTTGACTTATATTCAAGAATGTGATTAATCTTGGAATATGTTTCATGTGCTGATGAATAAAAAGTATACTCTGTATTTGTTGGGTGAAGTTTCTGTAGATGTCTAGTAAGTCCAGTTGATTGAGCATTGAGTTGAAGTTCTGGATCTCCTTGTTGGTTTTTTTGCCTCGGTGATCTATCTGTCTAAATCTGTTAATAGTGTATTTATGTCTCCTACTATGGTTGTATGAGAGTCAATGTCCTCTTTTAATTTACTTAGTAGTTGTCTTATAAAACCTGGTGCTCTATTGTTGAGTGCATATATGTCTAGGATGGATATTTCTTTCTGGTGGATTGAGCCTTTTATCATTATGCAGTGTCCTTCCAAGTCCTTTTTAATTTTTGATGACTTGAAAACTGCTTTGTTAGACATTAGAACACTTACACCTGCTTTCTTCTATTTTGCATTTACCTGAAAGGTTATTTTCTAGCCTCCAACCTTGATTCTGTGTGTGACTTTTGCAGTGAGATGAGTTTCCTGGAGGCAGCAGATTGTTGGATCATGTTTTTTTAATCCAGTTTGTCAGTCTACATATCTGCAGTGGTACAATACCTGCAGTAATACATTTAGGCCATTCATTTTCAAGTTGATTGTTGCCATGTGAGAGTTTATCCTTGTCATAGGACTCTATGGAATTGCTTTGTTTACTTTTAACTTTTGCATTTGTGTGTGTGTGTGTGTGTGTGTGTGTGTGTGTGTGTGTGTGTGTTTTCATTTTTGTGGTTGCTCTGTGTTTGCCTGTACTTTTGTGATGTACATGGCCCACATTTTTCTGTGCTCAACACCTTCTTAACTATTTCTTTTTATTTTTTTTTATATTTATTTTTTTTTATTGTGAAGTTGTGGGGTACAGTTAAGGGTTAGGTATACAATTGCGTTTCATTCAGGCATCCTGTTGATATGGGATGTTTCCCCGTACCCAGACAGATATTTGCTACTGTTAATCCCATCTCCCTCCCCCCACCATAGTTTCCCAGTGTGGTCAGTCATTTTCGTATAGTATTACATATGATGTTTAAGGTCCATTATATGAATGAGAACATGTGATACTCGGATCTTTGTTTCTGTGAGAGGTCACTCAGTATTATAGACTCTAGTTCCATCCAGGTTGCTGCGAAATTCATGATTTTGACCTTTTTTATGGCTGTGTAGTATTCCATCGTATATATGTACCACATTTTTTTAATCCAGTCCTCTTTTGACGGGCAGCATGGCTGTTTCCAGGTTCTTGCTATTGTGAACAATGCTGCGATAAACATGCATGTGCAGGTATCTTTTTTATAGAGTGATTTGTGTTCTTCAGGATATATTCCCAGTAGGGGGATTGCGGGTCATATGGGAGGTTGGTATTTAGAGATTTTAAGAATCGCCACACTGCTTTCCACAGAGGTTGCACTAGTTTAGACTCCCACCAACAGTGTAGAAGTGTTCCCTTTTCACCACACCCTCTCCAGCAGCTGTTATTTTTTGAGTTGTTGATAATTGCCGTTCTGACTGGGGTTAGGTGGTATCTCAGTGTGGTTTTGATTTGCATCTCCCTGATGATTAGTGAGGTTGAACATTTCTTCATGTGTTTGTTGGCTGCTCGGATGTTTTCCTTTGTGAAGTGTCTGTTCATATCTTTTGCCCATTTTATAATGGGGTTGTTTGTTTTTTTCTTTTCAGCACGCTTGAGTTCCTTGTAGATCCAGGATGTTAAGCCTTTGTCGGACCTGGAGTTGGCAAATACTTTTTCCAAGTCTGTAGGCTGTCTCCCTGCTCTCTTGATGGTTTCTTTGGCTTTGCAGAAGCTTGTCAGTTTAATAAGGTCCCACTTGTCTATTTTCTCTCTTATGAGCTGTGGGTTTTGGGTTTTGTTCAGGAATTGGATGCCAGTTCCGATTTCCATGAGGGTTTTTCCTTCATTTTCTAAGGTTCTTAAGGTTTGAGGTTTTACATTTACGTCTCTGATCCATTTGGAATTAACCTTTGTGCATGGGGATAGACAGGGGTCCTGTTTCAATCTTCTGCATGTGTTCAGCCAGTTTTCCCAGCACCATTTACTGAATAGGTTCTCCTCTCCCCAGTGGTAGGTGGTGGAGGCTTTGTCAAAGATGAGTTGGTTGAGAAATTGAGGTTTTGCTTCTGGAATCTCAATTCTATTCCATTGATCTATATGCCTGTTCCTATACCAATACCAAGCTGTTTTGATGATTGTAGCTTTATAGTAAAGTTTGAAGTCTGGCAGTGTGATACCACCTGCTTTGTTTTTTTGCTGAGGGTTGTTCTGGCTATTCTTGGACATTTGTGTTTCCATATGAATTCCTGCATTGTTTTTTCTAGGGCTGAGAAGAATGTTGCTGGTAACTTGATGGGTATTTCATTGAATTTATAGAATGCCTTAGGTAAGATGGACATCTTCACAATGTTGATTCTTTCGATCCATGAACATGGGATATTTTTCTACTTGTTTGTGTCAACTTTGATTTCTTTGAGCAGTGTTTTGTAGTTTTCCTTGTAAAGGTCTTTCATGTGTCTGGTTAGGAAGATGCCAAGGTATTTCATTTTTTTTGCGGCTATTGTGAATGGAATTGTGTTTTTTATTTGGGTTTCTGTTTGTTTATTATTGGTGTAGAGAAATGCGATTGTCTTTTGTACATTTATTTTGTATCCTGAGACTTTGCCAAAGGTCTTTATCAGCGTAAGGAGGTTTTTGACAGATTCTCTTGGGTTTTCAAGATATACAATCATGTCGTCTGCAAAGAGAGATAACTTGACTTCCTCCTTTCCTATTTGGATACCCCTGATTGCCTTCTCTTCTCTGATTGCTAGAGCCAGGACTTCCAATACTATGTTGAACAGGAGGGGTGAGAGTGGGCATCCTTGTCTTGTTCCGGTTTTCAGGGGAAATGGTTCTAATTTTTGTCCTTTTAGGAGTATGCTTGCTGTGGGTTTCTCGTAGATGGCTTTTACTATTTTGAGGTATGTTCCCTGTATGCCTAGATGTTCAAGGGTTTAAGGGGTGCTGGATTTTATCGAAAGCTTTTACTGCATCTAATGATATAATCATGTGGTTTTTGTTTCGACATCTGTTGATGTATTTAATAAAATTTATGGTTTTACGAATGTTGAACCAGCCTGCATCCCAGGAATGAAGCCTACTTGGTCATGATGGATGATTTTTGAGATGTATTGCTGAATCCGGTTTGCTAGGATCTTGTTGAGAATTTTAGCATCTATGTTCATCAAAGATATTGGCCTGTAGTTCTCTTTCTTTGCTGGATCTTTACCTGGCTTGGGTATCATTGTGATGTTGGCTTCGTAAAATGATTTGGGGAGCGTTCCATCTTTTCAATCCCGTGGAATACCTTCAGTAGGATTGGTATCAACTCCTCCTTAAATGTCTTGTAGAATTCTGCTGGAAAGCCATCTGGTGCAAGGCTTTATTTTGTAGGAAGTTTTCTTATTACGTAGTCGATTTCCTTGATTGTTTTTGGGTCTATTTAGGGTCTCAATTTCTTCTTGTTCCAACTTAGGTAGGTTGTGTGATGTCAGAAAGTCCTCCTTTTCCCTTTTGGGTTTTCAAGTTTTTTTTCATACAAGTGTAGTAGTAGTCTCTAATGATCTTTTGTATTTCTTCAGGGTCAGATGTGACTTCATCTTTTGTGTTTCTGATTGTGCTTATTTGGTTTTTTTCTCTTTTTTTTCTTGGTCAGTCTAGCTGGGGGACCATCGATCTTGTTTATTCTTTCGAAAAACCCAAACTTTTTGTTTCATTGATTTTTTCTATTATCTTTTTGTCTTCTATGTCCTGGATTTGGGCTTTTATTTTGGTGATCTGGATTCTTCTGCTGAAATTAGTTTTTGGGGTCTTGCTTTTCCAGCTTCTTTAGGTGGCTTGTTAGGTTGTTAATTTCTGTTCCTTCCATTTTCCTCATGTGCGTTGAAGGGATATAAATTCCCCTCTTATTACAGCTTTTAAGGCATCCCAGAGATTTTGGTAAGATGTTTCTTCATTTTCATTTGTTTCCAGGTATCTTTTGATCTCTGTTTTGATGTCATCATTGACCCAGGAGTTATTTAGCATCATGCTGTTTAGTGTCCATGTCTTTGGGGGTTTTTGGGGGGGACTTTGTTGGTGTCAATGTTTATTTTTATTCCACTGTGGTCCGAGAAGGTGCATGGTAGAATTTCAGTCCTTTTAAATTTGCTTATACTTGATTTGTGTTCAATTATGTGGTCGATCTTAGAATATTTTCCATGTGGTGATGAGTAGAATGTGTATTCTGTGGTCTTGGATGGAGTGTTCTATAGGTGTCAATTAAGTCCATTTGGTCCAGAGTCTCATTGAGGTTCCGGATCTCCTTGCTGATTTTTTGTCCTGATGATCTCTCTAGGGTTGTGAGTGGTGTATTAAAGTCCCCAGTTATTATGGTGTTAGAATCAGTCTTTCTGTAGTTTTCCTAGAAGTTGCTTTATGAATGTTGGCGCACCTATGTTGGGTGCATATATGTTTAGGATAGATATTTCTTGTTGATGGAGTGAACCTTTTATCATTATGTAGTGGCCCTCTGTATCTTTTTAAATTTTGATAGCTTAAATGGTATTTTGTCTGAAATTAGGATCGCAACTCCTCCTTTCTTTTGTGTTCCATTCGCCTGAAAATTTGTTTCCCATCCTCTTACTTTGAGTCTGTGTATGTCCTTTCTAGTGAGATGGGTCTCCTGAGGGCAGTATATTGTTGCCTGGTGATATTTTATCCATTTTGTCATTCTATGTCTTTTCAGTGGTGCATTTAGTCCATTCACTTTCAGACTAATTATTGAAATGTGAGTGTTCATCCCTATCATGGTGTTCTTATTGAGTTGTTGTTCTTCCACCCGGTTTTTTCTTTTTTCTTTCTTTTTTTTTTTTTTGTCTTTCTTTTGGTTTTGGGGTTGGTTCGTGTATATTTCATTCTTTTCCCTGTATTCTTGTGAAGAATGTTGCTCTTTTTTCCTTTTCTTCTGTGTTTAGTGCTTTCTTAAGTGTTTCATGTAGAGATGGTTTGGTGGCAGCATAAGTTCTTAGGGATTAGATATCTGGGAAGGAGTTTAATTCTCCCTCACTGATGAAGCTTAGCTTGGCTGGGTAAGTTATTCTTAGTTGAAATTGTTTATCTTTTAGGACTTTGAAGATAGGGCTCCAAGCTCTCCTAGCCTGCAGGGTTTCTGCAGATAAATCTGCTGCTATTCTGATTGGTCTTCCATGGTAGGTGATCTGGCCTTTTTCTCTTGCTGCCTTTAGGATTTTTTCTTTTGCGACTACTTTATTTAGGTGAATTATTATGTGTATAGGAGTTGGTCTTCTCATTTGTTGTCTTGTGGGGTTCACTCAATATCTTGTGTTTGAATTTTTGCATCACTGATTAGATAAGGGAAGTTTTCTTGAATGGTGTCATGGAAAGTTTGTTCCAATGTGGTCTCTGTTTCTCTTTGTGCCTCAGGGAGTCCGATTATTCTTAGGTTAGGCCTCTTGAGGTAGTCACTCATCACTTGAAGGTTTTGTTCTGTCTTTTTGAGCTTATTTTCTGTGTTTTTAAGAGTTTGGGTTAGTTCTATATTTTGGTCCTCAAGCTCTGAGATTCTTTCTTCTGCTTGGGTAATTCTGCTTTCCATGCTTATCAGTTTGTTATTTATTTCATTCACAGTATTCTTTATTACTGTTATCTCAGATATCAGCTCCTTCCTAGTTTATTCTTGTGTCTCCTCAATTCTTTTTAATCTCTCCATTATTGTTTTGATATCTACATTTGCATTTTGAGACCCTTCATTCTGGGGACTTTTCATTGTTTGCATTCCAAAGACAGTTTTCTCAATGTCTGCTCTCCCAGGCGTCTGGGAGAGACCCATACTCTTCTTTTGGTTTTTCTTCATTTCTGTAGATTTTTCTCCCTCTCCCCCTTTCCCTCCTCCTCTTCAATTCTGTTTTTGAGGGAAGGTGGGGTTGCTTTTATTTCTCTTCTGCAATGACCTGTTCTTCCTTGTGAGGGTCTTCTGGCTTTGTTCACTTTTCCCTCTGCTTTACAGTCTGTCTATTCAGCAGTATGCAGCCTTGGTCCCTAGATTTAAAAAGGGGGCATATAAAAGAGGAAAATAATGGAGGAAGGGGGATCAATAGGGAGTTAGAAAGAGAGAAGTACGAGAGGGAAAACAGATATACATACCAACTATCAGGTGAGAGAGAGGCACAGGGCCGGGAAGAAGTGAAGAAAGACTGGTAAGAAAGATTCCCAAAAGAATACTGATAGTTACACAGAGACAGACCAATAAAATCAAGAAACAGTTTAAGTCAGAAGGTAAACACCAAACGTAATCTAAACCAACAGTTTCAATGATAAAATCATAAGTCAAAATAAGTGATCAGACTAGAGTCACTTCTGTTATCTCCGATTCCAGCCTCTCCCTTTTGTTTTTTGTTGCAGCGTAGGGGTGGGGCTTTGTCTCCTGTTTCATGCTGTTGCCTTAGGAACTGAGGTAAAGTTTGTTGATAGATGGGTGGGGCAATGGAAGTCTCTGCCTGGAGAATAGCAAGGTAGTTTACCCAGATCTGTTTTTCTCCACTTGTCTGGGTCCCCCAGTTTGGGGTCTCGCACTGAGTGCCTCAGTCAGGGTGGGCCCGGAGTTCCAGAGCTCCAAAGCTCCAATGGGCAGGCAGTGGGTGGCGAGAGTGGCTCTGGGCCCCCCACAGGGTACTCGGCCAGGAAAGGAACTGGAGTCTCTGAGGGGCGGGTGCCCAGAGCCTCCCTGTGTGACCGGCGGTGCCGGGTGCCGGGTGTCGGGCTGGAGACAATGCAGCTGGGAAGGGATCTGGAGGGGGCTGGGACCGGAGACTTCCACACACGAGTAGAACAGCAGCAGTGGTGGGGGGTGCGCAATATCTGGCCTTGTGTGGGAAGTTCCCGGGCCTGGCACCAGCATGGTTGGTGGTGGGCTGGGGGATGGGGGAAGAGAAATAATAGCCTTTTTGGGAACTCACGTTCAGAGAATCTCACCAGTTCACCTATGCTGTCACCATCTTGCCCCGTCTCGACAATTGCATTTCTTTACACCAATAATAAACTAACAGGAACCCAAATAAAAAGCACAATTCCATTCACAATAGCCACAAAAAAATGAAATACCTTGGCATCTTCCTAACCAGAGACATGAAAGACCTTTACAATGAAAACCACAAAACACTGCTCAAAGAAATCAAAGATGATACAAATGATTGGAAAAACATCCCATGCTCATGGATTGGAAGAATCAACATTATGAAGATGTCCATCGTACCTAAGGGAATCTACAGATTTAATGCAATACCCATCAAATTACCAGCAACTTTCTTCTCAGAGTTAGAAAAAACAATGCAGGAATTCATATGGAAACACACAAACGACCGAGAATATTCAGAGCAATCCTCAGCAAAAAAAACAAAGCAAGAGGTATCACACTACCAGACTTCAAACTTTACTATAAAGCTACAATAATTAAAACAGCTTGGTATTGGTACAGGAACAGGCATATAGACCAATGGAATAGAATTGAGATTCCAGAAGCAAAACCTCAATTTCTCAACCAACTCATCTTTGACGAAGCCTCCACCACTTACCACTGGAGAGAGGAGAACCTATTCAGTAAATGGTGCTGGGAGAACTGCCTGATCACATGCGGAAGGTTCAAACAAGATTCCTATCTATCCCCATACACAAAAATTATCTCTAAATGGACCAAAGACCTAAATGTAAAACCTCAAACCATAAGAACCTTAGAAAATGCAGGACACACCCTTATGGAAATTGGAACTGGCATCTAATTCCTGAACAAAACCCGAAACAGGCCATAAGAGATAAGATAGACAAGTGGGACCTCATTAAACTAACAAGCTTCTGCAAAGCCAAAGAAACCATCAAGAGAGCAGAGAGACAGCCCACAGACTGGGAAAAAATATTTGCCAACTCCCGGTCTGACAAAGGCCTAACATCTTGGATCTACAAGGAACTCAAACATGCTGAAAAGAGAAAAACAAACAACTCCATTATAAAGTGGAACAGACACTTCTCAAGGGAAGACATCCGAGCAACCAACAGACACATGAAGAAATGTTCAACCTCACTAATCATCAAGGAGATACAAATTAAAACTACACTGAGATACCACCTAACTCCAGTCAGAATGGCCATTATCAACAACTCAAAAAATAACAGCTGCTGGAGAGGGTGTGGCGAAAAGGGAACACTTCTACACTGTTGGTGGGAGTGTAAACTAGTGCAACCTCTGTGGAAAGCATTGTGGCGATTCCTAAAATCTCTAAATATCAACCTCCCATATGACCCCGTAATGCCCCTACTGGAAATACACCCTGAAGAGCTCAAATCACTCTATCAAAAAGATAACTGCACACAAATGTTTATCGCAGCATTGTTCACAATAGCAAGAACCTGGAACCAACCATGCTGCCCATCAAAAGAGGACTGGATTAAAAAAAGTGGTACATATACACAATGGAATACTACATAGCCATAAAAAAAGAACAAAATCATGAATTTGCAACAAGCTGGATGGAACTAGAGTCTATAATACTGAGTGATCTTTCACAGCAACAAAGATCTGAGTATCACATGTTCTCACTCATAAATAGACCTTGAATATCTATCATAATACTATAAGAAAAGGATCAACAGTGGTGGGAATCTATGGGTGAGGCAGGGAGGGTAAGGGTGGTGGGATTAGTGACAGTCAATATCTGCCTGGGGACGAGGAGACACCCCTTATCAACAAGGGTGCCTGAACGATGCATATTTGTATACCTAACCCTTAACTGTACCCCACAATTTTAAAATAAAAATAAATTTAAAAAAATGTATATATGGATACATCTGAACTTTTTAACCATTTGGTAAATTACTATTTTGTATGCCAATGGCCTTCCTTGTGCAAAGCAGTCTGATAATTCAGGTAATGGAAACCCAATGGTGCAAAATCTTTTTCCTTTATAAACTACCATAAATAATATGTTTATTCTTGAATACATCAAAGGATAAGATATGTTCTTTAAGGTAATAAATAGGGTAGGATTGAATGCATATAAATATGAATATTTTTAGTGATCTTCTTTTGATTAAACTTTTATTACAATATTAATATTTGTGAAAAGGCACCAGTAAAAGAGAGTGCAAAAGAAGCCCACAGAGTAGAGAAAAATATTTGTGGTATGTACATCTAACAAATTATTATTGGTGAGAGAACACCCAACAAAAGAATCTACACAAGACTTAAGCAGACATTTCACAAAAGATACTGTTTAAAAAATCAATAAATTCTTGGAATTGTACTCATCTTCCTTATTGGTATTTACTACATCACTAGAAGGACCAAATGCAATATTTTTATAATGGGACACTATTTGGAAATAGGAATACTGATATACAACTACAGGTAATAATGTGGATGACTTTTCTAAATAAAATATTAAGAAAAAGAAGGCAACTACAAAAGTGTATGATTCAATTTATCCATTAAATATATATTATATGTTATATATACAATTTATAACTCCACTTATATTTTTTATATGTGTTATATGCATAAGTATGATTACATTTATGTATTCTTTGCATATATATATTATACTTGGGAAATATTTAAAATGCATAAGCTTATCTTCTGATTTCCTCTAAAGTAGTGAAATAAATATGATACATTTTGTAAAGAATTGTATTTGTTAAAATATTGAAAATAATTTTTTATACCTCTTAATATTCTAAAGATAACTGTATAGCAACTCCCAAGCCCTAGGATTCTTTCCCAATAATTGTCATTCATAGTTAAAGTAAACATCAGAGTTTTATTGTACTTGTAGTTGGTTTTCTTATAATAAATACGAGCTGTAGAATATAGCCATGAGCAGTGCACTCCTATGAAAAAATCTTGAAGAATTCAGGAGAATAGGCTGCATCATATCCCGTTCACTTCACCTGTATGGCCTCTGGTAAATATCACATGGATCATGCTGTGTGATGGTGATTTATTATAAACCTATCAAAGTGGTCATCTCAGTTGCAACTGCTCTGCCTACAGTGAAATTGGATGGAATTCGATCAACACAGCCTCTGGTATTTTTAGCATACAGCAATTAATTTGGCAAGCATTGTCCTTTTGAGACTCATGGGCAGAGGCTAAAAGCCGTTTTGTCTTTATATGTTAAGGCAAGAAGTACAACTTTGACATAGAAGTCCGGTTAATTCTCCTCTTCTCTGTCATCATATATTCATATAGGCCTTAATTTTCCTCAATACATCACAAAACATCAAATATGATTTACTATACATGGTCTGTAGAATATCACACAGGCTCTACTATCAATAACGCCATGTTGATGTACCCTATATGCTGCAAGTACCCTGGATACCCAAGTCATTCATGTGTGCCAGACTATTAAAGATATTTGTTGGAACTGGCTTACAATATTTTGTGAGATCTATATGAACACATTTCTTCCCATGGGCACATTCAGGAATGCCCCATTCATAGTTAGAAATCAGCCATAGCAGGAGTATTTATATGTTTTTAAAATGGCAAAGCTAAAACTCAGTACTTTTTTTTTTTAACCTAGAGACCTGGTTGTTTTAAATATTGACCAGCTTGCCACTGGAAAGACTCTGCAAATCTTGAGAAGCTTACCACATTGATGAAATTCAGGGGTAGAGAGAACTTAAGATTTGGAGTGTTCCAGGATAGTTCTTCTAAGATAAGGAGCAAGTTTCTACACCTTGTACTGTCTGACACTCAGAAATAAACACAAAAATTTCAGGCCTTTTGAGGTTTTTAAAGGCAGCGTGTAGTACACTTGAGAATTCTGTTCTGCTTCATTAATCACACGTTGTGAAAAGCTGCTAGCTGTGAGTAGATCCCAGTGGAAAACAGAGCTCCGAAGTAAGTCCAAATTGTGGGTTAAGTTTCTCTACCAATTGTGCTGTATTATGTATAATTTGTGACAAGACTGAAACTTCCCTTAGAGAGCTGAGATGCTAAATGGGGTCTCTGGTAAGACCCTATAGCTGGGTTGCAACACATATCCCTGGAAACCTGGAGCAAAATAATGTTTACCACAACAGAGGAAAAATTCTACTTTGAGACATATCGCCATATGCTATTAGACTTTTCTAGAGAAAGATAATTTGACCATGGGGCAGTATGTAAAGTATGGGTTTGAACTGCCATTCATGAGCTACATATTATTGAGTTACTAAGTCATGAGGTCATGGGTATTTCAGAAATTAATCCTGCAATGAAAATTGTACAATTAGGACAGGACTCGAGTTCAAGCAGCATGAGTAAAGCACAGGCACTGCCCCTGTTTCACCAGGACACATGGGTATTCATTCAGGACTGTCCAAAAGAAGCTATTTAAATACTCTCTTCCAGAAAAATTAATTGGGAAGCATGGAGAGGGAAGTTCATCTTCTCTGCATTTCCCATTCCCCAGTGGTCAAAATTCATCCCACAGGAAGTTGCTATCTTTGTTAGGCTGTATTATCTGGCCCTTTAACAACCATGGGGAAATCAGTTCCATGCCACATGGTACAGCACATCATCTGGAAACTGTAGGAAGATCACAATTCTCTGAGCATCAGTCTCAGGTGGGCAGTACAACATGGTCACTTGGAATTGGTCATCATGGAAGCAGCTGGTAGAGCAAGCAGTTAAAAACCCAGAAGGCAGGTAAGGTTGAAGAAATCTGAGGATGTGCATGAGATATCCAGCTTACATCCATAACAAAAAACAGTTAGTCTCACACAAGAATATAACCATTTAAATGTATTTTGTGTACTAGAAACAAAATAATAACATCCTGCATTTGCTATGTTTTAGGGACTTTTCTAAGTGATTTACATGTTAGATCATGTACTCCCTATCAAACTTTATGAGGTAGGGGCTAGAGCTAGGAAGTTTTAAAATAAAGGGAGATAAAAAGTTATATAAGAAAATCATGAAAAAAGAAAGATGGTGAGCTGTAACTATCAGACAAGGTAGCATCCAAGGCAAAACTCAGTAGGTGGGAAAATAAGTCACACTGTAAACAGGTATGTATAATACAAAGACATAAGGACTAAATACATGTATCAGCAAGGAAGCAGTATCATGATAGTGAAAATGAACCCAAATTCAATCAATGAATCTTCATCCAGTGGTAATCAACTAACAACAAAACAGGAATGGAAAATTACATTCTACACAAATGTACACCTTCAGTATAATTTGATAACAGAGAATGGTGAAACTTTAAAATAACTGAAGTAAAGAAGAAAGTATTTCACGCATAGCAGCATGTGCTCACTCACACTACTGCTACTGTCACCCCACAGGTAGGCTGTGTAAAAACGAAGGCAGATGAGAAACTGTGGGCAAGTTAGAAGAAGGAGTCTCACATATTGATTGTATATCTTATTTCTTAAAGAATTTTGAAAGATTTCCCCCATTTTAATTACTTTAAAATAATTTTTAGAGCATTGAGACCATCTGGTGTTTGAAAATTTGGTAGAATTCCTCTGCGAAACTATTTGAGACTATTTGAGGTTGCTGGGGTAGTTTCTTAATACTTTTCTTTGTTAGAAAATTGGTCTGTGGAAGATTTCTAACTCTATTGGGTTTAATTTGGTAATCTGTGTTTCTTTAGGAAATTAACTGTTTCATCTAATTTGCATGGCAGTCTGTGATACAGCCTTGGTAAACTTCTTGTGTTTCAGTATTTATTCCCTCTTGTTACTCCTTGTCTTGAATATTTATGCCTTCTTTTGTTTTTGCTTGTTCAATTTGGCTAGTAGTTGGGGTTTTTTTTCCCGTGAAAAGTATAAAAAGATATGAAAACTAATCCTTTGCCAGCACCATATATCTAAGGTAAATGAACTTTTTTTGTGCCTGTCTTATGAAGATTTACATATATGTTTCTTTATTCCAGACCTCCGACAACATCTATAAGGAAATCTCTGAATATGATTCATTTCTTGCATCATTCAAAGAAGAAAAATCATGAATTCAGTAAATGTCAAATTTTAAAAATGGAAATTACCACCATTCATTCTTGATTACAATCAAAACTCTTAGTAAAATATAAAATAAAAGAATATTCCTTAACGTATTATAATTTATAATCAAATGACAAAATCATGCTAAATAATGAAAGCAGACAAATTTCTATTAATTTTAAAACAGTGCAAAAGCTACTGCTCAGAGTACTTTTGTTTACCTGAAAATGTCACCAAGCATAGATTAGAGAAGAAAAGAAATGTTAAAATATTTTAAGCCATGTGAAAATTATGTGTCTCATGAAGTAAATCTACTTTCTAAAACTTTCATAAGTCAGTACCCTCAGAGACTTTGATAATTATTATTCATCTTTGCAAAAAAGCAGCATAAATTAACAAAGTCCTCAAATTTGCACGAAACTTATTTTATCCCCTTGAAATCCATTTATTATTTACATATAATATGGAAACAGTATAACAAAGACATATTTTCATACACTTCCTTTTTAGCAAATAAGTCATACCATTTCAAGACTAAAAGGAAATTAAAACAATTTGAGAAATAAAGCAATATTAAAATTTTTTTTGAAACCTAGAGATTTATTGAAAGAAATGTATAGTGCATCTTTTACAAGGGTTACAAGGCAACAAAAAAAATCACATTGAGTTGAAGACATCAGGAGTTACATTCGTGCATTCTCCTAACCAGTATTAATTAAAGGCCTACAATGTGTCAGGCACAATACCTGGCCTTAGGGAAATAGATAAGAGTATAAGTGTGTAGCCTGGCAAAGGCAGGAGACAAGGGTTTTGGCTATTATTGGTAATTTTGATGGAATGGGAGATTTACATAGTGGATTTTCTCACACTCATGTTGCTCCATGCTGAAGAAAAGAAATTTGAGAGACTAAGGTCGAGGAGAGCGAGAGCGAGATTTGCTATGAGGCAAGGTGATGAAGAGAAGTTCAGAGAAGAGAGGGTTCATAGAACCAGGAACGGGAGAGGAGTCTTAAGATCCAGTATGGATACTGTAATAATCTTTGTGTCTGTTGAACTGAATTAAATGTAGTACATTCCTCAATATTGTCTAATGTTGGAACACAGATAACAATGATCTTGACTGCTACTTACTACTTACTTTTTTGAGTTCAGTTTCCTCATGTGTCAAATAAATTTTAATTTATCTTGGAAGAGATTTTAAAATAAATGATGTTAAAATGAAGCTCAAAGAGGTATTGGAAAATGTGGAAACATTTAAGAAATAACAAAGTGCAGGTACTTGTTTCTATTTAATGAGTTTTAGTTTTATTTTTATGACCATATGTGCTGAAAATCCAAACTAAGAAATATATATATAAGAATAAGAAAACAAGGGTCTCTTATCTCACTTTGATAAGTGTATCTAAACTCTATTTCTTGAGGAACACCAGAATTCTTTAACAATTCTCCAGGTGAAACTATGCCATAGTTGCCTTTGTATTTATGCCAATTCAATAATATCTATTTAGGTTTGTGTCAAACGTGCTATTTACATCTGTTAAAAAAAAAAAAAGATAGAAACTAACTGTGAAGTAAACTGAGCAGGTAACCTTCAAAAAGTTTTGCAATATTTTCAGGTGACTGAGTATTTTATCTTTCGTAACAAATAGAAACCATCGTTGCTTTCACAGGAGGCCTACATGCCACAGTTTGTGCTGCCATCATGTCTCTGGTGATCCCTGAGAAGTTCAGCACATTTTGCGAGAATGCAACACCAACATCAATGGGTGGCGGAAAATAGCCTTTGCCATCACTGTCATTAAGAGTGTGAGTCAAAGATACACTCATGTGGTGTTGAGGAAAGCAGACACTGATCTCACCAAGAGGGCAGGAGAACTCACTGAGGGTGAGGTGGAACATGAGATCAACATTATGCAGAATCCACACCAGTACAAGATCCCAGACTTGTTCTTAAATAAACAGAAGGATGTTAAGGGTGGACAATACAGCCTGGTCTTGGCAAATGGTTTACACAACAAGCTCCATGAAGATCTGGAGCGACTGAAGAAGATTCGGGCCCATAGAGGACTAAGCCACTTCTGGGACCTTCGTGTTCAAGGCCAGCACACCAAAACCACTGGGTGTCATGGTTGTACTGTGCATGTATTCAAGAAGAAATAAAAGTCTGTAGACTTTTTCTGTTAATAAATAGTTTATATACTAAAAAAAAAAAGAAACCATCATCATTCTCAGTTCCCACCTCCTGTAGCACTGATTCAGCTTTGAGTTGATGTGACTGAATACTTCCAAAATATATATAAAGAAGTTTCAAATTATTTTAAGAAAAAACTATGTTTATATATAGGCTAATAACTAGAAATTATGATTAGTTTACCATTTTTCTAAGCATATATAGAAAAAATTGACTAAAGGAGATAAAATGTGAATAAGCTAACTGCAGATATGGTATAAAAATTCAAGAACTACATTCAAAATAGAGTTCTCTGATAACATAGCTTACCAGTGGGTTTTTTCAAGCTTCCAAAGAATGGTTAATTCTATGTTATATAATCTTTCTAAGTTTCCCTTAAATTGTCAAGATATCTAAAGTTTAATTCAGGAGATGGAAATTTAGTACATGAATATATAAGGAGTTTAAAAATATGGAAAAAGCTGAACAAAGAATAAGAAGTGGAATACTCAGCAAAAAACGTAGCTTAGTTGGCCAACTTATTATATCCAGTGGCAGATGTATTTTGATACCTAATCTAGCACTCATATTTACAAAGACTCAATTGCTTTAGATTTTTACACATCTTTGTGTTACTGACTTATCTCTCTGAAAGTTATGAATTCAAATGTTCCGTGGAGGGAGAAGTTTAAAACAAAAATTAACAGATTTTCTTTAAGTCAACATTCATTACTGGTCACCTAGGATGAATAGAGTTAATGTTTCTTCATATAGTCCATATACACAGAGAATAGATTCAATCAATAACAAAAATTTAGCCAAATTTATAAAAAAGTCAAAAACATTGTATAAGGACAATAAGATAAATGTTGAGCCAAAATCCTAAATAAATGCTGAGGCAACTGAAATCAAACCCCATGATGAACCTAGATGTATTCTATCAATTAAATAATAATTTATATTATAAGTCAATACATCATGTCCCAGAGCACTAGGGGAGAAGAAAAAGGTTCACAATTACTTAACAGATTTCTCTGGAGAATTCAATTAAACTTTTTTTTTAAATTAAAGTTAAAATTACTTGGAAAATTAATATTTTTAAATTAAGAGCTAATATGATACTAGATTCATTCACATCAAAATGAGAATGTTGCTGACAATATTATTGTTTAGTTCCTCATTTGAAACATCTGCCCTTATCCCACACACACAAAAAAGTGTTATACAGATGAAAAGAAATAATGTAAATTTTTGTTTTGTTTTGTTCATACAAATAATATATGAGTTATTCTGCCTAGAAAGTGCAAAGCTAAAAGCTGAAGAGATAGATCCAGCCTGGAATTCTACACATTCAATGTCCAATCAAGTCATGCCTAGACATGTATGGTCATTAAATGCCTAACTCTTGATCTCTCAGAGATTATACGCCATCAGAACTGGGGAATAAACACTAAAGAGGAGGAATGAGAGCAAGAGAAAGGAATCCCACAGGAGGAGAAGGGAGGGAAATCTCCAAGATAATGAAAATGGTCATCTTCCAAAGCCAGATGGGCAATCAATTTTATTGCTCCAATGGGGGACAGAGCCATCCAGAAGGAACATATCAGGGGAGAAAATGGAAAAATGGAATTTACAGATGTATATGAACTATTTGACCATAGTGAGAATAATTTTACAGTTCTATCAGAGAGCTTGTATGCTGAGTTACTGGTAGGTACTTAGAAAAAGAAGCAATCTGAGAGAAGGAGTTAACTCCAGGATAAAACATTAAAGTGCACAAGTAATGAAATATAAATATCCTCAAGACAAAAATAGATAGGTACAATCATATAGTTAAGTTAGATAGAGGGAATAAGAAAAAATTCTGATGTTTACTAGCAGAATAGAATGACTACAGTTAACAACAATCTATTATATATTTCAAAATAGCTAGAAGAGACAACTTGAAATGTACCCAGCACATAGAAATAAATGATAAACGCTAAATACCCTGACTTGATCATTATACACTCTAGGCATGTAACAAAATTTTGCATGTACCCCATAAAAATGTCTAAACATAATGTATCAGAAGGCTTTAAAAAATGAAGTGTGAGAATTCTGTCCATGGCTCAAATGACAGTAGAACTTTCAAAACCAGAAAAATATGAACACCAAAACGAGAAGAACTAGGAAGTTGGATGTTAGCATTTTAGAGAAAAGAAGTGAAGTACCAAAAAGGAGAATTCTAGAGAAATCTTTCTCTTCTATGATGTAAGTCAGTAAGTAAGACTGGGCGCAGTGGTTCACATCACTTTGGGTGGCCCAGGTAGGAGGATCACTTGAGCCCAGGAGTTTGAAATCAGATTGGGCAACATAGCGAGACCTTGTCTCTACAAAAAATCAAAAAATTAGCTGAGCATGGTGGCACATACCTGTAGTCCCAGATATTAGGAGGCTGAAGTTGAAAACTTGCTTGAGTCTAGGAGTTTGATGTTGCAGTGAGCCACGAGAACACTAGTGCATTTCAACCTATGGGATAGAGTGAAACCCGAATCAAAAAAATTAAAAAAAAAAAGTAACGTCCAATATTGAAAAATAAATAAGTTATTCCATAAACTATATTAACTAGAAATATGGAGATAAATACTTTTTAAAAGAAGAAATTAAAGAATATGAGAGAAATAATAATTGATGCAGACATAGGGCTTTTTTTTTTTTTTTTTTTTTTGAGTTGGAGTCTCACTCTGTCCCCAGACTGGAGTGCAGTGGCACGGTCCCGGCTACAGCAACCTCGACCTGCTGGGCTCCGGCGATCCTTCCGCCTCAGCCTTCCAAGTAGCTAGAACCACAGGCGCGCACTACCATGCCTGGCTAATATTTTTGATTTATTGAAGAGATGAGCTCACCAAGTTGCCTAGGCGGGTCTCAAACTTGCGGACTCAGGCAATTCACTCACCTCGGCCTCCTAAGCGCAGGATTACAGGACTGAGCCACCGAGCCTGGCAGGGCATTTTTTAAAATCAGTTTTGTAGTATTATTAGATATTTAAAAACACAATCAAGTATTCCTTAAGAATTCTAGCCTTATGTTTAAAAGGCCTCTGTTTCATCCTAATTTGGCTACTTATTAACTGTGTGACTCTGGGTCTTTTTTTCCTTATTAAAATTGGGATAATAAAAGTAACTGCCTAAGAGAGGCATAAAAGGTTAAGTGAACTAATACATGCAAGGCATTTATTTTAAATACACATATCACTTTTCTTTTCCTCTTTTAATTTTTATTTAAAATTGTGGGGTACAATTCAGGGCTAGGTATACAAATATTCACCGTGCAGTTACCCTTAACAATAAGGTGTGCCCCCCCCTTCCCTAGGCAGATATTGACTACTGTCAATCCCACCTCCCCACTCTCCCACCCCCCTCCCCACAGGTTCCAGCCACTTTCAATCCTTTTCTTATAGCAATACGAGGATGTGGCAAAAAGGGAACACTTCTACACTGTTGGTGGGAGTGTAAACTAGTACAGCCTCTGTGGATATTCCTAAAAGTTCTAAAAAATCGACCTTCCATGTGACCCCGCAATCCCCCTACTGGGAATATACCCAGAAGAACTCAGGTCACTATTAACAAGATACCTGCACACATATGTTTATCTCAGCATTGTTCACAATAGCAAGAACACGGAACCAACTGTGCTGCCCATGAAAAGAGGACTGGATAAAAAAATGCGGTACATATACACAATGGAATACTACGCAGCCAAAAAGAACATCACTTTAAAAAATAGTATTACAATTTTTATAAGAAATATGAACTGTAAAATGAGAATAATTCTTTTTGCAACAAGAATAAACTTACAGAAAATAAATTGTGTTGATAATGTATTAGACCTATACAAAATGCTAGCAAGCTGAGAGAGGTAAAAGTTTTGAAAAATCTGGGTATGAAATTACCTCATTTAAAAGAGCCGAAAAATAATGTGCTTCATGCTGCTGAATCTTATATGGGATAAATGCATACAAAAAAGAATAAAATTATTTTCATAACATTTTATATGTATTTAGAAGAACTGGTCTTCCTTTAGGGAGAAAATGTTAAACCTATATATAAAGGGGGAGGTGTGTGAATATCAGGATTGTTGGTAATTTTAAAATAATCTCTACAGTCTAGCTTTTCCAGTTCAGCCTCTCATGCAGATTTCAAAGTTTATTTCTTTATAGTGTCATTATATTTACCATTGTCTATTTGAAATCACTTTTTTTAAGCAATGCACAATTACTATTATGGCCAGTTACTGATTATTTAAATACTAATGTCATTTGGATGCAGTGCAGAGGGGTTCATGAAGAAATGTCTTTAAAATGTATATGTTCACTTAAAAGCTTGGTCTGGAAATAAACACTTTAAAAAGTGTGAAATAAGCCGGGATCGGTGGCTCAGCCTGTAATCCCACGCCTTTGGGAGGCTGAGGTGAGTGGATTGCCTGAGCCCGCGGGTTCGAGACCCGCCTGGGCAGCGAGACCTCATCTCTACAATAAATCAAAAAATCAGCCGGGCGTGGTAGCGCATGCCTGTAATTCTGGCTACTTGGAAGGCTGAGGCGGAAGGATTGCCGGAGCCCAGCAGGTCGAGGCTGCGGTGGCTGGGAGCGGCCACTGCACTCCAGTCTGGGCGACAGAGTGAGACTCCAACTCAAAAAAAAAAAAAAAAAAGTGTGAAATTGTCCTGAACTCTTAAGAAAGCAAAATCGTTCCCAGACTCCCCTTTTTCCCCTTAAATAGAATACTTATTATAAATACAGACTGATCTCATAGCAGCCATCAACTTTCCTTATAAATTGAGGAATGTAACCACCCAATGTGTGACATCAATGGAACTTACAGTCTCAAAGTAATTTGCCTGAACACACCCAAAAAACCATTTACCCTTATTAATATATCCTGACAGACTGGATAAAAAGTCTAGGCGAAGATGCAATCTACTTGCTGATTCAATCTTGCTCTAATCACTGCTGTGTGTGCACTGGTTGATTATGAACCTTTCACTGGCTTGACTGCACAATCTTTCCATGAAATAACCAGGTAACTTTTAAGATCTTCTGAAGAAAACTGATATAAAATTTTTACCACATATTTCTCCAGAGGTGGCCCTGGCAAAGGGCACAGTATGTATTTACTTAAAGGTTGTTTAAAGAGAACTTCCAGAAGTTTCCCTCTACAAGATATTTCAGTGACCAAATGCAGGTTAACTGTGGAGGTAACTTAGTACTTCTCTACCAGAGAAAAGATGGAGAGTAGCCGGATATAAAACATTTTGTTAAGAAGACTTGGCAGAAGTGTACAAGAGGGGACCCAAATAAACCTGGAATTGTCTTTTAGAGTGCAGTCCTCTTATAGTACATTCAGAATTTGTTTATTCAGCTCAAACGGTCAACCAAAGTTTTATCTAGAAGTTTTAAGATGGGTGTGCCACGATTTCTGGAAGAAATGTCGCATGATGTGGAAAGCAGGTGATTTGTTCTTCCACTATGACAAACACACTTGCCTGCCCACACCATGCTGAGTGTTCGGCAGTTTTTGACCAAACACCATATAACCCTGGTGCCCCACCCTCCCTATTCACCTGATCTCATCCCAAGCAACTTTTTGTTTGTTTGTTTCCCAGACAAGAAAAGTCTCAAAGAGAAACTTTTTGCCAATGTGGAAGAGGTGAAACAAAAAAACAGCAGAAGCACTGAAAGGCATCAAAATTGACAAGTTCAAAAAACTGTTGTGAGCAGTGAAGAAAGCATCTCCATAGGTGTATTGCATCAAACAGAGAGTACTTTGAAGGTGACTGAAGTTTAAACATATAAGAATAAATACACAATTGTTAATAATTAAATTCCGGGTCTGGAGGGTTCCCCCTCCTATAGTACAGGTCGTTTGCAGAGTGGACAAGCTGAAGTGGGGTGACTGCTAAGGCAAGATGGATGCTGACAGATAGTGAACAATAACTATGCTTTTGTTATGAGATGCATCCAGAAAGAGCATCCAATGGGGCAGCCAAAAGTATACGTTTCCTGCTCCCTAATTTTGCCAGGTCTGTCTCTGATTATTTTTTATTATCCCAGATTTGCTGCACTGTGGCCTTTAGAGATCATTTAACATCTGTGTGAAATACTTCATGTGAAAATTCAAGCTGAGGGCTGACCTCCCTCAAAGGAGGATTAACTGGTAAATGATTGCCAAGCACTCAGAACACTTGAAGAGTTCCAAAAACGTTGCTTGTTAATTCTCTTCATCCTGAGAAGGGCCAGCTGATGACAATCCTAGGCTGAAGTGTCTCATCTCATATAAATACTCAGCCCAAAGTTGTTGTGAAATTTCCAATTTGCAAGTGGCCAGAGGGCACACTAAGAAGACATAAATTGATGAGGGGGGGGGTACAGTCTGCACCTGGCATAAAATTAGTGACTGCTTAAGGAAAATGTTATTTCCGGCATTCAATTTTCAGTTTGTTTTATTCTTTCACAATTTCACATCTGACTAGTTAAGTAGGCTTCACATAGCCATCTTTCTGTCATATATAAAGAAATCATATGGTAAAAGGCAATATTACCCAAGATAAATCTGCTAGATTGAGATTATGGAAATAAATAAGGGTTTCTGGTGTGTTTAGTAAGGTCTGCAGATGACATCATAGTCTCAATTTTTATTGTATTAAAACCCTCTAGGAAAAATATTTAATGGTCCCAAAGGCATATTCAGCAAAAGTGCAGGATGCAATGTACAAGGAAACAGTTTTTGTGGAATTGTGAATTGTACAGGAGTACCATCCAGAGATAAATATTCATAAGTTATTAACAAATTCCAGATCAGTTGATGATTATTCATCATTAGGGCACATGTACTCGATTTTATATGCATTATTCATTGGCTTTGTTTGTGAACATCTTTAACTGATTAATGGCAAATCTTGATGAATATTCCTGAATTGTTCAGACCGAAACATAGATCATAATGAATGAAGTCATGCATTGCTTCCTAGGAGTGTAAGATGAATAGCTGATACAGAAAGAAAAATAAGAAATTGCAATGGTTTTTGCAAATATGTCTGGTTTAAAAATCTGAGTGCTTAACTTTTTATTAGTAACACATTGACAATCAACATCCGACTCTTGAAGCTATGAGTCTTGGCCACAGAGTCAGAAAAGGTGATGCAAGAAACAGCCAGGAAATATGCCTGGAGCATTTCAGAGTTTCTCTGGCCCAAATTTCTGAAACCAGGCCTCAAATCTTGAATAGGTATACCATGCATTTAAATTGCTTCCTCAAATAAGATATTTAATTCTAATTGTATGCCCCATAATATTCTTGATCACCAGAAATAACTTTTTTATATGAGTTGAGACTTTTTGATGAGAAATTATTTTAAAAGTCAGCCAATAAAGAACATTAAAATAGATAAATCAAATAAAATGATTATCTATATTTTTCCCTAATAGGCTAAAACTAAGTAAGTCCTAGCATGTGTTTGTGTTTAGTCATGAGTCAATTTTTAGATATTTTTTATTTCCATATTTTATTCTGATTTGTGGTATATCAATATGTTTATAGCAAAATAACATGTTTTATGAAGCAGTGGAAAATAATGTTCTCATATTAATTGGAATGACACTAAGAGACCGAAGACGAAAATGATTTTGTGACACAGGCTTTAGTCATAGTTTATTACTAAGTTATTATTAGAATAGTCAACTGAATCAGAACAAGTCACAGAATGAAGGTAGACCCTTTGGGAAATCTAGATAAAACAGAAAAACTATATTATAAAATGAAGTAGTAAGACCACATGAAAACATGAAACAGGAAATCTAAAAAGAATATTTTATTGAAGTTAGAAATATTATTGTCCTTGATTTTCATATCCTAGAAAGCAAGCACAAAGGGGCAAATCATAAGATCTAATGAAGGGAGTTTCTCTTGTATTTACGACTTTCTTCTCCTAAAGTTTTTGTGGATGGCCTGAACCTGGTAAATTGGCTACTCCTAGAATACAAACATACTCTGCTTAGGCCAATCAAATTGCCATGTCATGTCTTCTGGTATTGCTTTTATTAAATTAATCATTCTCAAACAGGTTATAAATTTCAATTTTCTACATGGATTTTGGAATACATAGATCCCTTGAATGAAGATGCCTGATAGGGAGAGGCTATATATGTGTGGGTTATAATGCCATACAAGTGATTATGACCCTTTATAGTAGTACTCAATGTGTTCATACCATATGTGGTAGATCGATTTCCTTATTGTCCCTTCTTCTATCACCCTGTGTTCATGCTTTTGGACCTACAACCTTGTAGTATTCTCCCACCCTTACTCTGGATCTGGCTCTGTGTCAATGGAATGTTAGCAAGTGTTTCTAAAGCAGAAGCTTGAAAAAGATTTGCAAGCTTTGATTTGTACCCTTACATCTGTGCTATCACTATAAGTAAGAATAGGCTAGGCTAAGCCATCAAACACAAGTGAAAAGCAGACAATTAAAGACACGTAGACAGAACTAGCTACAGCTAGTCTTCATCTGCCTGTAGCTGGTCAGTTCTCAGCCTGTGAGTGAGCCCAGCCAAAGCCCTCAAGTCCAGCTTAAGACATGGAATTGAGGGCTTGAGTGCCAGTTTGTGGTCATTGTTTTAAACCCTTACGTTATCAGGTGTTTTGTTTTGCAGCATTAGAATGCCAAAAGAAAACTGAGTCACATTTTTTTTAAATGTTATAATACACTGAATTTTTTAGAGCAGTTTTAGGTTCACAGAAAAATTGAATGGAAGGTACAAAGATCTTTCCATATACTTCCTACCATCATCCATATGCCCGACTTCCCCATTATCAACATCCCACATCGGAGTGACACATTTGTTACAACTGATAACACAGCTACACTGACACATCATTATCACCCTAAGTCCATAGTTTACATTTCACCTTGCTGTTGTACATCCTATGGGTCTGGTCAAATATGTAATGACATGTATCCACTATATAGGTAGTTTACTATTCTAAAATTTCTCTGTGCTCTGCCTATTCAGCCTTCTCTTCCCTCTAACTCTTGGTAACCTTATATAGTTGGAGTCACACGGTTAGGAATCTTTTCATATGGTCTTCTTTCACTTAGTGATATCCACTTAAGTTTCCTCCATGTCTTTTTATGACTTAATAGCTCATATCTTTTTAGCACTGAATAAAATGCCATTGTCTGGACATACCACAATTTATTAATCTATTCACCTACTGGAGGATTTCTTGGTTGCTTCTAAGTTTTGGGAAATATGAATAAAGATGTCATAAACATCTATATGCAGGTTTTTGTGTGGGTCTAAGTTTTCAATTTATTTAAGTAAATACCAAGGAGCATGATTATATTGTATAGTAAGAGCATCTTTAGACTACCTCTAGACTGCTTCCAAAGTGGCTATATCATTTTGCAGTCCTACCAGCAATGTATGGGAGTTCCTGTTGTCCCACATCCTCCTCATTATTTGGTGTTAATGTTCTGGATTTGGGATTCTAGTAGGTGTGTAGTGGTATCTCCTTATTGTTTTAATTTGTATTTCCCTGATGATATAGAGCATCTTTTTATATGCTTACATGATAACTATTTATCTTCCTACACAAGGTATCTATTAAACTTTTTGGTTCTTTGCAATCAGGTTGTTTGTGTTCTTAATTTGAGTTCTAAGCATTCTTTTTTTTTTTTTTTTCGAGTTGGAGTCTCACTCTGTCGCCCAGACTGGAGTGCAGTGGCCATTTCCGGCCACCGCAGCCTCGACCTGCTGGGCTCCGGCGATCCTTCCTCCTCAGCCTTCCGAGTAGCTGGAATTACAGGCATGCGCTACCATGCCCGGCTAATTTTTTGATTTATTGTAGAGATGAGGTCTCGCTGCCCCAGGCGGGTCTCGAACCCGCGGGCTCAGGCAATCCACTCACCTCAACCTCCCAAAGACGCGGGATTACAGGCTGAGCCACCGAGCCCGGCTAGTTCTAAGCATTCTTAACGTATGTTAAACAATACATTATATAGGCTTGATTTCAATTGTTGGTTCCAACTTCAGTTCTTTAGAAAAATCCAAAGGAGCATAAGAAAGTTATGTTAAATATAGTTTAAGTAGGCTAACATATTTAGGGGAAATAAACAATATTTTCAAGTTGGTAATTTTGATCATTTGAACCATCACATATGATTAGCACATGATACATGTCGTAAAAACCTTTAATACATTATCACTCCATCATAAATTTCAGTTATATTCATTGAACCTATATTCATTGAACATTCACAGAACCTAATGAATTCTGTATCTAAAGCCAAGCCAAATAAACTTTAATGAAGTAAATGATGTGTACAAATTTTAAGAATAAAAATTTTATCAATTGATTCTATTACATTAAACCATTATTGCTTATTTGCTGTATATAATTACATAAAAATATATACATATGCTATATGTATAAGTGTACTATATATGGTAATAAAATATTATAAATATGTAAGAAAAATATCCCATCTCTCAATTGTAAAAGATTTTTTTATATTACAGAGAATATCTCTATTTTATGTCAAGCTAATTGATCACAAACTGTTTTCCATGAATTTAAGATTAATATGTCATGAATCCATTTGAATGTATTTAAATACTACTTTTAACAGCATTTTAATGATTGATATATTATATAAAGAAAATATATCTGGAGAGATATATTATATATAGACAGAAGATAGATACAGAAAGAAGATATATCACGAGGGGGGACCCCCCAAAAAATAAATCTATTTATAAAAAATTGTGTTTATTCTTACCTGTTTAAACTTCAATCACCTTCAAAGTACTACCCATTTGATACAATACATCTATTGAGATGCTTTTTCTACTGCTCAAAACAGTTTTTGAACTTGCCAGTTTTGATGACTTTTAGTGCTTCTCTGCCATTGGTTTCACCTCTTTCACATCAGCAAAATGTTTTTCTCTGAGGACTTAGTTCATTCAGGGAAACAAACAAAGTCGATGGGATGAGATCTGGTGAATAGGAAGGGTGGGGCAGAAGAGTCATGTTAGTTTTGATAAAAAACAATGGAACATTCAGCCTGATGTGGGCGTTGAAAAAAGTCTCAAAAAAAAAAAATTTCACTGAAGCCAAGTGCAGCTTCTCACAACGACGCTAGCTGGTATACTGATGCCAGTAGGTTTCTGGAATACTTACCTTGCAAAGGAAGCTAGTATTATAAGCGGACTGCTCTCCAAAAAATAATTCCTTTTTTTTTATCCCTCCCATATATAGATACACTATTACACATATAAAAGGAGAAAAATCGAGCCAGGCTCGGTGGCTCAGCCTGTAATCCCGCGCCTTTGGGAGGCTGAGGTGAGTGGATTGCCTGAGCCTGCGGCTTCGAGACCTGGCTGGGCAGCGAGACCTCATCTCTACAATAAATCAAAAAATAAGCCGGGCTTGGTAGCGGATGCCTGTATTTCCGGCTACTTGAAAGGCTGAGGAGGAAGGATCACCGGAGCCCAGCAGGTGAGGCTGCGGTGGCCGGGTGCGGCCACTGCACTCCAGTCTGGGCGACTGAGTGAGACTCCAACTCAAAAAAACAAAAAAAAAAAAAAAAAAAAAAGGAGAAAAATCTAAAATATAGCCAAATACATTATGTATTTAGATTAAATGATAAATTCAGGAACAGGAATCAACGAAAAGGAAACTGAGAAGGAAGTCAGAGACATAAAATGAAAACCAGGAAAACGTTATACCTTGTAATCTTGTAAATTAGAGAACTCAATGTTCCAAAAAACAGGGTGTACTCAGCTATGTTACATGCTGCTGGAAGTCATTGCCCTTTATGGGAGCCACACCCAGGAGGAGATGGTACCTGCATCTCCACTTTGGGAAACATAGAACACAGAAGGCATGTGAACAGATGAGATTCCCCAGGAGAGTGGAACAAACACCAACCTATCATCAATAACTGCCTCTTTCTATAGTATCGCATCCAATTATCTCCAATGTTCTGGCCTATACAAAGCGAAGTTTTTGGAGAGTGTGTACTTAATGTTAAGCAGTCACATTCGAATTAAAAATGTTGTGAGATCTTCAACATTTAGGAAGTCTGGAGACAGCAGAATGAAAAGATAACGCCAAAGAAGAAGGGGAGAAAAGACCTTGAAAATCCCATTCTGTCTTCCAATTTAAAGATTATACATGTTCAATCCATAATGAGCCATGTTGTAGCAATGGAAGGAAGGGGAAAGATTCCAGGGTGATTGAGAGCTTGAAAATTTGCACGGAAGTTTTGTTCATCAAATAACATTTTGAAATAAAACCTACTCTGCCTCTATAGTTTCTTTCCTTGCACAACCATAGTTAATATAAAATTTGAATTTAGGGAGCTAGCCATGCCCTTTTTTTTTTTTAAATCCATAGTTACTACAAAAGGTGGAGTTCTGAGTCGAGTAACCCAAAGAGTGCAGGAAGCAAAGTATTTTATGGAGAATATAAGCAGCAGATGATGGAAGTGGGGAAAACATGCTTTACAAAGAATGGAAAGTTCAAATATCGCTATCTAGAATGTACTTGCTTATAGAAATTATGAACCCCATGACGGAAACTTGTCTTACTGAGATTTGGATTTCATATCTTTCCAATGCATGATTCAGTTGTATAATTCTTCTTGACAATAGTGATATCTAAATATTCCTGTATTCAAAAGCTTATGTTATTTCAGTTTTTTTCTCACAGCAATGCAAAATAATTTTAAAAAGAGAAAAGTTAAAGAAAAGAAAGCAAAGACATATTTTATAGTTAAATCTGAGTGCTATTAATGCATTTACTAAAATGTAGCATAGATTTTCATTTAGTTTTTTCATACTAATGCACGTTGTTGTAGTTACGCAGGGAGATTCTGTGAATACCATCAATGTTAGCAGATGTCAGAAGAAATAATTGAAACTTCAAACTGAGGCATAAATTCTCTTAGATCAAAGAGAAGGTCATTTTGCCATTGGTACAAATAGACTGTTTCCTAGGAGACATTTTTTGTGCAATGTCCCAGTATCCTATCAGAATAATAAAGCTGTTTTTCCTTTCTGGCAGGGTTAATGCGGGCTGTTTTTTTGTTTTGCTTTTTTTTTCTTTTTAAGACCAGCTGCTATCTTCATTATGTTTTGACTGAGACAACTCAAATATTAAGAGTTTGATTTACCTGCTGGCATCACACATCTCATGTTTATTTTATTTCAGTATTGTCTCCTCAGGACTAGACATTTTAGTCATTAACCACCCTTGCAAATTGAGGCAGAAAGCTTAAGAGGCAGCAGAAAAAGGAAAATACAGAATGGGTTTTAAATCTTTTGGATATGAAATGTAAAACAAAAATGCAGAATGAAGTGTAAGAATAAATTGTGGCAAGAAAATTATCCCCAAGTTATCATGCTAATAGTCAGAAAACCGTTTATTTAGTACATAATTCCTTGTTCAAAAGATGATGTATAAAAGTAGGCAGATATGGGGAAAACTACTGTTGACTGTCTTCCAGAGCAGATGATGATGGAATTTAGAAAAAGAATACTTGAGCTGGGCTCGGTGGCTCAACCTGTAATCCCGCGCCTTTGGGAGGCTGAGGTGAGTGGATTGCCTGAGCCCACGGGTTCGAGACCCGCCTGGGCAGTGAGACCTCATCTCTACAATAAATCAAAAAATCAGCCGGGAGTGGTAGCTCATGCCTGTAATTCCGGCTACTCGGAAGGCTGAGGCAGAAGGATCGCCAGAGCCCAGCAGGCGAGGCTGCGGTGGCTGGGAGCGGCCACTGCACTCCCGTCTGGGCGACTGAGTGAGACTCCAACTCAAAAAAAAAAAAAAAAAAAAGAATACTTGTTTTCACCTATGCATGTGTTCCTCAGTAATTCTTTTGTATAAAAATCCACACCACCTCTTATTTTTCTGCTTGCCACAGTATCATGATGGCAGATCCTACCTATGTTTTAAAATTATTTTTCACTCTCCCTTATTAATTTTAAGTTCTTTTTCTTTCTTTTATAAATGTTCATTTCAGGATTAGTAAATTGCATTATTGCAAATAACTATTTATACTTGTGGACAGAGTATGTAGTTTTGGACGAGTGTTAGACGTGCTAACAGACATTGAAATACCACAGCCCAAATTTGTTATATTTTAATAACATCCCCTTCAGCCTGTAATCCCGCGCCTTTGGGAGACTGAGGTGAGTGGATTGCCTGAGCCCGCGGGTTCGAGACCCGCCTAGGCAGCGAGACCTCATCTCTAAAATAAATCAAAAAATTCGCCGGGTGTGGTGGGCTGAGGCGGAAGGATCGCTGGAGCCCAGCAGGTCGAGGATGCGGTGGCCAGGAGCAGCCACTGCACTCCAGTCTGGGTGACAGAGTGAGACTCCAACTCAAATAAATAATAAATAAATAAATAAATAAATAAATAAATAAATAAATAAATAAATAAATTTAAAACGCCCTTTGATTCAAGGCTTTTGAAGTTTCTAAACTGGCTTGGTTGCTGCCACTTTGTTCATGATGTACAGAGATACTCAAAAGTTCCCATTTGACCATGGATCTGTTCTTAGATTCACTGAAGTCAAAGCCAAACATGTTTTCATGGTTTGTTTAAGTCATCTTTAAAGATTATTAGGGGTTCTTTTAGTCTACTCTCTTTTACCTAATTGATTTGTTCAAATCCCAAAGGAAAGAGCCATAGTTGAAACTGATTTGGAGTTTAGGATCAGGGATAAAAAGGAAATGTCTTTAGGACTCAATAATGCCAGCTTAAATTCTATAGACTTTTTGTAGATCTGAATAAGAAAAAATCTACTTTTTCATGGAAATTCATGATGTGTTCAATTTTTGTATATGTCTGGATAAGGATCCTTCTATCTTGAAAATAATTTAAGGAGAAACAAAATAATGGAATCTATTTTCGAAGAACTATAGAAAGCTCTTACCAAAAAAAAAGGAAAATAAAAGTTCAACTATTATTTTTATAACTATTCTTATATTAATATTCTGTTTATTAAATGTTCGAACATCTTATTAATTAATGACGTGTTTTTCTAGTTTTATCGCTCACAAGACAGGTGGCCTTGTAAATTTTATCTGGCCCTTTTTTCATCTCTAATGAGAGCAAAATATTATTAGTTCTTATATTAAGTTGTATAAATGAAGAACTATACTGAAGTTATTAGCACAATATTTGATTTAAATGCATAATTACAAAGAGATCTTTTGTGCAATCAGGGTCAACAAGCTTATGGTACATGTATTATCAAGAATATGAAATGTTAGGAAGTTTATGAATGTAGTTCATTGGGCTTTTTCTTACATGACCAACTTATTATAATGTCAGTATTTTAACCAATTTTATTTGTCTGTTTTTTGCCATCTATTCTGAGAAAGTGACATTTATTTCCTATTAGATTAGTAGGAGATAAAATAGATTAGAGAGGAACACATCATGTAGTGCCTCATAGGCTTTTGTTAAAGATGTTGCTGTTTCCTCTGATAATGAGTTGGTAAACTCCTAGTGGGCATGGAGGAGAGGAATGACAAGGTCTGATATTGATTTTATAGTTATCATACTGACAATTGCTGAAAATAGATGGTGAAAAATAAAGATAAAATCAAAAAGATTTGTTAAGGTGCCTCAGCCTGTAATCCCGCGCCTTTGGGTGGCTGAGGTGAGTGGATTGCCTGAGCCCGCGGGTTCGAGACCTGCCTGGGCAGGCGAGACCTCATCTCTACAATAAATCAAAAAATTAGCCGGGTGTGGTAATGCGCGCCTGTAATTCCGGCTACTCGAAGGCTGAAGCGGAAGGATCACCTGAGCCCAGCAGGTCGAGGCTGCGGTGGCTGGGAGTGGCCACTGCACTCCAGTCTGGGCGACAGAGTGAGACTCCAACTCAAAATAAATAAATAAATAAATTTAAAAAAATAAAATCGAAAAGATTTGTTAAAGTGTTTGTAGCAATAAGTCAGGTGACAGGTGATAGTGGCTTGGAGGAGAGCAGTCATTGGGGATGGAGTTGTCATCAACTGAGGTACAGAAAGGTTGGAGAAGATCAGTAGCTTATCTAAAAACATGTCAAGTGTGTGATTATTTTTAGTCATCCAAGTTATATAGACAATCATACATGATAAATAGGTAGTCCAGGGTAGAGATATAGGTTGGAGATACATGTTTAAAAATATTTTTAAAAGCAAATTTAAAACCACAGGTGAATGAGGTCATAGAGTTAGTGACTGCACATAGAAAATAAAAATAGTCCAATTGCTTAGTCTTGCAATACTGAAATATTAAGTGGTCATGGAGAGGAGAAAGAACTATTAAACAGACTGAGGAAAAGTGGATAGAAGTGAAAAAGAAAGATAACTATACTAGAAACCAAGGAAAGAAAGGAAAAATTCACAATTAACTATGAATAATTCCTGGAATTTATACCTTATGAAGGCAAAAATTTTTGTCTGATATTTTTCTCATTTTTCACCAATATTTTGAACAGTACCTACATACTTAAATATTTAGTAAGTATGTGTTAACCAGAACGATATTAATAAGTAAAATAAAATATTGAGAATCAGTCATTGATTGCAAAGCGCAGATGTCTTCGGTGGACTGGTTAGGGAAAAAAACCTTATCAGATGCATTAGAAAGAGAATGATAGGTAATACATTGAAAATAGTAAGTGTAGATAATGTTTTGGGATTTTGCTCCAATGGGAAGAGACTGGAAAGGAAGATGTTGTCAAGAGATTTACTTTAAAAAAGGGAAAACACAAAAGCATGTCTATGCCAATGAAAACAATATCATAACAAGTAGAAAATTGATGATTTAAGAGAGAAAATTAAATTATTAAACTGATGTTCTTTAGTAGATGAGAAGAAATAAGATCTAATGCACATATGAAGTACTAAATGCACATAAATAGTTATGTCTATAATAACAGGGAAGAAGACAACATTTTGAGCTCAGATTTAACTGTGTAGGTAAGTAGGTATGAGGATGTGAGCACATGGGATATATCTTTATAGTAAGAGGCAAGGTCTTCTGAAAGTGAGAATTGGGAAGAACATGTTAGAGGTAGAAGGAAGAATAAAAACAGCATTATGGTAGTCATATAGAACAAGGATTAGAAGAATTTTATAAAGGAACAGAGAGTGACTTTGTTGGTTTTTGTAGGTCGTATGGTCTCTATGCAACTATTCCACTTAGGTATTGTAGTGTAAAATACCAGCAGATAATATGTAAATAAATAAGCATAACTGTGTTCTAATAAATATTTACTTAAAAATAACAGGCAGCAGGCTGAATTTGGCCTAGGGGACATAGTTTGCCCACCCTGATGTGGAAGATGAGAAAATAAATGTATACATAAAATACAGTATGATCATTTGACAGCTTCAGACACCAAATTTTGGCTTCATTGGTCTACATGTAGAGTAAGGGAAGCCAGGGTTGTAATTTTCCCAAGTAAATGGGACAAAACCACATGAGTTAGGGATACATGCAAGAGAGAGTTTGAAGAAGTTACATAATTTAAAATAACCAAGGAAAAAATATGAACATGAAGAGTTGTGAGGAACAGTTAAAAAGTGATGAAATCAATGAATTGTAGATATCAAGGCATTTGTGATATTCTCAGTGGTCAGGAACTACGAGTGGGCTACCAGGATCCAGGGTGGATTTATATTCTCGAATGAATGAAGTTGGTATCTTAGAGGAGTTAGAGTTAATATTAATGAAAGAGTCTAGGAAATGACCACCATGAAGTGGTGAGGTTGAACACAAGATAACTGGAGAAGAAGACATCAGAGATGGGAGAAGCAACTCTCAGAGGAGTAGTGTGGGAAAGAACAACAACAGTGAACAGGAAACAAAATCATTAAAGAATAAAGGGAAATGCTACAGCAGTATGTATATAACAGCACAAGGATCAGTAAAGGATATTTTTGTAGGAATATATTAAATTTGGGTTTCTAAGTAGGAAGGCGGGAGAATATTCTGGAATTGGCAATGAGGATTATGGAAGACAGCTACCTCAGTTTAATGAGAAGGCCTCTGAAGAGTACATGAGAGAGACTATATAGCACTGGCTACAGGGAAAGCCATGGAAGACAGCCATATATCGTTTAAAACCGGAAGTTAAAGTGAAATTTCAACAAGAAGTGTGGGCTATGGAGGATTTTGCTGATAATTGACCCGAGGAAACTGTTGGAGTGTGTTAGGAGTTAGTGATAAATGGGAGATAAAGGAACAGACAGATCCCTGATCTGTAGCAAGGAAAAATGATGGATGAACTGAAAGATTGAAATTCTGACACTGATTAACCAAACAAAAATAAATCATATGGTTAGATTAGAAATGATGGCCCCAAAGCAAGGAAAGGTGATGAGTGGGGAGTGTTGAGGGAAGGGACCAGAAAGAGAAGAACATGCAAAGTTATGGGTGATCTCTTGATTCTTTCTGGAGATGGGAAGGTCAAATGAGATGTGGTCTTACTCTAAATAGACAGTGCTATTTGGATCCAGATAATTGAGGCATGGAGGACAGCCCACAGGTGATTTTATTCTAATTGGCCAAACTAACTTTTGACTAATTCTGCTGGAAATGCTGAGACCTACAGGACACTTTATTTACCAAAGTGAGTGAGAGTCCCACCTGACCAAACTTCATGGAAGTGGGTGAAAATATAAACTAGTCAACATTTTTGTTGGTGAAATCTGTTTTCTGACTGCAGACCCTTCAGAGAAAGCACTTTTATAGAATTTCCTGTTCCCTTTGATAACCAACTCATCAGCTAACTGTGCCAGGATTTTCCATTCTCTCTGAAAAGCGTCTCTCTTCATTATAACTTGTTCAGGATAAAGTTAAGGAAATTATGAGATGCTAGTGTTCACATTAAAAAATACAGAAATATTGTGGATTTATCAGTTCTAAGTCAGTGCTGGAATGTTTTAAGAAAAATCAATCATGTGATTGCTATATTATCCTGTTTTATTTTCAAATTATGTCACTTTAGACATTAATGTGTAATATATATAGGCTCTAATGTATAATGAAGATACTTATCTAAACTATTACCAGAAAAATGAAAATATAAGGAAAATATTAGATTCTTAGTTTCAAGACAAATATAGTCAATATGTTTTCTTTTAAATGGGCAATGATCAGCATATGAATTTTACATTAGCATTATATCATATGGATATGACTGTCTGCTATCAAAAACTAAGGATCAACAGTAATTAAAAAGTGCTTTTCTTCTTTTCACAACTATAGCACCATGGACAGTGACTCACCAACACTAGTAGTTCATCCCAGTTTGTCGGTTAACCTGTAGAATTCATAAGTACCACAGGTTTTATAAATGAGGGTCAACTGCATAACAAGTTTATCTAATTTAAAATTAGATATTTGACTCAGTTTCTAGACTTCTAGGAGAAGTATAGAATAATGGAAGCAAAATTGGACTAGGAATAAAGACAAGTGTTTTAAATATGACTCTAAATATTGTTCTTATAAATGTAGAGATCTTGACTATATTTGGTAAACCAATTAATGTTTCTGGAGTCCAGTGTACTCTTTGTAAAATGATAAGGTGGAAAGAAGTTATCCAAGTTCCCTCTTGCTTTAGATTTGAACAATATTGCCCAGAAATTGTTTTATAAATTTAGATTGTGTTTTATAAATTTAGATGAAAGCAATCCTAATTTATACCTGTGCCATTGACAGATGTTAAATGCTCTCCAATTATCTCAGATGGAAAGACTATCTCATATAAGTGCTTCAATGTATTAAGTAACAAATATCAAGTATCACACAAGTAAAATAAGAGTCAAACAAAATAATCTAACAATGTAGAAATTTAAAATTGCATATAAAAAGATTAGAGGTAGAATGATAGCTTTATTTAGTGTATAAATTATACTATAACGACTCATGTTCTTTCTATGATTTTCTTTGCTTACACGAATGTTGACTAATAATTTTATGGTGACCCTACTCGTGTTCCCAAAATAACTGCCAAAATTTCAGACTTAAAAAAAGAATCCAAACGAAAGAAGATTTTTCATTTCTCCTCAACTTTTGCCTGTTATCAGTGATAATAATGGCATTTTCCAGAATCCTCCTATAGAGTTTTTTTCTCTTGTTTTTTAGGTCAGAGTTCTATCGCCAATCATTAGCATGAAAATTGAATTGCCCTAATAGCTGTGCAAAATTATGCCACTGATGTGTAAAATTTGAAGTATAAGACCATGTCTTTGGTATGCAGATATCTAATGCCGAGAGAGAGAGAGAGAGAGAGAGAGAGAGAGAGAGAGAGAGAGAGAGAAGCTGCTGTCAAGTGTACCTTATCTAACTTAAAATGAAGTGTAAGTTCTATTTCATTCTGAGTTTGTCTGTCTGTAAGGGACATATACAGATATGTACAACTGCTTTGCAATGAAATACCATTTAAGAAAAGGACCTTCTCTTAATAGGAAGCCTTCTTATTCTAACTCTTTAGATCTTTATCAGATAAGTTATGAGCATATATACATGATTCTAAATTATAACAGACTCTAGTCAGAAACTAACTCTAGTTCAACTGATAGGTTGTTGATTATGAGTATCCCCACCCACACTATTTTATACATTAAATTGAGTTTCTTACACAATATTAATGATCAGTACATAGCAAATACAAAACACACTTCTGTAATATAAAGTGTTGAATTTTATCTTTAGAAACAAATTGTTTCTTTTCACTCAAGTTACCATTTTTATATAAATATTTAAGGTTCCAAATAGTCAAATAAGCATTTTAACTGTGTTGTTAATAAATTTCACATATTATGACATTAAATATATTTTAAATTTCTTAAGTGCACCACATTTCTCCCAAAGGCTTCTAGTAAGCCTCAATATTTCTAATCACTATCCTTTCCAAATAGATGCTAATTTATAGTAAAAAATATTTACTAAATTATCTTTTACCAGGTGTAATGTATCATTATCCTACCTAAAATAAAATCCTTCCTTTAAAATTGTATATTATTATTTTCCTCCAACCCCAATATCCCTATAATCTACATTTATATTTTTACTTCATGCTTATAACCATAAATCCTATGATATAAAAATGATATGGAATTTATTTAAAAGATTAATGTAATTATACACTTAAAAATTCTCTTTAAATCATCATAAGAGAGTATGGCTTAGTTGTCTTTGCCAGAGAGAGCCATTAGCACCTGAATAGTGTAACATTTTTCAAGTAACATAAGAAAATGTAAAATCACTATCGAAAGCTCTGAGCCAATGAGGAAAGATTATGCATTATTATCCTTACTTTACCAATAGTCCAATGTGCAGACAGGTCAACAGATTTGCACAGAAAAACTGGAGACTGGGAACAAGGTCATTTTGAGTCTAATAACCAACTCTGTTCTTACTTCTTTAAGTCCCAAAAATATGATTAATGCAGCAAATGCAGAGTTGATATCTGATTATTTTCCCCTCTGGGTATGACATAATTCTGTCTGTCTCTTCACAAATATATTCCATGTGTGATGTTGATCCAGTGCTCTGAAAAACACACCAGGAAGGCATTATAGTCTCTTTGCTCAAAAGGAGAAAATCATCAGATTTATGCAAGCAGTGAAAATGGAGATTTTTATTTTTAAATGCCTCGTGTCATTTTAGTGAGGACTCTGGTTTTTCCATGTGCAGCATCATAATCATCCTGTAAGGGAGAAAAGGAATAAGAGAAGTAGTCATTAGTTGATCCTTCAAAGAGCAATGGCTCTTGGACCTGAAAATGGATTACTCAAATATTGATTTTCTGATGGTGACACTTTGGGTTTATTTAGTTGAACATAAATGAGATGAAATGTTGTATTTAGTCCCACAAGTATTGAACTGAGCTTCTTCTCTGGTGTCAAAGCCTAAAGTCAATGAGTAATGACTGTGCGAATGCTAGTCATAATCTTTCCATCACAGAATGCATTTAATATGTTCCAGTTATAAACAGTGGGAGAAAAGACAAAGACAGAGGAAATGAAAAAATCTGAAGACACTCTAGGTTTGTAGGCCTGCACTCTCTTTTCATATATACCACTTCATGTATAGAGATTGAATTTTAGAGACAATTAGCTGTGGCATAAAAGGTAAACTTGCCACAGAGAATAGCATCCTTAATATAGTTTAGTGATTGAAGGCAAAAGTGAAATGATAAGCATGAGCGGAACACAACCACATTGGAATGTGATTAGTGGAATCATTATTTAGATGCTCAAAAACAGACTGTCCTCTTTTATGAAACTTCCACTTAAGGAAGAACAACCCATAAAAGTTTTCTATATATAAAAAAATGATTTATTAGAATCTTAGAAATGAGCTTCTCAGCAAAATGAAGAAATAAATAATAATAAGAGGGAAGTCTTTATTACTGTATAACTGTACAAAAGCATTGTTTTCAGAAAAAAATGTTTACAAAACATGTAAATATTGATATAAAATGATTTTTCTGTTTAAACAATGTGTTAAAGGTCTGCAGGTCCACAGCTGTACTGAAAAGGTAACTCAGTTTCAAAAATATTCATGAAAATTTCATAGAACTATTTCTAAATTGGATTTAGAATATCAAGAGTATACTAAAAACACAAAAATAGATTTGTTGATGTATGCTGGTTATCTTTTGAAAAATTAATTTCAAAATGAACAAAATAGACAAAATACTATTGCTATGAATATTGAAATAATGTAAACAGGTGGATTTCATTTATGGAACTTTTTCCCCTTAGGTCCTAAAAATTTTGTATGGATATTTCTCAGGACTTGTCAATCAAATGTTCTGATTTTTAAGTGTATTTTCCTATAGAACCTGTTTTAAATTAATTTTTCTCTTGATTTTAAAAACATTATGCTTGTTTTTTAAAGTGTAGATGTTACAAATGAATATAAGGAAGAAAATATGAAACATTCATAATCAGTGTATGAAAACCAAACATACTTTCTCTTGATTATACTGGTAGATAGGAAACTAAGAAATGTACTAAAAATGTGATATCATTAATTATTGCTTTTTAAAGCACAAAGCTGGTCAATCAAAATGTTTCCTTTCAAAATTTTATTTGAAAGATGTTGAAGATTTTTAAAGAGAATAATAGTCAATAGACTTCATTAATTTAATTTGTGTTAACAAATTCATAGATTCCACTTCTTCATTTAGTTAATCAAAATCTAAGATTTTTCTCCCCAAAGATACATAAAAGAGTTGATTACCAAAGAAGAAAAGATGAAAAACATGACTCCAGAAGACATATTTTGTTAATGTTTTGATTTTCTAAATAAAACTGGATATACATTTGCTATGAGTTTTTAAACGGAAATTATCATCACCATAAGTGGGATACAAATATGATAAATTAGAAGCAATGAGAAGAAACTTTTATTTATTTATTTATTTGTTTGTTTGTTTGTTTGTTTAAGCTGGAATCTCACTCTGTCGCCCAGACTGGAGTGCAGTGGCCACTCCCGGCCACTGCAGCCTCGACCGACTGGGCTCCGGTGATCCTTCCACCTTGGTTTTCCGAGTAGCCGGAATTACAGGCACACGCTACCATGCCCGGCTGATTTTTTGATTTATTGTAGAGATGAGGTCTCGCCAAGTTGGCCAGGCAGGTCTCGAACCCGCGGACTCAGGCAATCCACTCATCTCAGCCTTCCAAAGCGCGGGATTACAGGCTGAGCCACCGAGCCCGGCTGAAGACACTTTTAAAATAACTGAAAATTAAAGAAATTGTGGACCTTTTATGTAAAATGAGATTTACTTGATCTCAGAGCCATTACAGCTCAGATTTATTACACTAAGAAAGTATATGAAAAAACTATGACACATTTATTTTCAAATCTTTGAAATTTTCCAGAATTATTTGTAATATCTTACTGTGGTAAGATATAGTTACAGCATTTATATAAGTCAGTATGTTTTTTGCAATAATGGCAAAGTCACAAAGTAGTTGTCACTTTTTTATTGAAGCTGAATAAAATGCTAAAACATTAACTAATGATAATAACTGCTGTTTATTGAGTATTCTCTATTCCAGACTATACCAGTCATTTCATCTATGGTTAAATTCACAACTCAAAGATTTAGATCATATCAGAGGAAACTGGAAGGGAGAGAGATGAAGTGATGAGCTCAAAGTTACTTATTGAGTCAGTAACAAAACCAGGACTGAGTTCAGGCTTATTTGACTCCATCTTGATCTCTTAACAGTAACTATGTATTACCTTGCCAGCTAATACTCTTGTTCCTTTTAGATCAAACAGTGAGACTGATTATAAAATATTAAAAAAATGAAGGAAGAAATCTGTTTATATTTCATTCGGAATATTTTCTTTGGCATAACTGAAGCTACACTCTTCCACTTTTAGTAAAAATCTACAGAGAGGAACCAACTGTTTGGAGTTAACATTTCTGTCATTTATTATTTATATGTTGCTTTTTTCCAAACTGATTTGAAGCATTTCTAGAATTGACAAAACTAAAAGATAATAGTTTTTAACATCCTGAATAAAATGGCAGAATAATGACTGGCTGACCATGAAATTTTCTAACTCAAAAACTAACAATTAACAAAAATAGAAAAGCCAGAAAATAAATGCTTATAGCAGCTCCTCACACATGGGTACAAAAGGAAGAAAATAATGTGCTATAATTTCAATAAATACAGTCAAGGAGAGATAGAAGATTCTTATAACCTGCACTTTTAGAAAAAGATTGGCATAGTTCCTATTCCAGTCTCCACACAACATTCTGAAATATTTCAATTTCTTGTAGTCTGAAGTAAGGATTTAGATTTTCTTAAGAATTGACACAGAAAAACTTTTCATAATTCACAATAAAAGGAAGCACTAGTGGAAATTAGCATTTTAGTTTTTTGTACGGTAGGACAATTACTTGGGAAAGGAAAAAGCTCATTAATTTTTTTGGTTTTGTTTTTCTTTTTTTTTTTTTTTTTTTTTTTGAGTTGGAGTCTCACTCTGTCACCCAGACTGGAGTGCAGTGGCCGCTTCCGGCCACCGCAGCCTCGACCTGCTGGAGTCCGGCGATCCTTCCGCCTCAGCCTTCCGAGTAGCCGGAATTACAGGCATGCACTACCATGCCCGGCTGGTTTTTTAATTTATTGTAGAGATGAGGTCTCGTTGCCCAGGCGGGTCTCGAACCCACGGGCTTAGGCAATCCGCTCACCTCAGCCTCCCAAAGGCGCGGGATTACAGGCTGAGCCACCGAGCCCGGCTGGTTTTGTTTTTCTTTACATGGTTATAAGAAGCTCTGAAAATATGGTTAAAGTAGAGAATGAGAAAACCTGGGTTGTGTTTTCCAGAAACTAAAATATCCCAATGCAAATGAGGGAATAATTGAAAGCTCTAGACTTTCCAAAAACTGATAAGACTATATTCCACCCAAGTGGTGTGGGTCCTATATCAGAACTATTGGCAAAATAGTCTGCTTCCATGCTGAATGAGAAGTTCTAACTTAGCACCTTTGACCCTAACCTACTCTCACTTACCCCCCCTCCCCGCATCTACACAAGCACGTGCTCACCTCTTTAGAAAAAAAAAGACTTACAATTTATATCTCCCCATTAAAATCTTAGTTCTGGAACAAACAACACTGAATTTAGTGAAAGAATTATGAAGAATTTAACCAAATGAAGCAGACCATGCTATTAATAAAAGTAATGAGTTTGAAGCAAGAACGATAATAAAGGTGACTGAAATAAGTTGTCATACAGAAGCAGCTTAAAATGATTATTGTGAATACCGAACACTAGAAAAAAAACTGATGAAGATAACTTGACATTATGTTAAGTGAAATAAACCAGGCCTAGAAAAATAATTGTTGCATGTTTTCACTCTTTTTTTTTTTTGAGTTGGAGTCTCACTCTGTCACCCAGACTGGAGTGCGGTGGCCGCTCCCAGCCACCGCATCCTTGACCTGCTGGGCTCCCGGGACCCTTCCGCCTCAGCCTTCCAAGAACTACAGGCGCGGGCTACTAACGCCCAGCTAATTTTTTGATTTATTGTAGAGATGAGGTCTCACCAAGTTGCTCAGGTGGGTCTCGAACCCACGGACTCAGGCAATCCACTCACCTCAGCCTCCCAAAGCGCTGGGATTACAGGCTGAGCCACCAAGCTCGGCTGCATGTTTTCACTCTTAGGTGGGAGCTAAAACAAATTGAATTCTTAGAGGTGGTGAATAGAATGCTGGTTACCAGAGACTGGGAAATGATGCAAGGGGAGAATGAGAAGGGGATGGCTGACAGGTACAAAAATACAGTTAGACAGAAGGAATAAGATCTAGTGTTCAACGAGGCAACTATAGTTAATAATAATTTATTGTATATTTCAAAATAACTAGAAGAATAGATTTGGAATGTTTCCAGTACAAATAAATAATAAATAGTTGAGGAGTTGGCTATCTCAGTTACCCAGATTTGATCATTACATACCATATGCTTATATCAAAATATCACGTGTATCCCATATATATGTACAACTATTTTGTATCCATAAAATTTAAAAATGTAAAAACAAGATAATGTGAAAGATTAAAATAGGTAAAGAGAACAAACTAATACAACAGGTTAAACTGTGTCACTTAGATGGACTACCCAATGCATGGAGCATTGTGGTATATTTAATTATGTTTGTAAAGGTAATAGCTTTTCTACAATTTTTTTTAGAGTTGCTTTTACTCTTTATATGTATTTATATATGTGTGTGCGTATATATATATATATATATATATATAAATATATATATATCTTCCTTTCTCTTTCTCTCTATCCAAGTGTGTGTATGTGTGTGTGTGTTTGTGTATACACGCTCATGCATGTTGTGTGTAAAGGATACCATTTTGAATCATTTACATTGAGCTAAATATCTCTCATCTTTCTTTCCTTTTATATGGCATATTTATAGTACATCTCTATCTTGGTAGAACATATGTAAAATATTATATTGAAAATATCTGTTTGTGTCAGTATTTCTCCTTGATAGCCAGGAAGCATCACATTTATAACTTCGGTTTTTGTTGCAGATACCCCACTCAAAAGATATATAATGAACCGGGCTGACTCTTCCCTTAGGAGTGGTGATATCATTGCCTTCTCTATTCTATCTTATTGAGCTGTCTGGCACAAACACATATATTGTACAAATACATGCTTTGGCTTTAATTTGCTTTTTTTTTTTTTACTTATTGGAAATGGAAGTAGAGGATCAATGCTATAATTGAGAAAAATTGAAAAAATATCATGACGTAATGGAAAATAAATTACCTCCTTAATTGTTCGATTTTTCATTTACTTCCTTTGTTGAGCTACAGCTAAATTACTTATCAATGAGATGGACAAAATGACAAGATAAAGGAAATGTCATTTTGTTTGTTTCTTCAGAAGGAATTTCTGACAACCAGAATTGGGTGCAGCATAAACAGCACTAGAGAAGAAATGACTATTTGATTAAATTAATTATTTTTTTAATCAAGCAGGAGACTCATCTATTACTGATGAATCTGCTAATTCTAATGCTCCCTCTGGGAACTCTCACCAAATATGTGTTCAATATGTCTTCAGTCTATACTAGACAACAGCAGGGAAAGATACATGAATCTAAGAAATCTCCAGAAACAAATCAATGAACTGGAAGCCTCAGACCTTGTTCTGGTAACACATTTCACTGGTTGTGTTTTCAAGTATCTCATTAGCTCTCCATTTAGGATAAGACATTCTCTTTTCTTCCCCAGGGGTCTCACCTCATGTGCTCTATGGTGACAGAATACCATTAACAAGCTTGCAGGGATGCACAGATTTTTATCTACAACTGTCAAAAAGGAACAACTCCTTACAATGAAAAAAACCATTCAAGTAAAACATTAAAATTATTGTTTTTTTCCTGTGGAAGTTTTCAATCTTAATTATTAGTCCCTATGTTTTTTAATATGATAGAAAGATTACCTGTAAAAAGTGTTACTTTCTTAATACATTAAACACCATCAATATTAACAATAAAAATTATCAAAATTTATAGATTTATTTTGTTGCAAGAAAAATTGTATATGCTCCAGGTATCGTTCAAAAACAGAGTGTCGCCGGACTCGGTGGCTCGGCCTGTAATCCAGCGCTTTGGGAGTCTGAGGTGAGTGGATTGCCTGAGCCCGAGGGTTCGAGACCCACCCGGACAACTTGGCGAGACCTCATCTCTACAATAAATCAAAAAATTAGCCGGGCATGGTAGCGCTCGCCTGTAGTTCCGGCCACTTGGAAGGTTGAGGCGGAAGGATCGCTGGAGCCCAGCAGGTCGAGGCTGCGGTGGCCGGCAGGGGCCACTGCGCTCCATTCTGGGCAACAGAGTGAGACTCCAACGGAAAAACAAACAAACAGCAAAAAAACCAGTCTTATGCTGGGCTCTGGCGATCCTTCCTCCTCAGCCTTCCAAGTCGCTGGAACTACAGGCACGCGCTACCACACCCGGCTAATTTTTTATTTATTGTAGAGATGAGGTCTCGCCAAGTTGCCCAGGCAGGTCTTAAACCTCAGCAATCCACTCACCTCAGCCTCCCAAAACGCTGGGACTACAGACTGAACCCCCGAGCCCAGCTGGGTCTCAGTGGTGCTTATTTTTTAATGTGAAAAGTGATGTCCATGAATGATGTAATATTACCACATCAGCTGACCTCACATGAGAGCTAGTGAAGATATAACAATTAGAGATGGCATAATTATAATAGTGTGTCAGTATAAAAGCAAAGGTGAATATCCAAATTAGATGAGAAGGGACGGGTTTATTTTCTTCTGGTGAATAGACATTATTGTCATTATACTATGAAGAAAATTCTTCAGGATATGTGTTCTTTGAATATATATTTGTTTCTGTCATTCTCATAATATTTTTTTCTTAACTCTGCAGCTACCCATAGATCAATGTTGAGCTAAATTTTTCAGATTATTTTTAAATGTATGAAATGACCAACCAAATAAGAAAAAAAAAAAAAGTCATTGACAAAAAGGAAGAATAGAGATAAACTTAAAATGTACTAAAGTTATCAATACAATAATGACCAATTCCTGGTCCAGCTGTGCAACATTTGCAGAATATTTTTTCTTCATCCTATAGTCTTTCTTTAGAAAGTTTTTTGGTTTGGCTATCTCTAAAGGCAGATAAATTCAAACATGTTTCCAACCCAGTTCTCACTAGTCTTTTCTCCCTCCCACAACGTTTCAGTAAGCTCTTACACCCACCAGCATTTTCAGTATCAATACATGGGACTACCGTTGTCCTAATTTTCTGGGATATAACTAATTTTGTGGGATAACTCCTAGATTCTTCCTGAATTCAACTCATCCCCTACCATCCAGTTGACCATTTTAACTCCTAAATATTTACTGAGATGTAAAATCATAAAGTGGTCCTAAAGAAGAGGCTCTAGACAGATAAAAATCCATCTCCAATTTTTAGTATCTCTATGATCTTGACAAAATAATTTAAACTTTTTAAGGAATCATGTAAATGAAGATAAAAATAGGCCCAACCTTAGAGGGCTGTCATCAAGATAACTTGATATAATTTATGTCATAAACTTTTCCCAGTACATGTCAAACAGTAAGTGCTCAAAGGTGTTACCTGTAATCATCATCAGTGGCAGCAGCATCACTGTCCTCATCAACACCAGCATCACCATCACTATCATTAACACCATCAACATTATCATTGTCATTATCATCATGATGTATCTATTCCCATATCTATGATCACATTTCCTCTACCTTAATTCATATCTTCAGATCATGACCCTTGACTGTTATGATACACTCCTGATTGGTCTTCCTCTTTCTAAATTTAACACTCTTTGAAAGCAGTTCTTACTTTTTAAAAATTTTAATCGACATGTAATAATTGCACATATTCATGGGATACAATGTGATGTTTCCATACATTTAGACATCATGAAATGATCGAATCAAGTTAATTAGCAGGTCCATCACCTCAAACGTTTATTTCTTTGTAATGAGAACATTCAAAACCATCTATTCTAGCTATTTTAAAATATTCATTATTGTTAAATATAGTCACCCTGCTGTGCAAAAATTATTTCTCCTAACAAATCACAACTTTATACAACATTGACAAATCTTTCCCCTTTCTCCTCAACTGTCTCCAGTCTCTGGTAACTACTGTTCTAAGCTTTTTAGATTCTACATATGAGTGAAATCATGTAGTATTTGTGTTTGACTGACTTATTTCATTTAACATAATGCCTTTCAGATTCATCCATGTTGTCATGGATGACAGGATTTAATTCTTCTTGTGACTGAATACTGTTCCGTTGTGTAAATGTACCGCATTTTATCTATTCATCCATTGATGGATACTAATGTTGATTCCATATCTTGGTTATTGTGAATAGTGCTGCAATAAACATGGAAGTGCAGATACCCCTCTGACATACTGATTTCTTTTTCTTTGGGTAAGCACCCGGTAGTGGCATTACTGGCTCATGTGGTAGTTCTGTTTTTAATTTTTTGAGGAAACTCAAGAGAGAAATATTTTAAAATAAAATCTGTTTATGTCTCTTTTATGCTTAAAATACATCTATAGTAAAACCCAACTATTTAGTTAAGTGTACAAGGTTTTTATGAATCGATTATTATTTGCTTCATCTCTCAGAATTCATTCATTAAGAAACTATGCTCTAAGTGTTCCAGAGTACAATTGCTTGGAAAAATTGCTTGACATGACTAGACGTAGAATGAACAAAATGTCTTGACATAATTATTTGAATTGCTTGACCCAAATTCCTTCTGGCCACAACCCCATCTATACCAGGTGAATACTCACTGTCCCTTCCTCTGAGAAGCCCTTCATTATCCCTTGGTCTAACTGGATGTGTGCATCTGTGCTTCCAAAGCTCTTAGTTCATTCCTCCCTCATAGGTCTCAGCATTATACTTGTTTGTCCACCTTTCAAAACAGACCTTATGCTTCACAAGCACAGAGAGTGTAATTATACATAGATTTGTATTTCCAGTGGCTGCACAGTGCCTCACACAAGATTCTGTTCCATTCTTATGGACTCTCATTTGTTCTCATGGGTTTCCTTATGCATGCCCTCTAGACTTTATATCTATCTTCCCTTTCCAATTACCTGCCCTGAATAAGTCCAAATCCCTGGAAAAATCCCTTATTTTAAAAAATCAATTATCTATACATTTATACTCGTTCTACTTCCCTGATGGAATGTATCAAGTATGATTTCAAAGGCTCAGAATCCTAAGGATGACTTTGATGGGGTTCAGGACATGCTACCCCAGAAAATGACACCATGGTATACTGAATATTTTATGGTAAAGGAATTTGAGAACCGTCAGGTGCAGGAAAGACTTTCTGACCTTTACTTGAAGCAAGTCATAAGACCCTCATGTCAGAAGTGCCCTCCTTAGACCTGGAGAAAAGGAACCTCTTTAGTCTGAAAATGGAGGGATGCCAAAAGGAATATGAATAAACAGCCTTGCTGTTTTCCTGAGTTTATTACATCGTAGCACATATTCTTTGTCCTGTCACATTTTCCCATGACTCCTTACTCTTTATATCAAACTTTGAATTAAAATGCTCAGGCTTAACTGCTTCTATGAATTACGTCAGATAAACTTTATATTATGATAATCTATATGCTTCTCTTTACCTCTCTCTCTGCCTCTTTTGTTGTTGTTGTTGTTGTTACAGGAGCCCCAGCTAAGAACTTATAAGGATAAAAATAAAAATATATTTTTTAATTCCCCACGGCATCTCCAAATTTGTTCTGTGTTATTTAGCATTTGTTCTCTGATGTGATCAATTTAAAGACAGTATTAACCTGTAAACTTTAATTAAATGTCTATAGAAGACTACGTTTTGATTGACTAATTATTTGCTGCTATATAACTTGTTAGTGACAATAAAGACACTAATGAGATTATTTGGTTTCTTCTAATGGTGCTCAAGAAAGTAGGGGCAAAATTATGTGCTCAGGGGTTTAAATTCCCAGCACAAGGACTACATAAGAGAACTCAAAGCTTCTGTTACTTTTGTTATATTCTGTAGCTATCAAGATTTCTGGAAACTAAACTCTAAATCTTATTCTGAATTACAACACAGACTTAACTCTCAACCTCTCAGGGCTTCATTTGTTAAGGTTCTCATCATGGTTTGGAAAAGAATGAGACCCTGAAAATAGGATGAAGGCCTATGGGCAGATTCTATTGGAGCTGAAAACTTCAAAGCCTTAAATTCTGTTGAGATTACTTTGCCAGTAGAAGTAGCCCCTCTAAATATGCAGAGGAGGTCAGTTTTTCCTGTAATGGCTGCTTCCAAGCTTATTACCTTACAAGGGCTGCTGATGCCTCTTAGGAACTACCACTAATCCTGGCTCCTTGATTTTAGACTTTATAACCAAACCACAGTCCCAGCAGGCCCCAAAAGATGAGATAGAAAGTTTGACCTATGATGTACAATTCCATGGTTCATGGAAATATAGATGAAAAGTTATTCTGTACCAAGTGAAGTTGAAATGCTTTCTCTTCTTAGTAAACTACAGAGGAAGTTATTCACAGACTTAGTGCCATTGGAATGATGTACTGGATTTGCCATGTAAGACCTGCTCATTCATCTCAACCATTAAATATGACCTCAGGGTCTAAAGAACACTTTATCGTGGCAGTGAGAAAAAATTTGAAGAGAATTCTTTCCCTGTCGTCTTCACATCCTTAAAGAACTCTATAGTGTCTCTTCTCTGTAGGCCAGTTATTACAGAGAAAAATGCTATAGTTAAACTGGAATCCCTAATTACAATCAGGATCCTGAGGTTGCAGGGGCCATATGGTGATATTTAATGTCCAAGGACAAAGCGAGCATGGTGAAAGGGTTTAGTCTTCTTGCCTCAGCATAACCCTTAGAACGCATTCAGACATTCTACTGCAGGACAAACAGCAGCCCATCCCATGCCCCTCGGCAAATCTCCTTCAGATGCAAGATCAGGACAGCCCAACTATTCATGGTTTAGCATAATAATCTCTATGAAACTTTTAGGTTCCTTGTCAAGACCAAATATCTAAGGTCACTATTTGGCTGGCCAAAGTCATAAAAGTAATAATACAACCACCCCATCTTTGGTCAAAGAATTTGTGAGTTGCAAATGTCTAATAAGTCTCTTTCAGGAACCCCCACCACCACCCAGTGTTAACCTAATCAGCCCTTTGTGACCTATGTGACACGGATAAGCCCCACCATGGCAGCAATCATGTGACTAACCCACCCATCTGCCTGCTGTCTACCACCTGACATCAGTAACTGCGCTTGCCTGCGCCTTTGTGGAGCAGACCACCACACTATCACCTTAATGATCTTTCCCCATCGAGGGGAATGGTTAAAAGGACTCAGCCACAAGCAACTAATGGCCATTGCCTTGCTAGACTCTGGTGTAGCCATGTGCTCTTTGAGCTATGACAGTGCCATGCTTCCTGTCTTTGGCCCCCGCCCCCACCTTGGGGAGGTGAATCTTCTTTCTTCCTTCTCTTTCTCTCTCTAATTTACTTTTAAATAAACTTTTCTTTCTTAACCTTTTTGTGTGTCGCAATTCTTTGCGTTTACTAGGATCTCTTGGTTGTCAGCACGCACCTCTGGCTTGCCGGCTCTGGTGGTACTGCACCCCTCTCTGCTGCGCCTCGCTGCACCTCTCTCAATCCACTCTCATCCTGTCTGTAACCCAACACATGGTTATTGTGTTAGACACAGAGACAGAACATTGATCTGAATAGGATGATCCACAAATCTTTGTTATTGGCTACTTTAATATAGTGTCTCTAGAACTGAAATAAATGGACAGCCTATTAAAGTCTTATTCGGTTTCCATAAGAAACTATGTCTAGTGAATAAAGGGTTGGCATGAATCACCAAAACAAAGAGTCAAGATCCCTCAATACATTTTCAAACTTGAACTATTTTCTAGTCCCAAATTCCTTTATTGAAGGGAGATGGGTTTCATTGAGGAAGGACCTTTCTACTCAGCCAAAAAGTTGTGTGGTAAAGCTTTTATCCTACCCCAAAGAAAACTGTGGACATTGAGAAATGTGACTATGCATCTGAGAAGAGGAAATAATCATATATTTAAGAAATTACAGATTGGTGAACTTGAACTGACATTAATTCATGGAGAACCAAAACTTCATGATGGTCCACCTAAGTAGGTTTATAGAGACAATGATCAATGGAGTTGGTTCAGAGCTACGTTTCAATGAACTCACTGGGCCTATTGCAGAAGTTTTGCAGTTTTTTTCATCACTCACAAAATGAGTTGAAGTAATACTCAAATTAAGAATATGTGTCTCCAAAATACAGAGATCTGTTGACATTTTACCTGTGTTTCAGTGGTGGGGACCAGATGCAGCTACTTATTTTTAACCTTGGAAGAAATATCTTTAGTTTGTCTCAAACCACCAAATCCTTAGAAAATTTCTCCTAATAACAGTTTCCTTAATTTGTATGGAATTTATTTTAAAACCCCTGGCACACAAGCATCTTTCAAATATGTTTAAAGTAGTTGCTACTTTCTGCTCACCAGATCCAGTCAGCAAATACCATTAATATAACAAAGAAGTACACCACTTTTAGTATATAACTACTCTGTTTTTAAGGTATTTGTCCAAATGTTGGGTTGCTGCAAGGCTTTTTTTCTCTTTTTCTTTTTAAGTCGTGTCTTACTCTATCACCTAGGATGGAGTGCAGTGGCACAGTCACAGTTCACCACAGACTAGACCTTCTAGGCTCAGGTGATCCTTCCACCTTAGCCTCCTAAGTAGCTGGGACTACAAGTGTGTGTCACCATGCCTGATTAATTTTTTTAGAGAGATGAGGTCTTACTATGTTGCCTGGGCTGATCTTAAACTCCTGGGCTCAGGCAATCCTCTTGCCTTAGTGTCCCAAATTGCTGGGATTACAGGCGTGAGCCACTACACCCAGCCTTGCTACACGGCTTTAGAAGACACAGGATGAACCCAAAATGATCATCCAACTTGAGCTGCCTGTCATAAATTGAGTATTGACTGACCTACCAAGCCATAAATTTGTGTGTGAACAGCAGCAAGCCATCATCAAATGAAAGTTATATGTATGAGCAGGTCCTGAAGGCACAAATAATTCATAAGAGGAAATATTCTAAAATCCATGGTTCTTACTCCTGCTAACTTACATTATCTTACTATAACTTTACTGAAATCGAGTGTCTCTGACTAGTTGACTGAAAAGTAATAACTTTGAAGTACAGAGGTGTGAAGTACAGAGATACTGTATGAAAAAAGCATGCTATCCATATGTGACTGGTGAAAACATGATAGTCCTATTCTGTGGGGCCTTGACTGACAGCCATGAAGACAAAGCCACCCAGTCAGCAGAACGTTGAGTCATATTCCCAGTGTTTCTTTTATTGGAGGGATAAATAGATAAAGATATGGTCTATACCAGTTCCCGAACTGTGGCTAATGACTGATTTATTGTTAGGGAATTAGAAAACACAATTGGAAAATTGGTGACCAATTGGCCTTTGGAAGAATCAGTTACACTGTCAGTTAGATGGCAATATCAGACAGAGCTGGAGGAATGTCTTCCAGGGTGTGGTATATACTCGAAATCAGTATCTAAAACATAGTGCTGCTCTCATGTTGGCAATATTCATGAGTCTGGGAATCAGGCAGGGGAAATATGAGTGACTACTGTCACTGTAACCCCTAGTGATCCATTTATAATTTTTTTCCTTTTTGCTCTGTAAATTTATGGTCTTCTGGTATAGAAGTCTTTTTTCAAAGAGACATCATATCCAAAACAAACAAAAGACAAAAGAACATAATTGAGAAAAGAATTAAGAATTTTAAAAATAAAAAGAAATTATTAGATTATAAAAAGGAAAAATAAAATAAACAAAACACGAAGTAGATTATTTCCAAAGATAAATGAAATTGATAAATTTTGCCTGCACTGATCAAGGAAAAAAGAGAGAAGACACAAATAAGTGCGCAGTGCAGTGGTGTACTGCAGTGAATTTTAAAGGGGTGTCAATATAGATTAGACTGAATTTTAAAAGGGGTGTCAATATAGATTAGACTGACACTAAAGGATAAAAACATTATAGGCCAGGCTTGGTGGTTTAGCCTATAATCCCGCACTTTGAGAGGCTGAGGTGAGTGAATTGTCTGAGCCCTCAGGTTTGAGACCAGCCTGGGCAATTTGGTGAAACCTAGTCTCTACTAAAAAAAAAAAAAAAATAGCCAGGCACCTGTAGTTCCGACTACTTGGAAGGCTGAGGCAGAAGGATTGCGGGAGCCCAGCAGATTGATGCTGGGGTGGCTGTGAGCATGCCACTGCACTCCAGCCTGGGTGATGGAGTGAGACTCCAACTTGGAAAGAACAACCACAAAAAATTATAATAACTTTATTGCAGTAATTTGAAAACTTAACAGAAAAACTATTAAAACTCACTCAAGGATAAATAAACTGAAAAGTTTTAAATCTATTCAATTAATTCTATTGTGGTTAAAAGTTTTCCAAAATTAAATAGTCAGGTCCAGAAAGCATTACTGGAAAATCTACCAACATTTTAAGAAAGAAATGATTAATACTAATTCTACCCAAACTACTGCAGAAAATGGAGGGATAGAGAATACTTCCAGTCTCGTTTTATAAAGTTAGCATTATCCTGACCAAAACTAGGCTAAGATTTACCAAAAAAAGGGGAAACTATGGAATAAAATTCCTCCTATATATAGACATATAAATATGAAATAAATTGACAGCAAATCAAAGATAGTAACATGCCAGTATAATGCATTATAAACAAGCCAGTTCATACCAGAAATGCAAGGTTAATTTAACTTTTGAAAATCAATTATTAGGAAATGTTATTTTCTAAAGAACAAAATCACAAAACCATCTTAATACGTAAAGAAAGGCTTTTGACAAAATCCAACAACCATTCATGAGAAAATCTTGGCAAAAATCAAGAATATAGAAAAGCGTCTTTAACCTCATAAAGGACACCTCCCAAAAATACCTGTAGCTAATATAATACTTAATGGTGAAAAACTATTTTTTTTCTCATGATATTGAAAATAAGTCAAGGGTGTCTTCTCACACCAATCTTAGTAAATATCACATTAAGGATCGTAACCAGTGTAAGAAAGAAAAAAAAATTTATACAATGTTGAAAACAAGAAATAAAAATGCCTTTGTTCATAGGACATTATTGTCTACATAGAAAATCACCAAAAAAAGTTGAAAAAAAGCTACTAAAATTACTGTGTAAAGAATGTAAATTCATTAATTTCCATGGTATAAATAATCGATTTTATTTCTACATACTAGCAATAAAAAAGTGGAAATTAAAATACAAAAAAGTTAAAAATATGACACAGTACTGTTTACTATATTGCTAAACTCAATTATATAAAGATAAATTTAGTAAAATATGTGAAAAATTCATACACAAAATATCTATGCTGTGAACTATAAAACTATGATGAAAAAAAATAAATCAAACCAGATGTAAATAGAGCTATATACCATGTTAATGGATTGGAAGAAAATATTATTAAATCTATGTCAAAATTTCACCACGTGTTTTTTGTAGAAATCAACAAGATGACTTTAAAATTTATATAAAAAGGAGAAGGCCAAGAATAGCCAAAGCAATGTTGTAAAAGAAGAAAGGTAGATAACTCATACTCCCTGATCTCAAGACTTACTATGTTTATAATATAACGACATTCTATCCTTGCCTAAAAGACAGGTATCCAAATCAATGTAATATAATAGGAGTCTAGGAGTAGAGTGAGATATATGTGGTTAATTGATTTTTGGCAAAAGTGCTCAAATAATTTAGTAAAGAAAAAAATGATTGTTTACAGAAATGGTGCTGAAAAATTGAATGTCTGTACGCAATAAAAGTGAGCCTAAATTTATACTCCACATGATGTAAAAAATTAAGGCCAGGCATGATGACTCAAGTGTGTAATCCCAGCACTGTGGGAGGCTGAGGTGAAAAGAGTGCCTGAATCCATGGGTTTGAGATCAGCCTGGGCAACTTGGAAAGACTTCATCTCTAAAACTAAATAAATAAATAAATAAATAAATAACTCTAACTTTAATCATAGACCTCAATGTAAAATCTAAAATTACAAAACTTCTAGGAAGAACCATTGGAGAATGTGTTTTGTGACTCTGAATAAGACTATAATTCATAATTCATGAAAAAGAGTAAATTGACTTCATCAGATATAAGACATCTTTTTTCTAAAGTCACTGCATGAAACTGAGAAGAGACTGGGCATAGTGTCTCACACCTCTAACCCCAGAACTTTGGGAAGGTGAGCCAGGAGGATAGCTTGAGTCTAGAAGTTCAAGGATGTAGTGAGCTGTGATACACCACTGCACTGCATGCTGGGCCACAGAATGAGACCCTGTCTCTAAAAAAAAGAAAAGAAAAAAGAAACCGAGAAGATAAGACAAAGACTGTGAGAAAATGGCATCATATCTGATGGAATTAACATATCTATCTATATATAAAGTACTTATATTAAAGGAATTCTCACAACCCAATGAAAGAAAACAAATTACACAATTTTTAAAAATCAGGGATTGGCAGTTGAGGGAAACTGCTAGTGGAGGGAGGGGCATACCTCATCAACAAGGTTATTTGCATAATCAACGTTTATATACCTAACCCTGAATTGTATCCACATCTTCATAATAAAAAATAAAACATAAAAACATAAAAATCAGGAAGAGATTTGAACACATACTTCACCAAAGAGGAGACATGCATGGGAAATAAACACATGATTAGTAATTAGGGCAATGTAAATATAACCACAATGAGATGCCACTAAACACTAATTAGAATGTAAAAATCAAACATGCAACTAGATGACACTAATTGCCGATAAGGATGTGTAACAATTGCAACTTCCATACACTGCTCCTGGAAAAGCAAGATGGTACAGACACTTTGGAAAATGCTTTGATGGTTTCTTAATATTAAAACATTTACTTACCTACAAGCCAGTAATACCATTTCTAGGCAATTTTCCAAAATAAATAAAAATATGTGTGTATACGGAGACCTGTATGCAAAAGTTTATAGCAGCTTTATCCATTACACCAAAATTTAGAAACGACCTAATGTCAATCAGCCAGTAAGTGGACAAGCAAATTGTGACAGTAGTGAAAAGAAACAAACTCAGCAACGAAAAGAAGCAGACTGGGCAACCCCCTCTTATCCCCTCCCACTATGGGAGCTTTTCTGTGGTTTCTAGGGCCTGAGAGTAGTATGAGGGAAGTAACCACAAAATGACAAGAGAGAACTTTATGAGGATTATGTAACTCTGATTTGCATGGATGTCAGTAATGTTTTTAGGGTAATTCTAAACCTTGGTTGTAGTGGTGGTTATATGATTTTGTACATTTGACAAAACTCAGAGAATTGCAATACTACAAAGAGTGAATTAGACGGTTTCTAAATAAGTACTTCAATAAACCTAACTGTAAAAAAGAAGCATAATTGAATAAAATTCTAGATGGAAATGTCTACTACACAGCCACGTTTCCTTGTTTACTGTTATGACCAATGAAAAAATGTCATTTGGATGTTGAATCATGCAAAAGACAGACAAAATGCTCAGTCATGTTTAAGGTGTGCAAGATGGAAGAATCTGGTGCGGTCCAGTTTATTGATGTATTTATTTTCCTTCTATCTCCTGTCCTCAAGGTTTAAATCCCCTCATTTTCAATGAGAGTTTTTTACTTGACGCTGTCAAGTTTGATGTAACAGTTTGTTTTCTTTTTAATCAAAAACTGGCATTGACTAAAAACATTAAATGGCATGCTTTTAAAAAACACCTTTAGTCAAAATGGGAAAGAAAAAAGGCATACTTTTGCCCCAAAAGGAATGATTTTCTTGTTTTATCCTGCGTTTGTTGATTAAATATCAAAAACTTGGATTTTTAATATTTATAAACAGAATTTTTCTTTTAAATATTTATTGAAAAGTTGACCAACTAAATACAGAATCAAGGTTATAAAATTAAGGTTATAAAACAGTCAAAAGTGCATAAGAGATGATGTTAAATAGCTGGAATTAAAAAAAACTGCTGAAAGACAAACATACACATATCTGTATAACAGGTAATAAATATTTCTGGTGAAAATTTCAAAATTTGTATCCTGAACCCATTATTCACTCATAAAATCATGTTAACCTTAATTTAATATAAAGATGGACCTCTTTAGGAGACATTATAATTTTTGTTATATGCAATTATTCACTATTCCATTCTATACTAACAGAGAAGCTGTATTCTCCAGGGAGCAGTTTTTAATTAAGTTGAGAGTGTCCACTGTGGATTACACAAAACTGATCTTTTTTTTTTTTCCAGCAGAAACTCACTTGGTCTGTCACAGTTTTCCCATCTAACAAAGAACAGGATGTAATAAATCATTGCCTTATTGAAAAGATCATTTGCAGCATGTATTTCTGCTAGCTTTTGTGTAGGTATGTTACTGACACTTTCTGTAGTTATATAGCCAGAGAAGTAATAGGTACAATTTGATTTCATCAACCTCTGATTATCTCTGTCAAAGAAAGCACAGCTCAGTGCTCATGACTAGATAAACATTTATTTTAAACAATTGTTTTTCAACTCCTGTTGCCCATTAGGTTCATCTGAAGAGCTTTAAAAAATAAATGCAGAAGTCTAGTGACAAATTTTTATTCTTCTCACCCCAGATATTTTGGTTTAGTAGCCTATGACAAAGCCCAGATGTCAGTATTTTTTAAAAGCTTGCCAAGTGATTTTGTCACACATCTAACATTAGAAAACACCGAGTTAAGCTATTGGGTTTTTTTCTTCTTTTGACCTTTATAAGAACTAGATACAAGCAAAAAATTGATTGATGTGAATGTCACCAACAGATTCCTCCCATCTGCTCCCAGAGTAATGAGTGAATGGTGAGAGTCATGGGCAACCAAGATACAGAGAAGAAATACACACAACACACACACACACACACACACACACACACACACACACACACACACAGGGTGCCCAAAAATGTATACACATTTTAAGAGATGTTATCTGAGTATTAGTTTTTGAAGTTGAATTAAATTACAGTAGCAACGTATAGTATCATGTTCCCTCAACTGTTTCCACCATTTTATTTGACTGCCCTGCATCACCTGTAGCATGGTGATGTTAGGTTTCATTTGATTAACACCATCTTTTAAGTGAATGTCATACTTAAAATGTGTATAAATTTTTCGGTACCCCTGTACATATTTACACCTTGATGTATAGCTATTTTGCAAATTGAATTCATCTCCTTGTACTAGGCGTATGTAACCCAAACTTACATCTCTAAGTATAAACATGTTATGATTACACATAAATAATGGGCAATATAAGTCCATAATTTTAGAGCTGGGCAACTTTGATTTATATGCTACACACATATATAATAGTATAATATTATGTGTGATATGTGACATGATTGAAACCTTAGAAATGTTGGCAAATAAAAAATGGGAAACTAAAAACTATAAAAATATGAGAATATAATTTACAAATTTATTTTGTATCTGGTTCATGAACCTGTGTTAAATTTTGGATTGTGTTGCCCACCTGTTTAAGTGTATGAGCTCATAAATAAATTGTAAATGTATTTGTAATAAATCATGCCTAGTATTGAGATAATCAAGTAAAGAAGATAAACCCATCATATATAATCTAATTCAATCAAGTGGGCAATATAAAAGTTTACACCAGGAATGAATACTCTGATTAATATAGGCACAAGTATTTTCTCTAATTTAATACTCCTAGCTTCAGTGATGTGAAATATTTAATCCATCAACTTTTAACTACCGTTCATTGTCTTGACACTTCTCTCCCTTCTCTTCCTAGCTTAAATTCTAAGGCCAATCACTGTAAACACACCCTTGCATACATCCTTGCCTTCCCTGCACCTCTATGAGCTGGTGCAACTTGCTTGGTGGTTATATCCAATTTATTAATCCCTGAACTCCCGCAGTTGAATGTGGCTGGAGAAAAACACACAACCTGTTGACTGATTTCTTTTAATACAAGACCATGGGTCCTTTATGCTTCCATGCAATCAGACTCTACTTCTACAGACATTATTCTATAACCTTTTCTTAACTAGAGACATTTTTTCCTTCGATCTCACTCTAAGCTAATTACTGTATATCTTAAAGAGAAAATTGAAGCGATCAGAAAAGAACGTGCATATATTCCAATCACACATTCACCAACCTCTCAGCATGAATCTGCACACTCTCTGCCTTATGAATGTGGTACCAGGAATGAGTCACACATGCTTTTATCTAAATCCAGGCTCTCCTCTTCCGTGCTGGTTCCTCTCCTGGCTCCCCTACGTAAGAACATCACTCCAGCAATTCAATCTCTTTCAACAAAAATTTTTATAAGTACATGCATTATCTCCATTTTATAACCAAGGAAATTGAGACACAGAGAGGATAAACAACTTGTCCAAGTTCACACAGTTTCAGGCAAAGCTTGGATTCTAATCCAAGCTGTCTAGCTCCAGAGTTCATATTAACTGTGAGGCCTAAGCTGTTCATCTTCAACCATATTTTTGAGTCTTCACTGGATCATTTCCATAAGCACAGAAAGAACGCTGCAATTCATCTCTTTTTCCATCAAGAAGAAAACAAAAACAAACCCACTGGTTTGTTTCTAGATCTTTGATTTACTGTCTCTACCTCTCTTTCTCGCTTTCACTTTCAAGTCAGTGTCACCAGGTCTTACTTCGACTACTCCACTACAAGTACTTTTCCAAGGTCACTAATGATCTCCAAATGATGGGTGCAGTAGTCAATTCCTAGAACTCACCTTAATTGACCTACTAGCAACATTGGACCCAGATGGTTACTTCTTCCTTTTGAGGTGTGTGAATATGTTATGGACTAAGTGCTTGCTGCTCACCCCCTCCAAATTTCTATTTTGAATCCCTCACCCCAATGTAATGTTATTTGGAAATGGAGTCTTTGAGAGGTGATTAGTTTTAGATGAGGTCACAAGGATGAACCTCCATGACCAGATTTCTGTCCTTATGAGAAGTGAAAGAAAGACAAGAACCCCCTCCCCACCCTATGAGAAACATCCAGAGGCAGGTCATCTTCAAACCAGGAAACAGGATCTCACCTAGAACTAAATCTGTGAACACCTTAATCTTAATCTTGGACACCTCAACTTCCAGAACTGCAAGAAATAAAATGTTTGTTGTTTAAGACATACAATCTACAGTATTTTGTTTTAGAAACCTAGGCTAAGATAGTATATATATATATATATTTCTTCTTTTAAATTTAATTTCCAGGTTATCACACGCCACTGGTTTTCTTCTTAAATCCCTGTTCTTTCATTCTCAACCTACTTTGTTAGTGCATCAATTTCTTTCCAACTCCTAAATGTCAGACTGTACACAAGCTCAGTCACCGGTCGTTTTCACTTCTCTATCTGCATTCCTTGTCTCGATGTTCATATCAGATTTCCTGGTTATAAATATAATCAGCATGCCAATGACTGCTAAATTATCATTTCTAGTTCAGACTCTTCTTCCAAACTACAAATTCATAGACTCAATTTCTTACCAATAGCTCTACCTAAGAACTTGGCAGATATATCAACATCATCATTTCCAAAATGAGCTCCTTATCAGCTCACCCTCTCTGCAACCAACTCCTTTAAAAATGTATCTTACTCCATGTTGTTTACATTTCCAGCCTTTTTCTTGTTCAAGCCCAAACCCTCGCAGTCCACTTTGACACTTCTATTTCTCTAATGACCGCATTCATTCCTTAAGAAATATTTTTTGTCCTAAAATTTCAAAATTTATCGACATTCCAACCACTTCTACCTTCATAGCCTCCATTTTGATATAAACCACTATTATGCTTCCTGTGATACACACCTAATTGTTTTCCCCACTTCTGTCCTGTTTTCCACTTTAACAGAGCAATCAGAGTGATCCTTTTAAAAATTAAATATAATCATGTCACTGCTCTTCTCATTTCGACTTAGAGTAAAAAGCAAAATCTTACAATTGCCGACAGGATACTGCATAATCTTACTCTCCTGTTGCTTTCTGACACATTTTACTAATCTCCTTCATGCTCTCTTTTCTGGAACAACACTGACCTCTTTACTTCTTTTAGGACACGTTAGTCACGGGTTTGTCTTAGGGACCTAGATTGACTTTTTTCTCTTCCTGTTGTTCTCCTTATATTTACATAACCAACTTCTTCACCTGTATCCTGACTTACAATTTACACTTCAACAAACTCATCCAGAACCCCTAATTTCACTTTGCTTTATTTTTGTTTATCTGTAGAAACTCTGACATCCTAACCTACTATACAATTTACCTATTAATTAGATTTCATCTTTGCATCCTAGCGTGTAAGCCACATGAGGTCTGGGACCTTACTTTTTCTATGTATCCCAAATACCTATAACTGTACTTGGCATAGAGAAGGCCCTCAATAACATTTTTAGATGAAAGAACAAATAAAAAAAAGTGAATGAATGAATGACTACATATATTCACATAGGATTCAACATTTACAATGTCCTCTAAAATATTACCATACTTGACTGTCATCACAGACCTATAAGGGAGATAATGCATGAATTGCTACTGTCATCTTTAAATAAGTCTTGAAGACCTGCCTAAACTCTCTTCATTCCTAGAAAAATGAGCAGCAAATAATTTAATAATAATATATAATAGCAAGTTTGAACTTGACCATTATACTTCAATTTTAAAACCATAATATTCTTAGTTATTACTGAACATGAGAAATAATTTCATTAGCCTAGACTCTAAATAAGCCATTGATGATTTCATTTAGATCACAAAAAACTGTAACATGGACAGCAATAAAATCAAGTAATTTATTCTAAGAAAGTGGGTGTACACTTTGCTGGGACAGGTTTCTTACTGGGATAATTTTGTATAGCTTTTCTGCTAAATCTTCATCAGTGTCAGGTCTCAAATATTATTCTGAACTGTCTAACATCAGCAACTTGTAGCATAGCCTCAGTGTTTTAAAAAGCTCATGGTTTTCACTGTGTTTGTGATGAAGACTCGCACGTGGTGGCATAGCAGATGAAAAGGCAGTGACCACACAACCATTGTTTCAGTTAAAGGCAATAAAAGGCAAGCCGAACAAAATAAAAACCCAAACCAACCAACAAAAAAACCAACTGACAGCATGGCTTTGTGTTTGCTGGTGGTTGGCCAGCTTGTGTCCTACTCCGTCTTTTACCTGAGCCACTTATCTCTGTGGTAGCCATGGCGTCTCCTTGGCAACGCTCTTTTTGTGGGATGCAAAACGCACAGCCAGATTTTTCCCATACTCAGTTTGGATTGTCAATTATCATGACAATGGAATGTTCCAGCAGTCTATATTGTATTACTTTTGCCCTAATGTGATCCAGAATATTAGAAAATCCTAGGCAGAAACTGGAGCAATTTACAGTATTCAGTCCAGGTCACTGAACTTGAATTTGAAAATGCTTCTCCTGCTTATAAAATGTTAAACTAGTGGACACATTCTCCTGACATTCTGATCTTTGGAAGGAAGCCAGAGATAATGTTGTCCTCCTCTACAACTAACTCTTCAGTATATAGATGATAGACATTTCTCAATAACATAGAGGGGTTTTTAGATTTTAGATTAGACTCAGAATAATGTCAATTAACCGCTTCTTGGGATATTATGCAAATGCAAGATTACTTGTAACTGGATTCCAAAATTCAGCAAGTATTACTGAGAATAGTGCCTCCTACAAGGCTTGAAGTCATGACAGCACTTAAGTCATAAAAGTGAACAAGATACAGCAGAATTGCTGAGAAGGAGAACAGTCTAACAGCTGAGAACAGACAGAGGGGCACAGAAATCAGTCATGACAATAGAGTTTGATACATTTTATAATAAAGTTATGAAATACTATGACAATGTAAAAAGTGGGAAGGTTAAAATGATATTTTTGGAATAGGCTTCAAAAAAAGAAGTGACAGTTGAGCTGGGAACCACCTACTGGGAGTATTTTTCATCATCCCCAAGACCAAGATACCTCTGTGAGCAAGCTCTTTTCTCTTTTCCAACCTAGACAAATGGTGTTCTGCAGTTTAGATATCTTTGAAAACATATTTAATAACTTCTTCTCTGGTTGAGAAGTTGAATATGGAATCAGAAAGCGTTAATTTGTCCTCAGAGCACAGGGGCTAGAATTGTGCCTTCTCACATCCCTCCTTCTGTGCTTGACTTATAGGATGCCCATTGAAGGGGCTGCTTGAATGGTTTCTGCTCTGCAAGTTGTGGTTAGAAATGCAGTGGAGGTAGGTTTCCGCTCAGACTTCCACCAAGAGCCCTATCACTTATTGTTAAAAATGGATTGATTTTGTTATCAAGAATAACACAATAATAAAGATAAGAACTACATAGACTATAGAGCTCTTCCAACTTCTGACTTTATGCCTTAGCCTCAACTCCAGAATGTTTTAGCTATTTCTTAATCGTTTCCTTTGGCAATGTTTCTCTCTTTAACAACATCAGAAATACAAAAGCACTCTTGAAATAACTTTTATGTTTACCAAGTATCTTGTGTCTCTCTTGCAGACAATGAATATATAACCATCAGCTTAGAGAAATAGGTGAGTTAAAGGCTATTAGAGCCTTGAAGGGTCAAGAAAGAAGACCCTTTCAAATCACTCTATGAAAAGGATACCTGCACATGCATGTTTATTGCAGCACTGTTCTCAATAGCAAAACCATGGAACCAACCGTGCTGCCCATTGAAAGAAGACTGGTTTTAAAAAATGTGTTACATATATATGATAGCATATTACACTGCCATAAAGAAGGACTAAATAAATTATGAACTTCATAGCAACTTGGATGGACTTTGAGTTTATAATACTGAGTGATCGATCACAGAAACAAAGAACTGAGTACCACATGCTCTTACTCATAAGCAGACCTTGAACAATTATCATAATTATATAAGAAAAGAATTGGAAGTAGCAGGAAACTGTCAGGGGTGGGGGGCAGGGAATAAGCAGGATGGGCAGTTGTGGGAATCTGCCGGGGGAGGGGGATACACCTCATCAACTAGGGTACCTGTATAATTAACATTTGTATACTTAAGCCTAAATTGTACCTCACATCTTTAAAATTAAAAAAAAGAAAGAAGACCCAAATTTTACCTGTAGAATGTCCACTTGTATACCTAATCCTGAATTGTGCTCCACATCTTTAAAATAAAATATGAATTAAAAAAAATTTTTTTAAGTGTTCTATTCCTAAAAGAGCAGACCCTGGAAGAACAATACAATTAGATAGATATGGTTATAAATGCTAACTCTGCCAACTGTGCAACCTTAGACAAATTATTTAATCTCAATTAATCTCACTGTTCTTGTTTTAAACGGAGATATCACCTACCTTTGAAAATTATTGTAAGCATGAAGGTGAATATCTGTAAGTTACCAAATACACCATCGGGTATTTAATCAGTATTTTATAGCATATTAATTCGTAATGAATACTATTCAAATTCTAGGAGTGCTTGTACCATCTGGCATTTAATAAAGTTGTATTTCTATACCAAAATGAGCTGGGAACCAAGCACACAAAAGTTCCCTCTGATGAGACACCTTTAGTGTAATGGAAATTACACTCAGTTTGAAATTAGAAGACTTGGGTTTTGACTTAGACATTACCACCTATCAACTGTATATTTTTCTAAAAAATACTTAAACTCTTTGAGTTTGTTTTTTCTATAAGCCAATGATAATTTATCTTAGTAACATTTTAAGTATAAAATATATGTTTGTAAATGGAGTATACAGTGTGAAGTTAAAAAAATGTAAGAAATGTAATGCCATCCAAATTTATATAAATCATAGAGCATGCCTATTGACTAAATGAAAGTGTAAAATCTAATAAATTCTTGTAATAGTCTTTTTTGTGATCTATTGCTTTTATAATAAGAGATAAAGAATATATACTTCTTCTAGGTACCATGTAAAAATAAAATTGAAGAATAAAATCTACAAGTGAAAGACAGCACATGAATATATGATTCTAAACTCATTTTTGCCAAGATTTTTTTTTTCATAATATGGCACTGTTATGGCTCTTTGTGTTGCAAGGACAAACATTTTCTCAATCCTGGAAACTGCTATGATTAGTATGTAAATAAATCCTCAGTAAACATATTCTCTAGTATATGCTAAAATTTCTCTAGGATCTTTTCATATTGAAAGAAAGCTTATTAAATTCACTCTAATGGAAGATACTGGGGGAAATATGTTCTAAATTAGTGACTGGAAACTAAGTCTTCTTCTTTCAAAGACTGGGTGATAACACAGGACTTGCGCTAGTCTACAGAAAAAAATTCAAGTCATTCTATAACAAAATGTATCAAGTAAAATTGAGGACCTCATCTAGAATTATTCCTAAAATATTTTTAAAATTATCTATAATTTGGTTTGATTATTTTTATCTAAGCAACATTTTTAAATCAAAATTTTAATGAAATCACATATTCTTTTTTCCTACAAAATTTTCTCAATCTGACATTCTGTGATTGTAAAGTTAGCTCCTAATGTTCTTAATTTTTCAGTCATGGTAATACAGTAAAACTGGTTTATTAGAATCCACCTAATTTCTCTTTTATTTTCCTGTATCTTCAGGAATTTACACTGTTTTTCTCTTTACTCCTTTCTCCCTTGGTGACATGCTTGTCCTCCTCCAACTCCCTTGTCTTTGCCTCTCCCTTGGCTTTCCAAGCTGGTGGCTAAAAAGATATGTGTGAGTGTTCTCTTTTATCTATATTGTCTGGCCATTGTTCAATTGTATATCCAGCTTCTCAATTAACACAGAAATTCATTTTATTTCCACTACGTAATTTATCAAATTGTCTTGGCATATAAAGGAAATGAGAAATGAATAATATATAGGAAGATAATACTATGTGTTTCAGCCGGGCTCAGTGACTCAGCCTGTAATCCCACACTTTGGGAGGCTGAGGTGAGTGAATTGCCTGAGCCCGCGGGTTCAAGACCCGCCTGGGCAACTTGGCCAGACCTCATCACTACAATAAATCAAAAATGAGCCGGGCGTGGTAGCGCACGCCTGAGGTTCCAGCTACCTGGAAGGCTGAGGCGGAAGGATCGCTGGAGCCCAGCAGGTCGAGGCTGCGGTGGCCGGGACTGGTCACTGCACTCCGGTCTGGGTGGCAGAGTGAGACTCCAACCCCCCAAAAAAATACTATGTGTTTCACACATCACATCTAAATAAGCAAATCTCTTTTTGTGAGTGAAAAAAAAATGAGAAAAAGCAACTCATTCTGACTAGTTTAATATTTCCTGCTGTGGCGACATCACAGAAAACTGTCAGTGTTGGAAAAGTATAATCTGTATTGCTAAAAAATCACTTAAAAATATATTTGAAGATACCAGTCCTCATAAGCATATGAACAGAATATTAGTGGCCCACCACCTGGGGCCAGGATGAAGTGTTTTCCCTCTGGGGTATAGAATTACTTATCCATCCAATTGCATTATGGGTGGTTTTACCCTTCTTTGGAAGCATCTGGTGGAGGCTATGTCCCAGACAGGATATTGAGCAAGAGTTCTGTTCTGGTATGACAATAACCACAGGCAGGTTCTGCAAATATTCATTTAGTGATAGTTTCTGTGCTTAACTCAATGCAGCCTTGTTGTCACTTGTCAGATAAATCAAAGGCACATAGTGTGTATTGAATGCCTGATATTGTCTAAGTGTATCGGCCATGTTTGAGTAATCCCAAAGGTTTAATTTAAAGAGAGAATTAGAAAGCCTGTATTGTATAAGAGTTGAGAATCTAGGACATATGTTCTAGAAATAGGAAATCATAAAATGCTACATATAATTCCTTCCCTTTTACAATTTTAATATGTTAGTTTACTGGGATATGAATCAAACTAGAAATATAGTTTTTAATTAGTGTAAAACATATTCGGTTTTGGTCTCTGACCACTAAGGTTAGTTTAGAGCAATGTTTTTCAAATTTGTTACAATAATTGCATTTCAGAAACTCTTAATATTTATTTTTCTTTTCTTCTGTCATGTTTAAAAAATGAGATTGCTTTTCAACTCACAAATATCTTACTCTTCTCTGACAACAGTCGAATCCTATTTTGATTAATATTCTTGTTTTGATTTTTACTCTCCTAAAAATAAAAATAATTTTCTAGAACAATAAAACATTTTCATGAGTGTTGATATCACATTTTATCATCTTTCTGTATTCCTTACTCCCCTCCTCTAGAAAAATAGATTAGCCCAGGGAATCATTTGAAAACTTGTCTTATCATTTAGAAAGTTTCTCTAATATCTATAAAATATGGCCAAAAAGTTTATAGCAGAAAGAGTGGACAAGGAAAGGTATAACTGAAAACAGATTATAATATTAACATTTCAGTTATGTTAACCATAAATCTTTTGGAATTAATACACTTAACTATTTAATATTGAAGGAAATGTTGTGTTTATTTGAAATATTGCTTAAAGAAATAAAAGAGTGAGGAAATACAGTGTTAAAATGATGACATCACTTTAACCTCAATGATATGACCTCTGGCATATTTGTCTGCACTGTGTATATATACAGAGACTCCTCAGGAATGAGAATAAGTGAGTGATGCTTTCTATTCTTATCTTGAGTAGCCCATCTGCTATATTGTTTAAAATAATCAACTTCCTTAAACATAGAACCTTGGTTTATGAATAATTTTAAAATATCAAAATAACTTACAAAGCTTCAAAAACTGTTGAGCTTCCCAATGCCAATAGTGAGCTCATTCTGTTTCAAATCTTTCTTTTTTTGCAATTTTTTTCTTTTTCTGTGTTTTTGGATGGATGAAACCACTTATGTAAAAAAGGAGGGAGCAGCCAGGCTCAGTGGCTCAGCCTATAATCCCGCGCCTTTGGGAGGCTGAGGTGAATGGATTGCCTGAGCCCGCAGGTTCGAGACCCGCCTGGGCAGCAAGACCTCATCTCTACAAAAAAAAAAAAAAAAAAAATCAGCCAGGCATGGTAGCGCATGCCTGTAATTCCGGCTACTCAGAAGGCTGAGGCAGAAGGATTGCCGGAGCCCAGCAAGTCGAGACTGTGGTGGCCGGGAGCGGCCACTGCACTCCAGTCTGGGCAGCAGAGTGAGACTCCAACTCAAAAAAAAAAAAAAAAAAAAAGAGGGAGCAAAAAGACACATTCAAGTAAGAGGTTATTTTCACTGCCTCCTAAGGGTATCGACTTACACAATGTTTTCATCAACAAACGGAAATTTGTTTATTATTAATGAATAAAACTGTCTTTAAAAAGGGCAGAAAATTGTTGAATTATTTGCAAATTGGATGTCAGAGCTCTGCAACTTAAAAAGTTAAAGAATATAATTCTAATAAACCCCTTGCTTCTAGTTCTGGGTTAAGTTATATTAACTCTCAGGAAATATATCTTCAACTTACTTATTTCAGTGCTTTTCCTCCCTCTCCTTACTCCCACTCCAATAAGGCATAAATAAATGAGTTGACTTTTGTTAGTGATAGGGAAATAATGGCATAGTCACCCTAAGATAAGCTAACATCATTTCTAGCTAGACTATAGCATGAGAAGTAGATGAGAATTACAGTAACTGATTGACTACTTTGCAGAATTTTGTTTTTGTTCTGCATTTGTCAGTTTTCCAGCCAATAGTAGATGCTATACTCAAAATAGGATAATTGGAGAATAGCATAATAATTTACAAAAATTGGGGCAAAATGTAGAGAAATGTACAGGGTAAGGCGATACTCCTGACCTAGTAATAGCAAAGCTATCATTACACTTAGGATCAACACACACACACACACACACACACACACACACACACACACACACAAGAGCTGCCACGAGAAGAAATCCAACCTTGAGTTGAAGAAATGCAACTGATGTCAGGTTGTATGGTGTAGTTGCTCCATGGGTTCTTGACTTGATGTCAGAAGAGAATTTCAAGGTGAGCTACAGAGTTTTAAAGTCAAGTTTACTGCAGAGGAAGACACACTCAAGAAAACGCTAACTCTTTAAAGAAAAGAACATGAGATCTAATATAGGTAACTGAGGGAGGATTGCTTAAGCCCAGGAGTTGTAGACCAGCCTGAGCAACATAGCAAAACCAAATCTTCACACACACACACACACACACACACACACACATTAGGTAGGTGTGGTGGCACATGCCTGGAATCCCAGCTACTTAGGAGGCTGATGCAGAAGACTGCAAAAGCCCAGGAGATCAAGGCTACAGAGAGATATCATCACGCCACTGCACTTCAGCCTGGGTGACAAAGTGAGACCCCAACTCAAGAAAAAAAAAAAGACATGTACTTGCCTTTGACAGGAGTCTTTATATAAATGTACAATACATAATGGTTAAACAAACTATTCTATGAACTAAGAACACAGGACTGCAGGCATCTAGTCACGAGTTTTGATTATCATCTCTCAACCTTTATAGGGTCAAAAAACCTACACAATGAAAGCTCTACCTAACTAGATTTAGGTTCCACTCCTCCTCCTCTTCCTCCTACTCCTCTTTCTCCTTCTTCAAGCATCATCATATCTGTGTTTTTGGTAATCCTTTACTGTTTTTGTGATTAATGGCACTGGTAGTTCCACATTCCATATCACAAGGTGGTCAGGTCTGATATGCCATGTTGGTTGGGTGAAGGTTGTGTACCAATAAGAAAGATGTCTGAATGCCTACTCTGTTCCTCAGTTACCTATATTAGATCTGCCTAAGAAAACTTGCCTAACTACTTCTAAACTATGTACTGTGTTAACTCTGCCTGCATCACTACTAGCCCAAGGCAACTCCACAGAGAAGCATCTAGAGAAATGCAAGTCCTGAATTCACTCTCCTTTCTCCCTCCAAGCTCTGGTTGGGCTTGCAATTGGTCAAAATTATAAAAAACCAGAGAAGGAGAATACTTGTAGCTGCATCATACCGGCCAGCCTTCTGAGGCAGAGAGGAGTGGAGAAGGGTGGAGGATGGATCTTAAGAGCTACATAGCAGATACCATGCAGCACTGGATTTTTTTATCCTGTAAGACATCATATCAAAATTATAAGTAGGCAACTCTGGTGTTTGCTGGTATCAGAGAGTAAAAGAACATTAACTTTATTTAGGCATTCATGAACTCACTCAAAAACTATTTATTAATATTTAAATAAATTACTTTTATATTTTAGGCACAACTCTAAGAGTTGGAATTCAGCTTTCAAGGAGCAGGTAGAGTGGTAGGACAAATACCAATAAAATAATATCAGCTAGTGGTTAGTGCTATAAAGACAATAGAATAGAGCAATCTGATGTGACTTAAGGTTGCAGGTCTCCATTAAATACAATTGTCAACAAAGTTGTCTCTGAGGGGATGTCACTAAGTTGCATTCTGGAAGACTGCACAAGCAGAGTGAATTTGACACATTGAGGTAACTGATGACACTAATAAATGCAATCTCAGCAAAGTGATTCTGACTGGAGATCAACTTGGGTGGGTGAAAAATAGGATGTGAAACAAGGCTATGAAGATCATAATTGTACTCAATTTTTAGAAAGGGAAATGTTTAAAAATAGAGAATAAATCAGACAATATGAGGTCAAGGAACATTTTTTCCTCATTTGTTTTTATTTTACCAAAGATAATTATTATACAGTATTTGTCTATTAATGAGAATCATCTGATTCAAAGACATATTAACACTTCAGGGGGAAAAAACTCTCAATCACATGGGCTAAGTCTTTAGGAAGACAAGAGGGATGCCAGAGGGGAGCGTAGACACAGAGGTTGAAACTTTGGTGGAGTCACATCCACATGAGGACTACCGAGGAAAGCAAAAATATGGGCTCAGATACAGTGATTCTACTGAATGGGAATTTGGGTGCAATTTATTTCTTCTTGTCTATAAAGTTTGTGACAAATTACCTATCAGCTTTTTGAGAAGGTTTGAAGAGGAAAGCGTGCATGGGAAATAATTTTTTAGGAAAGTGGGAGAGAGCATGCTGGGAAATAACAGGCAAGTAGTGTCCTAAGCCCACTCTGGCACTGCAGTCATAGCTGCCGGGAAGTAGCTGTTTCTGTTATGTGCCTGCAGCAATATTCAGCTACTCGGGTAAAGTCAGATGTTTCGATGAAGACCATGGAGGAAGAGGAGGCAATGGTGTTGAAATTGGTTTTAATGAAGTGATGATCACAAGGACCATGGATTTTAAGAAAGTAGGGAGGGAAGGCCACATGGTGGAGATAGGATGGAGGAGAGAGAATACCATAAGCTGGAGGGTAAAGTTTTCAGTAAATAAGGGATAAAGACCAGGAGGCCGATCAAGTCATCAATAGAAAACAGCCAAAAAAAGTAAGTGATAAATTCTGAATACTTATGAGTCAAAAAAGCTGAGATATTTGAGGAGGGGGAAGGAAAAAGTTCAAAGTGAAATTGGGGAGCAATTTTAAACATTTTCTCTAAAACACTAGCCATATACATAACTGAGAGTCAATGGTCATGTGACTAAGAAATGAAACCTAACTAAAATCAACAGTGGAAACTTTTAGTTTATACATGAGTGAGGGTCACATATTTTCAGTGAACATATTACTCCATGATTACTTATTTCAGTATTACAGAGATTAAAAAACTAAATTTCCTCTCCTCCTATTCCAGGAATAAATTATCTGTACATAAGTAAAGTTTCAAGTAAATGGAGAACAATAATAAAACTAGTTCGAATTTGTTTATACTAGTTAGTGTGTGTGTATTTGTGTATGCAGTTACCTATACCTTTTTGTATCTATCTGGTAGTTAAGAGAATTTTTGGCATAGTAATGAAGATTCACTATGAAAATGGAACCGAGGAAGCTATCAAAGCTAAACAGAATCTTTGGACTGCTCCTCTGTTCAAGATCCCCACTGCTTCTCTAAATTTGTTGAAAATCACCTCTCAAATCAATATCCAGTGACTTTTCTCCTTCTGACAGTAGCATTTGCTGTAGTAAATAAAATAGTCACACATTTTGGTTTTATGAGTTTGTCTTGAATGTTTGAAAACAGACTCACTTAGATACCTAATATAAAGAGGTTTTTAAACTTAAAATCAGTTATTTAAATAACATAATATTGCTTTTAAAACAATTCTATATTTTTTTTTCTGTATAGTAGCAAATCAAATAATAAAGAACTCAACATGAAAAGCAATTATTTATGATACCAAAGTCCTGCTCCTCAGAGGACCCTTTAAAATATTTTGGTTTTAATGTTTTTGGTGTTTGCCTCCATAACTCTAGATAATATGCTAATTTCTTTATTTCTTAATATGTCAACTTTGGACAATATGCATTAACTTTTTCATACAAAAGATGACTTTTTAAATTTGAAATGTTTTTACTTCTTCCGACTGTCCTTTTTCAAATATTTATTACTTATTATTTTAAATTTTCATATTTTACTTCGTGTCTTTAAATGATATAATGAAACAACAAAGTCTTTTCCCATCGGCATTTCATAGCATATCTTTATGTCTCGCATTTTAAAATAAGGGTACAAGCTCCCCTGCCCTTGGTGGCACCTTTTCTCCTTACTTTTTATCTTCTAAATTCTGTCAGCTGCACTAGCCCATTTATGTAATCAAGGTATTTACACCCACACTTCCTTCAGCAGTTGACTCATCATTGTTTTAGAGTTGGTTAACTCTGAAATTTGTAATTAAGAAAGAGCATTTACAGTATTACCAAGATTGCATTCTGTGACAGACAGTGTGTGCTGGGATTGGATTTCTTTTGCTTTGGGTCCAGAATCACTAGTCTCTAGACCACTTGAAACTGAAAGTTCCCTGCATGAAATGTGTTTTTTTACAGTTCAGCAATAGTTTTAAATTATTTCTTCTTTTATTTGCTTTATATGAAAGCAATGAGCTTTTATATGATTTTCTTTGCTGTTGTTTTGTGTGTGTGTGTGTGTTTAGGAATCTCTAATTGCTTTATTATTCCATCATTTATCTCTTCTCAAGCGTTCCCCCTCCAGAATCTTCCCTCTGGGATGGCTTCCATTCTAGATATTCCACACAGATGTCCCACAGTGGTTTCATTGCCCTGAAATTCTAGGTTAAAGCCTGCTTTCTGAATTTGCCAAATTATATCTTCATAAAATGTTAACAAAGGATTCCATGGACTGTAAGCTTTATTTGGACTCACATATCTGAGAATGATTGATTTATTTACATTCCACACTTGGTTGTTAATTTTCTGGATATAGACTCCTAGGTGGAAAATAATTTTCTCTTAGAATTTGAAAGCCTTTTTCTACAGCCTAAAAAGTATGCATGGTTTATAATAATTCTTACCCATTGTTCTGGGACTTGTAACTCTAGAAAATTCTGAATATCCTTTTTAGCAATGCTGTTCAGAAATTTCAAAATCATGTATATTGGAACAATAGTTTTTTATACATTCTATTGAGAAAGTCATGATACTTTTGATCTGAACTTACATTCTTCAGCACAAAGATTTAAATTTTATTTTTGACATTTTTCCCTTTCTATAATACTTTGCTTTTTGTTATTCAAATTGTCAACAATTTAGTGTTGTACTTTCTGTATTGTAATTTTGAAGAAGAAATTATTATTCAGGGATGTGGGGAGTATTTTGGAGGAAGCAGACAGAACTTGATAGGAATCTTGAAACAAGTAGCAAAGAGATATGATATGGTGGTGGTGAAGAAGGACATATAAAATCAAATGAAGACCAGCTTCCAAATCAAAGATTGGAGATAGTGGATAGATTCATTTCTGATGAAAGACTTTTACAGAGGTTAGTAGGAACAATGGTTCACAAGAACTATTATGATTGTATGGAGGAGGTACTTGAGTTCAAGCCCCAGAATCACTTTTACTCTGCGTTACAGGAGGTCAGTGAATATTTGTAAGCTGAGAGTGAAGTGGCTGAAAGTGATTTTTTTTTTGAGTTGGAGTCTCACTCTGTCACCCAGACTGGAGTGCAGTGGCCGCTCCCGGCCACCGCAGCCTCAACCTGCTGGGCTCCAGTGATCCTTCCGCCTCAGCCTTCCGAGTAACCAGAATTACAGGCATGCGCTACCACGCCCGGCTGATTTTTTTATTTATTGTAGAGATGAGGTCTCACTGCCCAGGCGGGTCTCAAACCCACGGGCTCAGGCAATCCACTCACCTCAGCCTCCCAAAGGTGCGGGATTACAGGCTGAGCCACCGAGCCCGGCACGAAAGTGATCTTAAAAAGTAATATTGTATATTGCGGAGGAGAAAAAGGAGGCACATGAGGTAAGAGGCAGTAAAACATTTTGGAAGAGTTTCCCTTAAAAAACGTTTATCCTTACTTCACTGTTTTCTAAGAACCGCTGGCTCCTTGTCACTTCTGAGTTCACAACACTCCTGCCCTTTGCTCCAGTCATATGTAGCCTGGCCCTCTAAGGCCGCTATTCTCTTTACCCACCAATGACATCATATATCCATTTCAAATTTAGCTCAGTTCTCAAGTTCACTACCGCACCAGCCCCCAACCAAGTTAGAATTGCTTTCCTCCCTTGGATTACATTTCCTTTTTTTAGTAATCTATTATTGGTACCTTCATATTGCATAACCTTTACTTATTTTGCACCTATTCCTCTAGTGTTAGAGACAGGGCACTTTGTTTTATTATCATAGGTTCAGAAAAACTTCGTGAAATTGAATTTAGATAGTAATGGCAAGGTACATCCTGTTGTACAAGTCTGATGACTTTACTCCCTCCAGGAAGATTTAAGTTGAGTGAAAGACACAGCATGTAACTAGTTTCCACTGTACCACGTTGACAGGCTAAATCATCATCATGATATCCCAAGGAGTATTTATGCTCTGAGGCAATGATCTGTTGAATCAGTATTCATCAAGCTTAGTGATATAAAATAAAATTTCAGTCATCTAGGTGAGAAAAATATTCAACTCAAGCATGCATAAATTAACCTGAAAGCATTTTAAAACAACCTGGTCTTCTGGACCATTCATTATAGCACATACAACCAAGAGTCAATTAAGCAGGGAGAAGCACAGTAAGCCATTACCTAAATACCAGCATTTCAGTACTTAACTTTTTGCAAATAATGCATAGCCTGAGACAGAAAAGTATCAACTAACCTTAACAAAATTGATCAACAGAAAACAAAATCTTCCTGAGTGATGTCAAAATGCGCATGGAGCTTATATATGGTAAAATAAATGTAGTCTGACTGAGTCTATAAATAAAGTAGATGGAGTCTATAAGTAAAATTCTCGAAAATAGTAAAGTGACTTTTAAATTTAGTTCTTAAAATGTTATTAGGTAATATTTGACACATTATAAACATTATGTACATATCTTTATTATACATATCACACACATAACTTATGGAGCTTAATAACAAAATAGATATCTCCATGAACAAATCACTGAAATTAAGATCTAGGGTGTTTCCAACACCTTTGTTTCTATCTGTGTCTTCCAGTTCCCTCCCCTGCCTACTCCCAACCAAGGAACCACTTCCGTGAAGTTTATATTTATCATCCACCTGCCATGTTCTTATTATTTTTATCACATAAAATATGTAACTACAGACAACATGTACTTTTAACTTTGTTTCCAAGTTCTCAGAAATGTTATTATAGAGTATATTGTCATCTTTGACTGGCTTTATGCATCACAATTGATTCCGAGTTTCATCCACATTGGTATATGTAGCTGTTGTTCATTCATTTTCACTGCTTATACTATTTACTCTCCTGTGAATTGCTTCCAGTTTTTAATTTTGACAGTAATGTTATGGTTATTCTTTTCTCCTAGTGGTCATGTATTAGAGTCCTTTAGGGACATCGAGTTGGTGCATATTAGAAGTGGAATTGTTGGATCATTTGCTATGGAAATGCTTATGAGATTTTGCCAAATTGTTTTCCAAATAATAGCCTTGGTACAGTACAAGCTCTTGTACAGTATTGGTACAGTATTTCTGTCACAAGCAAACCACAAAAGCAGACTTTATGGGTCTGAAGACAGTAATGTTATGGTTATTCTTTTCTCCCAGTGGTCATGTATTAAGAGCTGACATTGATTCACATTCTTGCTATTAGTTATAATTCTATCAAAATACATGTAAATAGAATATATGCATTAAATAATCAGAGTCTTACCATGGCAAGGAATAGAATAAAAGTAAGGATTCAAGCTAAAAAGAAGTAAAAATAAGCAAAAGCAAAGGAGACTTGCACTTGGCAATAATAAAAATATAAATTATATATTAGTTAAATATGAAATGAAATATAGCATATATTATTAATATAAAAGAATAATGTCAACATATAAAAATATGCCATAAAACGTGGAGAATCACTTGGTCCTTGAAACTGAGCTCCAAGAAATTAAAGCAATGATTAACAAAAATTTATTTGGTTAACACACATACAGGTTTATATTTATTTTCTCTTAGCACTTTAAAGTAATGAATAGCATTCATTACTGCTATTGGCAACCAACTGTCAGTGAAATTGGCATTTCTTTGAGGAGAGTTGTCTTTTCCTTCTGTCATCTTTCATGATCTTTTATTTTTACCTTCTGTGCTTCCCTACAGTAGTATTAAGTGTTAGTTATTTTTACTTTATCTTTCAATAGTATTAGAAAGTATTTGGTGGTCATCTCTTGAAATATTTCCCCTTTTTCATTTCATTTATTTCACCTTTATAGGACTCTAATTAGACATTAAAATGCCAGATCTTCCCTTCCCAAAACATCTTAACTTGCTTTTAATTTTTTGATCCCTTTCTTTTTGTGCTATATTGTTGGTAATTTCTTCAGATATATTTTCTAGTTCCCAATTCTCTCTTTGGTTCTGTTAAATCTACACTTCAACCATGTATTAAGGTTTTCAAAATTATTATTACCATATTTATAATTTTCTTTCTTAAAATTTATTTTGGTCGTTCAGATTTCCTGATTGTTTTGAACAGTCTCTCGTTAATTTTTTCTTTTATAATAATATGCTTTCATCTAGACAGTTCATGTATTTTTATTTCATATTTTATATATGATGATTCCAATATCTGAAGTCCTTAGGGTTTTCAAATAAATATCTGTTTCCTGCTGACTCTCATTCATAAGTATTTGTTTTCTTCTGTGTTTGGTGCTCTTTGACTGCAGTCTTATATTTAGTTGTCCTTAATCAGTTACCATTCATAGTAAATGTGCTTTTTTGACTCCTAGGAATCTGGGAAGCTATCTGCCTATCCTGGCCTTAATTTAAAAGTCTAAGGATTTCCATCTTGCAAGCAGCTCATGGTCCAGTCACCTGGCCCCAGTAATGATGGCATTTGACCTAACAGGAGCCCAACACCTTGAGATTGTTTGTAGGACAGACTCCAGTTTCAGTTTCAACTTTTTTTTTTGTCTTTTTGTTGTTTTTGGTTTTGCTTTCTTGAAAATGTCCCCAACTTCTAATTAATCCAATAATATGATAAAACTGTGTGTTAGGCAAGATCTAATTTAATCTTGTTTCACTAAGGCCACTCAAAGCAACTGCTTGTAATGGAAATTCAGTAGATTTTATTTTTATAGAGGTTAAAGCATTTGCTATATATCTCCAAGTAAAAATGGTGGTTATGTTATTTGGGTTTATTTTAATATTGATAACTAAAACACAAAATGATCTTTGAATATTAACTTATATTTTTATTAAAATGATTCTTTTAAATGCTTAGAACTAAGCTAGGACTCTTATTCTACAAGGTAGCAGAGTAATTTTTAAAATATGCTTTTTAAAAAGCTACTGTGAAAGCTCACTTCAGCTGGTATTTTTCTTCCTTCCAAAAGAGCGGACAGTGTGTCTTTGCCTGTGGGCTTAGCCTTATGCTAATTCTCAAAGTCAAACTGCTTGATTCACAAAGTATTCATTCAGCTCTAGCACTATATAGTGGATTTCAGTGTCAAGGTCCAGATTTCTTATATTATGCCTAATATCTAAGGTCTTACACCTATGTGCTAATAATCATAATGTAGAACATCTGAATCCCAATCCAGAAACTCAAGTATACAAGAAATAGACACTCTTTAATCTTGAATCATTACATTAAAACTGATTCTAAGCCTTTATCCTGTGTGGTTGGTGGGAAATTCAAAGTCAGTCATCATTAAGGCTCCATTATCTTTCAAGATTCCAGTGAAATATGTCTGGACAAGGAAGCAAGACTCATTAATATCTGAACCACAATAGTCATGGCTAAAAACTTGACTGCATAAGTCTGAAGAGGTTCTTCAGACCCATAAAATCTGCTTTTGTGGTTTGCTTGTGACAGAAATACTGTACCAAGGCTGAGAATTCTGATGATTATTGTTAATTCTCTGGAATCCTTCTTTCTAACTTTTACCTTTAGTGTCTTCTCACCAATCTTTTCTTTTGCACTTTCAAATTTTTCTTTTCTTCTCTACCTACTCCAAATGAGCATTTTACCTAATTCCTTCATCCTGAAGCTTTAAGGTGTCAAATAGCATGAAAGGGTGGTCTTGTGGGTAGGTGACTTTTAGTTTAGGTCCAGCAACACAACTTCCCCCAAGGCTGTCAAGTTCAAAAGAGCTTGGCTACCTCAGTGCACTAGGGGGGGAAAGGGAGAGTGTAGAAAGAAAAGACAAAAGTGATGACCCAGCCACAATAATTTCTGCTAATATTTATCAATATTTATTGAACAGTTTCCTCATTTAATCCTCTTAACCTCATGAAATCTAAGTACCATTATCTCCATATTATAAATGCAGCACTGAAGCAAAAAAGAGTTTAAATCACAGTCCCTGACCTCACAGTTATTAAACAATTTATTAAACAATTATGCAACAATTTAAACCCCAACACAGTTATTAAACAATTATGCAACAATTTAAACCCCAACAATCTGTCTGTAAGTTATATTGCCTTTGGTCATTGATTAGGTTCCTGATACACTGTTTTCTAGTTCTTCTTAAGAACCCATATAAATCACTATTCTAGTGATCCCAATTAGTGTTATCTTTCTATATTTCTTCTGACAGTTTCCTCCTAGGATTTAAAGTCCCGCTGTTACTGAAACTGAACTTGGTAAGTGGAAATCTTACTATCTCTTTTACTGACAGACTTCTCTAAGTCTGTTAATCACAGCCTAGCCATTCCACAGAGTCCCCTAAAATCAGGCTCTGCAAATTGTTAGACAGACTTTCAGCCATTTCCCTAATCCCATACATGGTGGGCTGAGTGGCAGCATACGTTGCTTAATTTCTCTGTCCCATAGGTGTGACCAGGGCATAGGCAGGACATTTTGTACCAGTCTCTTCTCTTATTTCTGCCCTTTACCAGAAGCATGGCATGACCCACTGGACACCAAGGTGTGATTAAATAAACATGCAGACCCTAGCAAACTGAGAGGTATTTTAACAATGAATCATTTTGGTCAATGAGTAAATATTTACACCGTATAAGTATTTGGTCTTTGGTGCCATGTGGCATATTCAGAAGAATTTTAAAAATATATTTCCTCTCAGTCAAGCAAGGCATAGAGAGGGAGTGGAACTGTGTGTTTTTTGTATATATGTTTTGCAAAAAACATATATATACATAATGTATGTTTTTATATTGTATGTATATATAAACATACACAGTAATAATTTCTGACATTCTAGAACAACTTATTAATTAAATCTTTATATTTTCTTAGAATGAAGGGAGTGATAAGATTTTAAGAATGACTTTAATCATCCTGGAGAACACTATCCCAGTACTAATTATTTTTGAATACTCAAATTGGGTCAATTATTTAGAAAATAGAAAGCCAGAGCATTTTAAAAACTGATAAGCAGTGTGTATGGTAAATGATACATTGTAATAGGAAGTTTTATGGCATAAGCAACCTATGACAAAATAAGTATTTGCTATATCATTCATTGACATTAAACTATTTTAAATTTTTGTTACTTGTTCTATATAAAAGATAAGTATTCATGTTAAAATTGAATACCATACTTACAAATATTTTCCTTTCAAATGCACAAACTTTTGTCAGATCCAGAAAGGCAATTTTTTTTAAGTTTAGAAACTTGGGCTAAAATTGATGTTATTAGAAAAGTATGCTACAAATACTAAGTCAAATATTTTATAAGACTATCCAAATGAGCTTTCATATGTTTGAATCCCAGTAGTGTTGTATACTATACTTTTGATTTATAAAAGGCAATTTTGTTTAATTACTCAAATTGTGTTACTTTTTCCATGTCTTTTTTTTACAGAATGAAAGCTAATATTAAAAGATAATAATTTAGTACTTCAAAGAGGTATTTGGCTGTTACTCAGAAAAGCATAAGAAAATGTAAATAAAACAAAACAAAAAAGTGGGTTGCTTCATAAATCGCTAGCATTCTCAGCAGTTCTGTGGGCAGGGAGTGGTGGAGGTGCATGAATACTTTTAGTGAAAAATAATAAGTGTTTCTAAAGCACATAATATTTACCTGTACTTGCACTTCCTCAGTTGTAATCATGTGTCACAGGCCTGTCTGCCCTTGTTGCTCCAGGGCAGGCTACAAAGTTTAATTACATTATAAATTAAGTGCAAGATCTTGTGTTGACTCACAGGTGTTTGGAGTTAGGTCTATGTCTGATTTCCATTGGAGTCACAAAAAGTAGCCTAACTTTATCTTCACTAATAGGGTCAAAATATCCCCTAACTACTGTCCCCTGTTTTGGAAAGAAGATGAGGTAAGAGAATGAATAGATTGATGATTTCCCACATGCCAATTTCAACTTGCTTAACAGTATTTGAAATGGTGATTGCTTTCTGAATGTCTCCAAAGTGAGAATGATTACAAGAATCCTATGAAAAAAGTAATAAGCAGTTACTAAAAAGTATATTTAAAATAAAAGAAAATGCTCAGTCCATCATAGTATGAATACAATGTAAATTGTATATTTTTATAAATATATACACATATAGATAATAGAAAATTATACGTTTAAAGTAGACATGAAAATAAAAATATATCAAAATATGAATGATGACTATCTCTAGATAGTTATATTATGGGCAATTTTTTCCATATTTTAACTCATTAAACTCTAGTTTCTTTTTAATAAAAACTTAGTTTTATTTTGACCCTATATTATACTAAATTCTTTTCTACCCTTCACACGCTTCACCGTGTCAGTCTCCATCATGCTCTCAGTACAAGAGGGAAGGATCATTACCCTGAATTCTTCAGGATTTTCTGCAACAAAGAAATTTAATCATTATACCACAATTACACCACTAGACCAAATACTATGTTTTAGATCTTTCTTCCAAAGTAGAATAAATAGGAAAACTTTGATATCATCTTCTAATTTTAGGGATAATATGCTCCAAAAGTGTTGATTTCAAAGGAAAGTTTGTGCTAGCAATGAAGTGGAAGGTATTTTTTTTTTTTTTTTTGAGTTGGAGTCTCACTCTGTCACCCAGACTGGTGTGCAGTGGCCGCTCCCAGCCACTGCAGCCTCGACCTGCTGGGCTCCGGCAATCCTTCCGCCTCAGCCTTCCAAGTAGCTGGAACTACAGGCGCGCGCTACCACGCCCGGCTAATTTTTAATTTATTGTAGAGATGAGGTCTCGCCAAGCTGCCCAGGCGGGTCTCGAACCGGCGGGCTCAGGCAACCCACTCACCTCAGCCTCCCAATGTGGGGGATTACAGGCTGAGCCACCGAGCCCGGCAGGAAGGTATTATATTGTTAAAATTTTGTGCAACTGCATTTTACTTATAAAAATTAAAATATTGAAAGTTTTTTTATTCTTAGAATAAAGAGCTATTTAGTCAGTAGATTTTGTAATAATAAAAACTAACAAAACACAGATCTAATCCTGCACTCAAGACATAACTAACAAATAAAAGCCTAATATAGCACTGTACATATATCCACTTGGTTACTTCTAATATTTTATAACTTTTGAAATATAGCATTTAGTCTTGTCAGGTTAATGTTTAAAAAAATATGTATTTTTGGTGGCTCAGCCTGTAGTCCTGCACTTTGGGAGGCTGAGGTGAGTGGATTGCCTGAGTCCAAGGGTTCGAGACCCGCCTGGGCAACTTGGCAAGACCTCATCTCTACAATAAATCAAAAATTAGCTGGGCGTGGTAGCACGTGCCTGTAATTTCGGCTACTTGGAAGGCTGAGGTGGAAGGATCGCAGGAGCCCAGCAGGTCCAGGTTGCAGTGGTTGGGAGCGTGCCACTGCACTTCAGTCTGGGCGACAGAGTGAGACTCCGAATCAAAAAAAAAAAATGTACTTTCAGATTTTTAGAAAACAACCTTTTGCATGTGCAAGGTTAATATTTTCCTATTATAAATTTAACTTAGACCGAGTTTCTTAAAAGAAGAATGTACATAATTTGTATATGAAACACCACACTTAAAATGTGGTTCAAATATTGTAATTCCAAATAAATTATTAAAGGAAAGAAAAATATGATAGAATTATTTAATATTGCATGAAAACTAGGCTTCAATATTGTGTAATTTAATCATTTCCTAGGCATAGTTCAATATAGTCAACGAAGTAATTTTGTCTAGACAGAGGAAGTAATCAGCTACTTTTTGAACAATTCTCTTTGTTAAAATGAAGTGATTATATATGTTAGTGGTCTTGGTTCTCAGTCTCTATTATAATTTTATTAAAACTAAAACCATCAACTATTCTCTATTTTCTTGTTTTTACTTAATATTGACTGTACATTTGGACAGGGCATAAACATTTCATCTTAAAAGTACATGCTTGCTTTCCAAAGAACAAGTGCTTTACAGATCAAAGTAGCACTATAAACATCCTCATTCTCTACAGATTTGTCTAGTGCATTTGTGATCATGACATTGTCTTCTAAAATACAGCAAGTAGCATTTGAAAGTCACTGAAATATTGACAGCATAAGACAGTGAACTTGTTTCAACGAAATGTAAAGATTTAAGGCAGTGTTTGCAACAAAGAATGCCAGTGTGGTTATAAATTTATGGATGTATTTTTGTATAGTCACTCTATTATTTAGGTTATAGGTCCATCTAAGTGATTGAAAAATATGAAAAAACAACAAAAAACAATGGCCTAAACAAAGTAAAATGCTCTGTAGGGGCTGAGGCCCAGGCTCCTTCCCCTAGTTGGTTGACCATCTCAAGCATGCCTCCTTCTCAGGGGTCAGGGTGTCTCACCACGTTCACAGTCCAGCCTTGGAGAAGTGGGGTGGGGCAGTCTTTCCTCTTACAGACACATTCTGGAAATGCATCTATTACTTTAAAAAACAAATCAAATTAAATTAATTTTTGTTTGAGACAGAGTCTTGCTTTGTGGCCCAGGCTGGAGGGCAGTGGCACAAGCACAGCTCACTGCAGCCTCGAACTCTTAAGCTCAAGTGATCCTCCAGCCTCAGCCTTCTGAGTATCTGGGACTACAAAAGTGCACCAACACACCAGGCCAATTTCTTATATTTTGTAAAGATGGAGCCTTGTTAAGCTACCCAGCCTGGTTTCAAACTCCTGGTCTGTAGTGATCCTCTTGCCTCACCCTCCCAAAGTGCTAGGATTACAGGTCATGACATTTTAATGGGTTTCCTTGACCAAAAGTTAATAGCAGAACTACAGCTAGCTACCAAGGAGACTGGAAAATGTGGACTCTTTTCTGGGTGGCTGTGTAACTAGTTCAAAATAAGGAACTCTGTCTCTGTCAAAGAAGGAAAAATATATAATAAGAGAAAGCTTCTGATAGCTCATCTGAAATCAGATTTACATTACCAAAAGTCAAATCTCTGAAAAATTGTCATGGTTAAATGAGCACTGAAACGTATAGTCATTTCTTGATTGAGAGACTAGACTTGAACTAGCCTAAGCATCATTATTTTGACTTTTATAAATTCAAGTGCCAATTTTGGAATCTCTTCCAGTCATGTGGGAGGAAAAGCCCCAACTAAAAGCAAAACAACTGAATTTTACATGTTTACTACAGCACAGATTCTCAAGAGTCCCAAAAATGAACTCTGAAGAGTCTTGTTCAGTGGTAAAGTATATAGGAAAAAATGCATTTCTTATAGTATAAAATTTTATTTTTAGTACAGTGAATATTTATTTATAATGTTTTTTAATGTTTTTAAATTTTAGATTCAAAAGGTACACATGCATATTTTATCTGGACATATAATGCAGTGGTGGGGACTGGGTCTCAGGTGGCCCATCTCCCAGATAGTGAACACTGTGCCGCACAGGTAGTTTCTGAACCCCAGTCCTCCTCCCCTCTTATTAGTGTCCCCAGTGTCTATTATTTCCACCTTTGTGACCATTTAGCACCCACATATGAATGAGAACATGTGGTGTTTTGTTTTCTGTCTCTGAGTCAGTTCACTTAGGATGATGATCTCCAGCTCCATTCATGTTGCTGCAAAGGACACGATTTCATTATTTTTCAAAGCTGCTAGAATTAGTGTTTTACATGTATTCTAACTATTCTGTCATATTTTGGTCCTTCTTGGTGAGATTATTCTCCTTTGGTCTAAAATACATATTTTAGAATTCCTATTAGATTAGTTAGTGGTATATCTCAAAATAAATGAAATGTATTTTGCTTTTATCCTTGAAAATTGGTTTTATGGACATAGAGTTCTTGGTTTAAACTTATTTTCTTTCAGCACATTGAAAATATTATTTTCTTGTTTTATATTGGCTTTCAAAGTCACTGCTACAAATTCAGCCAACTAATGATCATTTCTTTTGGGCAGTCTGATTCCTTTCTCTGGCTATTAAATTCTTAAAGACAGCAAAAATAGTTTGATGCAAACTTAGAACTATTTCTATAGTTATCCACAGACACTCACTTGAACTGTGATCTACTTTATTAATAATAATAGTAATAGTAACAACCACTTATCATGTGCCTGGCAGTTGGCAAAAAATACCCTGCCTTATTTATCTCTTTCAATTATCACAGTAATCCTTTGAAGTAGGTGCACTTACTCTCTCCATTGTCATATAGGAAGGAACATGAGGATCAGGAGTGGGAGAACATCTTCCCCAGATCACACAAGTAGCAAGCAAGAGGGTAGAAGAAAAAAGACGTCACAGAGAGTAGCACTATCCTGGTCAGCCCACGGAGTGGAGTATGTGTTACACAGATGAAAATTACCTAGCTTCTGAGTGTCAGAAGATGCAGCAACTATTACTGTCAACTTGGCTGGGCTAGAACCATATTTCCCAGAATCCTTTCTCTATAAGCCTCCAGGTTAGTGTCAGTTGAATGAAAAATTTGTGGGAGATTTGGAAGGCAGAAGAGAAGAGGCAATCATTACTCTTAGAAGTTCATCAGAGGTGTTTTCGTAAATCACCTGTCATAAAAATGGACAAATGTGTTGAAAGAATCTCAAAAAAAAAAAAAAAAATTCACTGAAGCCGAGCGTAACCTCTCACAAAAACACTAGCTGGTACACTGATGCCAATGGGTTCCTAGAGCACTTACCTAGCTGGGGAAGGCTATACTACCAGGAGGCACCCTCCAAAAATAATTTCCATTTGTTTTGAGTCTCCCTTTCGTTCATTTTTTCCTTCAGATTTTAAAATAAATTAGTGCCTTTTCTCAGACCCCTAAAAGTACCATGAACGCTAGGCATGGCACCTACTGTGGCTAATAAAGTTTACTATGTTTGGACAGGGGCCCAGGAATATGCAGTTTAGTAAACTTCTTTTGCCAATTGCTGTCATTCATCAAGTTCAAGAAATACTGCTAGAGAATACAGGTGTTTTAGGACCTAAGGGAAGCAGTGTGATCCTACCTTAAATGAGAAACAATGGAAAACAAACTTCATATTTGTGAGAAACAACACGGAGGAAAACGGTTTTTACAAGTGTAATAACAACATATAATATAATGTCAACAACAACAACAAAACCTAGCCTCCCAAAATAGCGACAGATATTTCACCTCATGAAACATTTGATTCTTCAAGTTTTTTTTTCCCCATGCATTGGTCTTATAGTAGAATCACAATAGCGTTCTTGCTGATGAAATAGTTTCATACTAATGAATCTTTCTTGTGAACCCATGAGAACTGAGGTCTAAAAGCAAAGGAAACTTAAAATAAATGAGGTCCATTCATAGAGTAGAATTGTCCAGACTGCTGTGCTTATAAAACTCCAACATATAATTGATTTGCTTTTATTTGTTTCCTGTCTCTGAATTAAATTTTAATCTCCTTCCTGGAGGGAAATGAATTGTATAATATATGTCAGGACTTAGGACAGTGTTTTAATCGATGTGAACTCCTCAAGAGACAATAAAGATAAAAATCAGGACTGTCAGTGTATTTGATTTGGCCCTAAAAATAAATACTGTACAAAGTGTTGAGCAAAGGTAAATATTTAGAATTAGACTGCATGTTGCTGTTTTGGGGGATAAGGTTGAGGGGTGGCTGAAACGATATTCTTTTAAGCAATGACTATGAGGATATTCCTTATTTCTTTTATTAGATGATCTCTTCATTATATTTTCTTTGAATGTGATTTCCAGTAACACCTAGTATGTGGCCGCCAAAGTACAGATTCCTCAAAAATGACGTTTTGTACATAATAAAAGAAGAAAAATTTGAGATGGATTTTAAAAATGTATTTCTAACTATTCATGAGGATTGGGAAATGAGATAAACCCATTTATGATGACATAAAATTTGTGGACCTTAGTGCACATAAACTTTTCAAAATATCTCAAGATTTTACTCTAAAAAAATCTGTAAGCTCTGCAGAAAGACTAAGAGACAGTGTAGGGATTGATTACTTTGTTTTTAATTCTTCTGCTGAGATTTCGTTTCTTTTGTTTCTTCACACTGCATGCTCTGAGGGCATGAATCCAGGACTTTAAAAGAACAGAGGGTTACTGCTTTTTCTCCAGTTCATACTCAGTAGAATTCACATTTAAAAAATCCTGTCTTTGTCTTTTTTGGGAAAATGGAAACTCAGAAAAAAAAAGTGAGCACAACATAGATAATACCTGTACTAACATCAACGTGAGGAACAATGCTATCCATTTGGCCCAAGAGGAAAAGAATGTTGGCAGGCTGCACAATGAAACAGGACAATACTTTGAGATTTTTCTAGTGGCTCCAACTCTAGGTTATTCATGGTGTCATTATATTACTTTGTGAGTTTGTGAATTCTCAGAAAAAATATTTCAAAGCATATTATAAGTTAGATTTTCTATGTCGGATATTCAGAATTCATAAAAAAGAAAAGCTGTAGCCAAAAAGGAAATATATGTTCAAGTATTATTTAGTTGGTTATTCTGGTGTGATAATGAAAAGAACTTTGTAGATGTAAGAAGCCGAACTGCTGATGGTTTGCTCAATACATCCATTAAAAACAGTCCTGATGCCTCAATTCATGAAGCTAGCCTTTCTCTCACAACATGGTTATGTGCTTTATAAAGATGGTAGAAATATTAAAAATATTGCTATGGACTCTCAGATACATTCTTTGATTTTTAGGTTAATAAACGTTTATTTCTGTTTTGAATATCAAAATTGTCTATCTGTTGAGCTAACATTTAGAAATCTAAAATGGTAGAAATAAAAGTGACATGAGTATTTTCCTTATTCCTGGGGGAAGTGACAATCAAGCTTTTCTAATATTTGTATCAGATATACTTTGCTCTTTCAACTCTACCTTACTGTTATTTTCTAAGATGATCCTGAATTAAAATATCAAAATGTAAAGGACATCTGTGAAATAAATTAAAAAGTATGACACAAGTTTCTGATTGTGTGTTCAGTGCAACTTAAATTTTGCTTTATAAGCATTTTGAAAGATAAGAAAGTTATTTTTACCTTAAAAGATGTTAAAATTCAAAATCAGTAAAACCAAATAGACTGCCTCTTTACTTTTCTTACAGAGGTTGAGTTGATTAGTAAGAAGCAACTTTTGACATAGTTCTCAACATTGCAACAACCACTTCCCTGAGACCTATATCTCCTATCACAAAAAATGTCATGAGGTGGGGTCCCTGGAAATGGAATTTATACATGTGACTGTACCATCTGTGCCACAGTTGATTGGGCCAGGAGTGGACATTTGATTTAAGATTCACCAAATTCCCTCCAATAAAATGGAAAATGAGATCAGCAGACATTTCCACTGGGTCTCTGTAGGTAGTTGATAGTGAAAGACAATTTGTTGTCTTACCAGCTGAGGTGAATTCTGATCCCTGCTGCTAAGGTCCATGGTATTCATCCATTTCCTTCTACTGACAAAGGGCCTGCATATTGTGTGGTCTCTTCTTATAATCCCTACACTTATTCCTTCCAGAAATCTCAGATTCTACATATTTCTCTGCCAAGACATGCACAAACATTTGTCTTCTGCTTGCTGTGCTCAGGAAGTTAGAGGTGCTGCTTCACTCCTATTTATCTAGTCACTACCCTTGACAAATGCTAGAATATCCCTCTTGCACTATATTGGAAATGGAGCTGGGCCAAGTTCCAAGGTTCTTCCAGAGACATACAGGTATCCTCCACCCCACATGTTAGATGAAGAGGCCTTCTCACATGTATTGCTGTATTCACAGCACCCTCCCACCTCAAGGTGACAGAGAGAGGCAGGAATTTTTAGTATTAGCACTTGACCTGCTACTACTACTATCCTTTTCTTCTTCCTACACCACTCAAGGAGAAGAAGGATTTCTCCCTTTCTCTTTGGCAAGGACTTTGTTTATGCCATATTCTTAGTTCTTTCCAGCTTGGTGTATGGCAATCTTGATAGTAAATTTTGGTAGGCCTATTTGTGATACAAAGAAGCATTTAAAATTGAAAAGGGAGGCCGGGCGCAGAGGTTCACACCTATAATCCCAGCATTTTGGGAGGCCGAGGTGAGAGGATTGCCTGAGCCCACAAGTTTGAGATCAGCCTGGGCAACTTGGTGAGACCTCACCTCTACAATAAATCAAAAAATTAGCCGGACATGGTGGCACATGTCTGTAGTTCCAGCTACTTGGAAGGCTGAGGTGGAAGAATCACTTGAACTCAGCAGGTCCAGACTGCAGTGGCTGTGAGCTTGCCACTGCACTCCTGTCTGGGTGACAGAGTGAGACTCCAACTAAAAAAAAAAAAAAAAAATTGAAAAGTGTAAATATGTAATGATTTAACATCCAAAAATGTTATTAGCAAGACTTGTATATTAGTGCTATCTTGGTATCTATCTACTGTCTGTTCATTCATTTTTACATCCATCTATTTATCCAACATTAATTTAAAAATCAAATCTACCTAAAGATACATATATGTAATAACAAAACTTGATAGACTCTAACATATCTAAAAATCAATAAATGATTATAAATTCAATATAAAAATAAATAACAGTTCACAGTAATGTAAATGTATTCATAATTATCTAACATGGTCATTCAAACATATGTATTAGTCACCTTCGTTGACGGTTAATGTTATGTGTCAACTTGGTTAGGCCATGGAGCCTAGGTTTTGGTTAAAACCTAATATAGATATTTCTGTGAAAGTATTTTTTAGATGAGATTTGTCTTAATCCTTTCATTGCTGCTATAACAAATACCTGAGACTAAGTAAGTAACTCACAATAAGCAGAAATTTGTTCCTTACAATTCAGGAGTCTGGGAAATCTAAGATCAAGAGGCTGGCATCTGACAAAGTCCTTCCCTTCTTGCTATATCATCCTCTGGAAGAAGGCAGGAGGGCAAAAGAAAAACAAGGGAGACAAAAAGGGATGAATTCATTCTTTTATAAGGAACTAACTCACAATAATGAACTCACTTCAGTGATAACAGCATTAATCCATTTATGAGGACAGAAGTCTCGTGGCTCAATCATCTCTTAATAGGTTCCATCTCCCTGTTGCACATGTGTTTTGGGAGACACATTCAAAACATGGCAGATTAATATTTAAATCAACAGACTTTGGATAAATGTAATTACCCTCCATAATGTGAGTGGACCTCACCTAATCAGTTGAAGACCTTAAAGAAAAAGCAAATTTTGCCTGAAGATGACTTAGGGACTCAAGCTGCAATATTATTTCTTCTATGTATCTTCAGCCTGCCAGTCTACCCTGAAGATTTTGGACTTATCAGCATCCAAAATTCCTTAAAATAAATCTATTTTTCTTTCTCAATGTGCATAGATAGATGATAAATAGATCTATCACACACACAAACACACAAACACACAACACACACACACACACACACACAAACACACAAACACACACACACTGTTGATATTGATTCTGTTTCTCTAGAGAACCCTGAGTAATATATCTACCAGTGTGTCTGGCACCCTTCCTACTATGTGTGATGCACAGATGAACAAGGCAGTGTTTTTCTCCTCAAAAAGATAATTACCTGCCACAGAAGGTCAACTCCAAATAGGTTCATTTCAATAAATACCTTTAAATAATTGGTATATAGTTTACAACTCAAGCTAGGTTTCTCTATGGTCAAACCTTATCACAAGTTTGCTATGCCAATTTAGGATGGGGTGATGAGAAATAGTAAAAGAAAATAACTATCCCATTCTGATTAAAAAAAATATCATAAATGTCAACATAGAAGGGTCTGAAGGAGAACTATAACTCTTAGAGTTTGAGGGTATCTTAATATGGTAAAAATTACACTTAAATAGCCTTATAATTCACAGATAATCACCTCTATCTTATTATATTTAAACCCTTGACATATTTAACAAACATACATGGATAGTAAAAAAAGTGTATATAATTCTACGAGTAGGGAAAAACAAGCTCCAGGATTTTAAGTAACTTATTCAGAATTTAAAGTAGCAGTTGTGGAAAATTTTTCTGTTCCTAGTCTAGTGGTATTCTATCATATTATGTTACTTAAATCAATATGCCACATACTTTAATTTCTTAAAATGGGATACAACACAAGCCGAATTGGAACATTTTTTAATTACCCAAGGTATTTTCTCCATAAATGGGCAAATACAAAAATATTTTTATATGCTATTTGTCATCAAAAATTAAAATAGTGATAAATGAAAGCATGTCCATGTTCCATAGTAGGGAATTAGTTAAAGATTGATTGTGTGCTAATACAAGACTATTTAAGCATATATAAAATGATTAATATAGGTAAGTAGATATACTCACGTGGTATCTTATTTACATCATGCATTTATTCAATAATTGGGTATCTAGCATATGCTAGATATGCTGGGCACCGTTCTAGGTCTTTAAGATACATTAGTGAGCCGGGCTCGGTGGCTCAGCCTGTAACCCCGTGCTTTGGGAGGCTGAGGTGAGTGGATTGCCTGAGCCTGCGGGTTCGAGAACCGCCTGGGCAACAACTTGGCGAGACCTCGTCTCTACAATAAATCAAAAACTAGCCAGGCGTGGTAGCACGCACCTGTAGTTCCAGCTACTTGGAAGGCTGAGGAGGAAGGATTGCTGGAGCCCAGCAGGCTGAGGTTGCGGTGGCCGGGAGCGTCCACTGCACTCCAGTCTGGGTGACAGAGTAAGACTCCAACTCAAAAAAAAAAAAAAAAAAAAAAGATACATTAGTGAACAAAACAAATAAAGACCCCATGCCTCATCTCCATTCTTGTAGAGGGTGACAGAGACCAAAAAAATGTAAACGTGATACAAAAGTCTATTAGAGAAATGCTAGAAATGTGACTTAAAAATACATGAAGTAAAGTCAGATAAGGAAAGCCAGTGGTGCTGGGGAAGGAGAGAGCAGGTTGCTCTATAAAGAGAAATTACCGGAAGGATGCTTGAGTAAAGACTTAAACTTGGTGAAGAGTTAACCATGTGGACATGTGAGGAAAGACTGCCCCAGGCAGAGGAAACCATGAATCCGGAGCTCTGGGGAAGGAGGTGCTGGTGCACTCAAGAGACAGCCAAGAAGCCAGTTTGGAGTGAGCTGGAGTTGTGGGGAGAGTAGTGGGAGAGGAAGTCAGAGCAGAATGGGGCACCCATCACAGAGAGCCCTTTAGCCACTGTTAAGAACACTGCTTTCTATTCTCAGTGAAATAGGGCTGTTTGTAGGTTTTAAACAGAGCAGGAACATGATCTAACTTATGTTTGAAAAAATATGAATCATTGTGGGTGCTGTATTAAGAAGAGTTTTAAGGAAAAAGGGGAGAAAAGAAGAGAAACCAATTGGAAGACTATTGCAGTCATGCAGTAAGAAAGGGTAATGGCTGGGGTAAGAGTGGAAGCTGCCAAGGGGCTAAGTGGTCACGTACTTGATATACGTTCAATGTAGTAGCCAAAGGCCTTCCTGATGAAATCAATGTGGGGGTACAAGAAAGAGAGGAGACCAGCATGATCCCAGCTTTTGGCTTGAGTTTGGTGTGTTTCTGACAACTGAGGCAGGGAAGACTTTGGATGAAGCAAGATCGAGGGTGTGTTGGGAGAAGGGCGATCCCGTGCTCAGTCTGAGAAATGTTGCCTTTGAAAGGGCTCAGTCATTTAGTAGAACGTACAGTAGGGATGGGGGGGGGGAGAAAATAGAGAGAGGTTTAATTTTTTTTCTACACTGGGAAATTTCTGATAATTTAAATTGACATTCTAAATTTTATCTGTGAGTCCTTACTAAATATGTCCTAATCTGATACAAACCAAACCGTACCACAAAATCCTGAAAGTTTGTGGTAATCAGTATCTTATAGTGATCAAAACAATGTCCGCCAACTTTTAAAAGTTACTTCCCTGAAATGTCTTCTTAAGAAATATTTGGGCTTTACTTTATCTATTTTTAATATATAAAAAAAAGTATTAGAAATACTAATTGATGTATTTGATTATATGTGCTGTGAAAAGTAAATATCTCATATAAAAGATTCTTTTAGAACCTTGCTTTATTAATAATACTAGTTATTTAAATGTATGTCTAAAATTAAGGGGGAAACTTTCCTTCAGGTTTTATTTATTCAAAAGAATTAAAAAGAAAGTTTTATATCTAATTAGTAGGTATATCACAAGCACATTCTGCCGGAGAAGTTAAAAAACATACTGCATCCAAAACACCAGGTAACTGCATTATACTGCTTTGACAATTACCACATCCAAACAGTAAAAGGAAAGAAAAAAAAGTTAATGCAGAGCATTTTTAAAAAAACATTTGTAACACATTTCAGCCATTCTCTAGGTTCTCAGATCAGACTGAAAACTACGAGTTCACAGCTACCTAAGATTGTATGGCTAAGATCACTATCCTGAAAGCTTTTCAACCACTTTAGAAGCTTTTAAAGCACTTTCGAAACTTCTTTGAGATCCTCAAGCAAGACATTTAAATCTACTATCTGTTATAAGTGCTCTGGCATCATCAATCTGTGTGCTTTTTGTCTATATGGCAATAACCATTTACAATTCCAAATCTTGCCCTTTTGGAAGATGTTCTAGAAACGAAAAGGTGGAATTGACTTTTAAATGCTGTGTCCTGGAGGAATAGCTCTAAACCTTAATAAGTTTGGGATGCAGACATCATTATTCACTGCAGTACATAGCGATCTTATCTACAGGCGATGGGCAGTCTAATATTATCATGCCTCAGTGAACACACAGGGTCAGAGCTGATCATAGCAACAGTGAGGGGCCAACCATATCTTGGCAAACAAGCAGGCCTACAGGCCCTGAACAACCTGTTAGCCACGCAGAACTTATTGCAGGTCCTAATTTCACAGGGTGTGGTCAGTTAATGCCAGCTGCACTGGCCTCAGTAAAAGTACAGGCCATTAGCCAGCATAGGCAGCCTTAGGGCACATGTGTTAAGTTTGACTTTGACTTTAAACAATGCCTACACACCTACTGCAGGGGGAGAGATTGTCACCATATGCTGGTGGCAGGTCCTGGGCCCTAATGAGCTGGTTCAACAAGAGTCAGAAAAAGCAATGAAAAAAAAGGGAGGACATTTATGGGCCTTTAATATACTGATCAGTGTTTCCTGCTGTAAAAGCATTAATGGGGTACTAAGCTCAAAGATTTCAGGGCACCCCCTTCTTATTTTGGGCATGTGCTGCCCAAAATATTATCATGCAAACAGAGCCAAGAAGAGAATTGTGGAGAGGTTAACATTAGAGTCAAGAGCTTGTCCACAGACAAAAGCATCATCCTTACCACGTGGCCTTCATTTGGCTCTGCACTGATTAATTATATAAGAAGAAGACTCCTAGGAAGCAGGCTATTTTTAAGCCAACTCATTTTTGTGATAAAAGGCAGTACAAACAGTTCCTAAGATTCAGAACTGAAAGTACAAGAAACTATGCTCACTGTCACTAGGTGGAGCCCACACTCAATTCAGTTCTGGGGTGTCAAAAACATGACTCAAAAACAACAGTAGTAAGATGCTTTCAATACTGTATAATGTAAAACAAAGGCGTCTAAGATAAATCTGGCAACTAGGGGGTAACTTCCTGGCTAATTCCTAAACTTTGAAGGAAGGCAGCTTTGTCTAAAATTCCACTGTCATCTCAGAAACTCGTAACGGGGCTCTATGAGACAACATAGTTGAAAGTCATTTCGAATGGACAATGGAAGAGGAGATCAACTTCAGTCTTGGATTTGGATTAATCACTATACTGTTTTGGCCTACCTCAGAGCCTTCAGAGAGAGTTATTCTAAGGGCCAATTCCATTTGGCTCTCAGTGGTCCCAGGAAGATAACCAGAGCAGTAAAGGTTGATAAGGAGTAGGGGGCGGGCTCTCAAGACGGTGAACAAATAGCCAGAGAGACTGCTGATACGCCCCACTAAGGGAGGTAGCAAAGTCCCTGAATGACTTTAGGTCAGGTGTCAGTAAACTGTTCCTATAAAGGACTGACCAGTAAATATTTTTGGTTTTAAGCCGGGCTCGGTGGCTCAGCCTGTAATCCCGCGCCTTTGGAATGCTGAGGTGAGTGGATTGCCTGAGCCCGTGGGTTCGAGACCTGCCTGGGCAGCGAGACCTCATCTCTACAATAAATCAAAAAAATCAGCCGGGTGTGGTAGTGCATGCCTGTAATTCCAGCTACTCGGAAGGCTGAGGCGGAAGGATCGCCGGAGCCCAGCAGGTCGAGTCTGCGGGGCCGGGAGCGGCCACTGCACTCCAGTCTGGGTGACAGAGTGAGACTCCAACTCAAAGAAAAAAAAAAAAATTGGGAGTTTTGCAGGTCAGATGGTCTTTGCCATAAATACTTAACTCTGCCAACATATAGTTACGAAAGCAGTCATAGACAACTTGTAAACAAGTTAATGTGACTCTGGTCAATGAAACTTTATTTACAAATGATGACATTTGAATCTCAAGTAGTCCTCATGTGTCACAGAATATTACTCTTCTTTGACCTTTTTTCAAGTAAAATGCTGAAGCCCCTTCTTATTTTCTGGGCTGTGTAAAAGCAGACAGCAGGCTGAATGGCCCATAAGCTGCCATCTTTTGCTGACACCTGTAACAGGCTGAGAAGTGAGGCCAATGTGCTAAGATGATAGCTCTTTTTGGCCACCTGTGATGCTTTCTTTTTTCGGTGGGAAACATCTATCCAAGTTAGACTTCTGGCCTCTCCTTCTACTCCCATCTTTCAATGGATTTGATTTTATCAATTGCTGATCACACCATTGGTCCATAGTTCCCAACTGGACAGAACCAAGATATTGAAGATTCTACTCACAGGTAGTTTGTGGGTTATTATACTTCACTTGGACCAGTGGGAGTCAATAATGTGGCTAGGTGTGTTCCAACAGCAGACATATAAGCATCTATAACAAACATCCTTTCAGTCCTCTTCAGGCAGCCAAAATATCAGGGGAAATTGACTCCTTTTCCAGTTCCAGATACATACACACACTCACATACATGTATGTATGTGTATTTTCCACTAACAAAAGCATACTATGCATAATGTTTATCTTCATTTTTTAATTGTTAAAATTATAATTAATTTTAAATTTACAGAAAAGTTGTGAAGACAGTATAGAGTGTTCCCACATACTCCACACTAAGTTTATTATATTAGCATGGTACATTTGTCATAACTAATGGACCAATATTGATACATCATTATTAATGGAAGTCCCTACTGTATTCATACTGCCTTAGTTTTTACCTTATGTCCTTGCTCTGTCCCAGAATCCCATCCTTGACAGATACCACATTCTATATAGTGATCATGTCTCCTGGACTCCTCTTGGCTTTGATAGTTTTTGAGAATTCCCTTGTTTTGATTGTCTTGGTGGCCAGAAGAGTAGTGGTTAGGTATTTTTGTTGAGTGTTACAATATTTGGGTTTGACTGATTTTTTTTCCTCATGGTTAGACTGAGATTATGGTTTATGGGAAGAACACCAAAGAGGTAAAATGTCATTTTCAACACATTGCATCAAGGGTACACATTATCAACATGACTTGTCACTGTTGATGTTGACCTTCATCAACTGCCACAGTTGTGTTTGTCAGTACAAAGTATACACCTTTTGCCCCCTTTTCACACTGTATTCCCTGGAAGGAAGTCACTATGATCTGCTAACATTTAAGCTGTGGGGTGTTAAGTTCTATCTCCTTGACTATCTCGGTGATTTGTTTATTCTCTCCGTTTAGTGACACGTAATATCTAACCAGTACTTTATTTCATTAAGCAATTTATTATGTTTTTCTGTCAACAATTATAGTATTTGTACCATTATTTAATTGGCCGTCAAGTGTTCCACCATATGTACGTTATAATTTATTTCTAATGAAAGCCTTATCAACATTTAAATTGTCTTCCTGTGCCGGGCTCGGTGGCTCAGCCTGTAATCCCGCGCCTTTGGGAGGCTGAGGTGAGTGGATTGCCTGAGCCCGCGGGTTCGAGACCTGCCTGGGCAGCGAGACCTCATCTCTACAATCAAAAAATCAGTTGGGCTATGGTAGCGCCTACCTGTAATTCTGGCTACTTGGAAGGCTGAGGCGGAAGGGTCGCCGGAGCCCAGCAGGTCGAGGCTGCGGTGGCCGGAAGCAGCCACTGCACTCCAGTCTGGGTGACAGAGTGAGACTCCAACTCAAAAAATAAATAAATAAATAAATAAATAATTAAATAAATTGTCTTCCTGTAATAAACACTACAATAAATATCAAGGAACTTGAAAAATCTGAGGGTTGCTTCATGCCACAGACATAAGCTGAATTTAGAGAATGTCAAGAATTATGAAGAAATGAACTATTTCAAAGGTGGGGAAACACCCAAATATTTGAGTAACCATTTCTGTGACCCAGCACTACAGGCTACTTACAGAACAAGTATCAAGGGCCTAGGATGACCCCAAATCTCAAATTCATAGCACATCTCAACAAAACAGTGATGTGCTCTTTTTTTAGGTTGCAGTGCAAAGATATGCCAGAGTGTTTTATTCACCACAGCAAGGCTTGAAGGCAGAGAGGCTCTAGATTACATTTGAAAGTTTATTGGTTGTAGTCAAGGAATCCTGAATAATATTAGTCTTCATTGTAATATGAAGGTATCCCAGACTTAGGAACAAGGAGGAAAGAGTTGCCATGGCCACTTGTTATGTACAAGATTGCCATCATCCCAGACAGAGGTAGGGAGCTGTCCACAAATGATACACCCCAGGCACTGAGTGAATCTCAGTAAGCATGTCTTATTGGATCAGAGTACATAGGTTAAACCTTTCCAGTTCAGTAGTCTACCAGAGACACCTTTGGCTCAGGTTGAAGATAGCACTTAAATACTGCCAATTCCACAGAAAAGGCCATAAGAGGGATTGCAGCATTTATTTGGTAGACTTCAGCAGCCTGGATTGACTAAAACATCAAGACTTAAAGAAATCCTGACATGTGACTCAGTTGGAAAGAAAAGTGACATTTGTTGACAGACTGCAACTCCAACACATATTCTTTTGAAAGTTCTAGTGGAAGAGACCCAGAAGAGTTCCTCAAATCCCAGTCCCAGTATTGCAGAAATGTATTTAGAGGGCTCAGAAGCTCAGTGTCTCAGTTCCTCCGAGGCTTGAGGAAGAAGTAGGCTTATCTAGACTCCAGAAAGGGTGCAGAGGATGAGACAGATGAGGTGAAAAAAAAAAGACAGGGAATACATGCAGAGAGTTCAAGGAAGAGGGTGCTTCTCTGTTTCCTTCCCTTCATTTACATTCAGATACAAACACTACCCAGTAAATGTTTTATATCTGAAAAATCTCATGATCGCAATTGATAGACACAAATAAGTTAGGTGGGAAGCAAATCTCAAAGATGGGGCTTCTGAAATAATTATATCATATTACATCTCCTTAAAAGATAAAATATTTATTTACAGCTTCTTTTTCTACATGCATACTTTTTGCTGAATTTGACTTTTCATCCCTTAGTTCTGTTGAAAAAAAGTGACTTACATTACTCCAAAAGGCCAAATGCATGCAAAGAAGCTCATATGAAGTACACTCCTATATATATTTCTTAAAAAAAAAACCAAAATTACAGCATAATAATATATCTGATTTTATAGGAAGGGAGAAAATGCTATCTATTTTTATGGAATGAATTGTCCTTTTCTTGAACTTTGGTATAGTATTGACTCTAAAATATTTTAAGGCCACATTGATTTCTTACAGCAATATGAGTAGGTTCTAGCCCCAGTAACACAAATAAAAATTAACCCACATATATCATATATGATCACATAGATCATCACCCAGAGATTCAGAATAAAACTATGAATGCAAAAGGCAAAGGAATGTAAATATAACATAATAAAAATATATAAATAAAATGTAAAGTAGTTAAATATAAAACTACCAAATTGTAATACTTTTGATTACAGAAATACAACCATATAAAATTAATATGACTAACAGAAAAAGGATTAAGGAACAAAACAGAGTGAGAAGTTTAAGTTAACCAACATTCTTATTTTGCATAACAAAGAGCCAATAGACAAATTTATAAATGTAATTTAAAGAAAAATTATATTTTATTCATATTTCTTTCATATTGTCTTCCTATATTTTCCTCCTATGTTTAATGAAATCTAATTTTTAGGAATTAATATCTTTGGGGTTAAATAAACATTTATTTAAAGGTCAGTGATTCATTTGGATTTATATCAATTTTAAAAATCTATAAATTTCATGTTAATGTTAATATATTTTAAATTTTAAAATAACATAAAAATCATGATCACATTTTATACTTCTTACTTACATCTGTGTATAGACATGAGGACTCTGAAAGGGTATTTGTAAAATATTGAATACATGTGTTTCTTGATGGTAGATTTGGAGGACTGGTATTTCCTTTTTTTTTTTTTTTTTTAGTACTTCTATGGATTTCTTACATTTCTAAAATTAATATTTACCCCAAATGTGTAAAGGTGTATATGTTTAAGCAAATAGATAGATGGAAACATGTGCCATACCTTTTTTTGTATACACATCCATAGATATTTAAATACATAACATCTAGAAAATAAAGTTAACGGTTTTACCTGGGAGAAGGAGAAGGGTATTAAGGAATGTTAAGGAGAAATTATCACTTTTTACTCTATATGCACTATAGACATGTGTAATGCAACCACATATTGTTTTTGTTTAAATGTATAATTTTAGTCAACAATAAAAAGAAATCAAATTCCAAGAAAAGTACTTTTCTATTGTTTGATTGTCTTATATTAGTAAAAACTCAAAGAAAAAAGATGGACTCCTCAGTAAGCTCTCCAACTCAGCTCTGTGTAAAGAAAATATGTACTTTACAGATTGTTTTATCAGGTAGGGAGGGGTTCATTCTTTGAAGCTGTGTGCTTTATATTTCCAAAGAGATATCTGAAAGTTCATTTACACACAAAACACCCTATGGAAGCCTAGCACTTCCAGATCTACTTAATTTAAAGATAAATTTTGGAAGTAGTTACATGGTAAGCACACATGCTTTACTGGATATACTTATTTTTATCCAAAGGCAAATAGATTTTAAAAATCTACCTAAAACATTCAAAAACTTTTTAAAAGGATATCCACAGACTGAACCAATTAAATTGTTTAGAAAAGTTTCTTTTCTTTATGTAGTATCAATCTAAATGATAGAAAAATCTTCAGACAGATGTATAGGTAAAACTTGAAAATAAGTCACACTTTACTCTTTTTTTTCACTATTTAATGTTCAATTGTTAGTTTGAATCATGGGCACATTACTCACAGTGCATGAGTTTTAAAAGATGTATAATTATATTTGCGATAGCAACTACTGACTTTAAAAAGATTTATAAGATTAACTGTCCCCCTATAAAAAAGATTAAAAACCCACAAGAATGTGTTTTCAAGCAATTAGAGTATGGTGGCACTAAAATGGTCATAAAGTTTTAAATTTATTTAGCTTTTATTTGCATTCTTAAGACAAACAGGAACATATTCTCCTGTTTTCCAATAGATGTCAGTATCAAAAAAGAAAAGAGCCAGTTGTCTAATTTAGCTACCTTCCAGTATCAAAGGGAATATTCTTTTTCCTTTTTGATAGTTTCACGTACTCAAAATTGCTATAGCTTGTGTTAGCAGTTCAACAATGGAGAGTAGTTTTAAAACAAACAGTGTTTATGATTTCGGGAATGAGCATTCATGTTTTAATGTAAGGATTATAGTGCTTAAAGTGAAAGAACGTAATAAAGAAACATCTGAATGCTCTCCGGATATTTCCTTTATATTTGTGGCTCTTTTATTCTCTCTCTCTTCTATCTGAATAAGGGCAATATCTCGTTTGTTTTCATTTCTCAATGTTAATTCAACAGATATTTTTACATTCAAAAAAGGAGTTTATGTGTTTCCATATAGCATTTTAATCTTTCAAACACAATAGACTTTTTAATTTAATGTTTTGTTTTGTTTTGTTTTTGAGTCACAGTTTCACTCTGTCACCCAGGCTGGAGAGCAGTGGCATGCTCCTGACGACCTCAGCCTCGACCTGCTGGGCTCAGGCGATCCTCTTGCCTTAGTCTTCAAGCCATGTCACAAAGGAACTACAGACGCATGCCACAAAGTCCAGCTAATTTTTTAATTTATTGTAGAGACAAGATCATGTCAAATTGCCCAGGCTGGTCTCAAACCCTGGAGCTCAGGCAATCCTTTCTCCTCGGCCTCCCGAAGTGTTAGGATTGATTACAGGTGTGGTCCACAGCACCTGGCCCACAATATACTTTTTTTTAATTTAAAGTTTTTATTTAAGTGTCCTCTCTTAGTGTATAGGTCAAGACTCTAGAAACTGGGGTTTCTTACATTTCTTTTGTTTGATTCAAAGTTGTTTATCTAAATGTACCAAGGTAGTTTTTGGGTTTTTTTATGGTTTTTGTTTTTGTTTTATTTATGTCGCCCAGGCTAGAGTGCAGTAGCACCCTCATGGCCACCCCAGCGTCGACCCGCTAGACTCCAGTGATCCTTCTGCCTCAGCCTTCCAAGTGGCCAGAACTACAGGCACGTGCTACCACACCTGGCTAATATTTTGATTTATTGTAGAGACCAGGTCTCATCATGTTGCCCAGTCTGGTCTCGAACCCGCAAACTCAGGCAATCCTCTCGCTTTGGCCTCCCAAAGGGCTGGGATTACAGGCTGGAGCCACCACATTGGCTTCACAATATACTTTTTAAATGACAATAACAAAACTAGTCCTTGGATCCATTCTCTTTTCAATATCATAGAACTTTAATTTACTTTAAACAAATTATCATATTTAAACCAAATATTAGTTATCAGAGTTTTCAAATCAATTTATCAACAACATAGAATTCAAAGCTAAAGAGAACTGGTAATTTTATTAAAAATGGGAAGGACATATATTCTGAAATTTGTATTTAATCATGCATCATTAGTATCCATGGAAGCCTAGTAAGTTTTAACATAGTGTGTAGTGCACAGAATGGACACATTACTGATGCATGCAATTTCTGAACCAAGATCACCAGGAAGCGATGATGTCTTCATACATGAAGGGTAACTGTGTACTGGTGTTGGGAGGGAGGAATGGTCAACAGAATTTACGCTGGGCTTGCCACTTTCATTTACCTTTACATTTTTCTATTTTTCTACTTCAGGATCTATACTTACCTAATTTATCAAAAGTGAAAGAAAAAACTCATCTATTTATTTCTTTTAATGTAATCAAAGCATCAAAAAAGCCCATGACCCTGTTTCTTCAGACTTTGTTCCTCTTTCTGTCTCTGCACATTGATGAGCACTGGAACACAGATGGGCTAAGAGACAATCCATGTGCCAGTTTCTGATCTGCAACTGACTCAGTTTTGCCACTGAGCGTGTAAATATGCAGATTTTTTTCAGGAATAGAACTGAATATGAGAAGAAATGTTTCTTGTTTGTGATCAGAAAGAGTACTTGGCACAACGTACAGGTGTCAAGAACAAGTTGGAAATTCATTCTCTCCTGTAATGAGAGAAATCACAACCTGAGAGCAGTATTTTTCCCAGCTTCATTGAGGTATAAGTGATAAATAAAAATAATATATATTAAGAATGAACAATGTGATGATTTGATATACTTATAAAATGTGTAATGATTACCCAAATCAAATAAACTAGCACACTCTTCATCACATACAGTTATGTATCATTGTGTTGGGGCAGGTGGCATATGGTCTCAGGCAAATTTATCTTAGCAAATTTCAAGTAAAAGAATACAAAATTATTAATTGTAGTCAATATTTTGTACGTTATATCCCCATAACGTATTCATCTTATAACTGAAAGCTTGCACCCTTTGAGAGAACAGTTTTAACGTTACTGGAATCACAGGCTTCTGACAGAATCTTCAGGATGATATTCATACCTAAAAAGTGTAGGCAGTAGTCTCTTGGACCAGAATCAAAAACAGTGGATTCTTATTACTTTTCACTAATTAGTCTCATGACTTTTAATCTCTCACAACTACATGTCTCATGCTTGCCTGATAGGTAAATTTATTGTGAAAGTATTTATAAAAGCACTTCATAAACACTAAAAGATAATGCAAATCTAATATTTTTTAAATCAAGGAGAAAAATCATGATTGCAAACATTTTTTGATGGATCTGGATTACTTTTGCAGATGAGAGAATCCATCTGCTCCCTCCAGAATTCCTAGAGACTAATGGGCATAACTACAGTGCTTTTAATGAGATGAGGTCTATGTATTTGTCACATGCCAAAAAATGAAAAAGCTAATATGAGTTAATGGAAAGAAAAGATGTTTTTGTAGCTTGTTTGTTTGCACAATCTTCTCCATTCTGGTCTTTACTTTCCTTAAATTAGTTGCTTCTATCTTTATCAAAAATACATTGTTTTAAAAAATATATTTCAGCCCACCAACCGTTATAGTCTTCCAGAAGCAAATTCTCTTATGATTCTCTGGTTTTGTTTCCACTGGTTTGCACCTTAGTCTCTACTTTTTTTTTTTTTTTTGAGTTGGAGTCTCACTCTGTCGCTCAGACTGGAATGCAGTGGCCTCGACCTGCTGGGCTCTGGCGATCCTTCCACCTCAGCCTTCCAAGTAGCTGGAACTACAGGCATGCGCTATCACGCCCGGCTGATTTTTGATTTATTGTAGAGATGAGGTCTCGCTGCCCAGGCGGGTCTCAAACCCGCGGGCTCAGGCAATCCACTCACCTCAGCCTCCCAAAGGCGCAGGATTACAGGCTGAGCCACCAAGCCCGGCTTCTACATTTTCTTTCAGAATACTTTTTCTTGACTCAGGAAATGTAGGCATTGTCTGTTGATTTCTCCTTATGATGGGAAAGTTATTAGCCTACATCTGTTACCCACGACAGCTCTCTCTTTCCTCTACTTTGGAAAACTTTTTAAAAACCTCTTTGATTTTTTTTTTTTTTTTTTGAGTTGGAGTCTCACTGCATCACCCAGGCTGGAGTGCAATGGCATGCTCACGGCCACTCCAGTGTCGACCTGCTGGGCTCAGGCAATCCTTCCAACTCAGCCTTCCAAGTAGCCGGAACTACAGGCACGCGCTACCATGTCCCGCTATTTTTTTTTTATTTATTGTAGTTACAAGGTCTTGCCAAATTGTCTGGGCTGGTCTCGAACCCATGGGCTAAGGCAATCCACTTGCCTCAGCCTCTGGGATTACAGGCTAAGCCACCTAACCCGGCCAAACCTCTTTGATTTTATCCATTTGCTATAAATCATGCTTTGCCTCTTCACTCTGTGAAATAGAAGATATTAGAGCTTCCACCATTCTCTCCACTTCTTTTCAATCCCCTTCCACTTCCCCACTTATTTCTGAACCTCCAGTTTTATGATTCTGATGTTTAATGATATATAAATTCTTTTCAATAGGCATAGTTGTGTTGTCTACTATTTTTATTGAGGAATTCTAAAAGGTCTAAGTCAATAAGGAGGATTTACTATATAATGATATTTCTTTCTTTTGTGGGTCTAATGTTTATGCCTATGTTTCTCAGTGGAGAATGTTTTGGACACAAATTAACATTTATTTCCATTTTTATACCTCAACAAATCTTGTCACTACAAAGGTGTTCATTATATTCTCTGCTTTATGTAGTTCCCTCCTTTCACCTTGCCTCACTCTGCACACCTCCCTTCTGGTCCAGTCTCTGTTAGTTGTATTTAGCATTCTTCTGGGACATCCTCACACTGCCTTCTTGAAGTAATTGAATCTACTGTGTCTTGTATCACCTTTACCTCTTTCTTCGATTATTCATTGTTTTGTCAGAGTGTGCCCTCAAATTACTCTCTAAGAAATGCATTTGCCAGAGAAAGCTTCTGAGTCACTGCATGACTAAAATATCTTTATTCTATCTACCTACTTCATATTCAGGGGTCCACAACCCCCAGGCTACAGACCAGTACATGCCCTTCATCTATTAGGAACCGGGCCACACAGCAGAAGGTGAGGGGTAGGCTAGCAAGCAGAGTTTTATCTTACAGCTGCTCCTCATTGCTCGCATTACTGCTTGCTGTCAGATTAGTGGAGGCATCTGATTCTCATAGGAGTGCAAACCCTATTGTGAACTGTGCAGGTGAGGGATCTAGGTTGTGCATTCCTTATGAGAATCTAATGCCTGATGATCTGAGGTGGAGCTAAGGTGGTGATATTAGCGCTGGGGAGTGGCTGCAAAGACAGATTAACATTAGCAGTGAGGTTCGCACATTTCCAGTCCCCCACCCCTGGTTTGTGGAAAAGTTACCTTCCACGAAATCAGTCCCTGATATCAAAAAGGTTGGGGACCACAGTCATAGATAGATATTAGAATTCCAGGTTAAACTTCATTTTCCCTCAGGCCTTTGAAGACATAACTGTACTGTCTTCCCGTAGAATAAGGCTTTTGAGAAATCTTAAACCCATTTACTATATAACCTGGCTTTCTCTCTGGCAACACTTGGGCTTTTTTGTGCATGAAAAAAATCTCATGGTGATGTGTCCGATTACAAATCTTTTTTGGTTTTGTTGTTGTTGTTGTTCCTGTTTATATAAATTGGGTTTTGAGGTGGTTCGTTTTGTTTTGTTGCTGATTTTTCTCCTATCTCTTGTGTTTGTTGGTACCTCTTTCCACAGGAGGCTCTATTAAAAATGGCTGCATGAACTTGGTACATAAATAGACTCTCACACTTAGATTTCAGGTGAACAAACAAGCCATCTTATATTACATATTAGAAGCATAAAATGCTAGAATGAAGGTAGCTTTCTTCTGAAGTACTGTTTTAATCCATTGTTTTGTACTGAAAAATAATACTACAGGCTGCGTAATTTACTTTAAAAAATAAGTTTATTTGACTCAGAGTTCCAAGGCTGAAAAATCCAAAAGCATGGTGATAGCATCTAGCAAGGGTCATCAATGGGGAAAATTGCAGGCAGATAGGTAGAAAGGCACTTGAGCAAGTGAGACAGAGAAAATGGGGTCACACTCTTTCTTTTATGAGAATGCTACCCCATGATAATGGCATTACTTCTTTCATGAGGGCAGAGCCTTTAAGTACATCCAAAACCTAACAGAAAAAATAATAGAACTAGAGAATAACTCCTTTGACTCTATGTCCTGAATCCTGGGCACACACTAGGCAAGGGTTGGGTCTCCAAGGCCTCAGGCAGCCCCACCCTATAGCTTTGTCGGGCTCAACTCAGAATTCAGCTCTCTTGGATTGGAATTTCACACTGGTAGTGCTACAGTCCTGGGGTCTCAGAGGAAGCCCTGCTCCCTTTGTGAAGAAGTATGTGGCCCAGTTAGGCCAAAGACAATTAGGTAAATGATATTTTAAAGGGGGACCTCAAGATCAGTAAGAGATGTAAAAGCTGGTTAGCCAGCTGTAAAATATTTGCTGTAAACACAAAGTAATTTACCATTTGTTGCTAGTCAGCTATTGCTGTTAACTAACTCTATTTTGAAAGAAAACACCACAATCAACCAGCTGCTTCACAAACCTCAGGGAATTATCTTTTGCAGACATCCCCCCCAAAGACAATTCCCTGCCCATGAAACCCTGATACCTCTCTTATAAAAACAACCCTCTAGCCCCTGCCTCTTGACAGCAGACAGCAAAACTCTCTGTTGCCTCTGTCCGTTGTGCCCTTCACAAAATATCTTCCTTTAACAAAACTACCTTTCTTAATTCATAACTATTTTGATAAGTTCTTCCAACCATCCCATGACTTCCAACCAACCATGACTCCACTAGAGACTCCTAATGGGGACTCCCTGTGGTCACTGTTTCCCTGCAGCAGGTTTCTTTTCTTTTCTTTTCTTTTTTGAGTTGGAGTCTCACTCTGTCGCCCAGACTGGAGTGCAGTGGCCGCTCCCGGCCATCGCAGCCTCGGCCTGCTGGGCTCCGGCGATCCTTCCGCCTCAGCCTTCCAAGTACCCGGAATTACAGGCGCGCGCTACCACGCACGTCTACTTTTTTGATTTTATTGTAGAGATGAGGTCTCGCCTGCCCAGGCGGGTCTCGAACCCGCAGGTTCGGGCAATCCACTCACCGCAGCCTCCCAAAGGCGCGGGATTACAGGCTGAGCTACCGAGCCCGGCTAGCAGGTTTCTACCTGAATTCCCAGGCTGCTGGGACTTCTTTTGAAAAGAAGTGGGCAGGGAATTGTCTTTGGGGAGGTGTCTGCAAAAGAAAATTCCCACAGGTTTGTGAAGCAGCTGATTGATTGTGATGTTTTCTTTCAAGATAGAGTTAACAGCAATAGTTGACTAGCAAGAAATGGTAAATTACTTTTTGTTTACAGCAAATATTTTACAGTTGACTAACCAGCTTCTTTTGAAAACTAGAGGGAAGTAGCCATATCCCCAAAGCTATTTCTTTCCTCCAGCATGCAAAATTAGTCTTGCACTGACACTAGGTTTATGCCTAGGTTTATGACTTTTACCTTCTAGAGCAGCAAAGCAAGCCACACCTGTGCCCACTTGAGTCATGCCTGGTGCAGTGCAGTGGTGCTAGGCTGGAATTCTCGGAGCAGTGTCTCAAGCAGAGAACTTGGTCTCAAGCCCACAGAGGGCACCCCAGGCCTATGCCCTGAAACCATTCTGCCCTCCTAAAGTTCTGGGTCTGTGATGGGAGGGGAAGACTTGAAGATCTTTAAAATAACTTTCAGGTCTTTCTCCCATTGTCTTAATGAATAACACCTGGCCTCCTTTAATCTACCATGATCTCTTTAGCAAAAGGCCACCTGGCCGCACCTTTAGTAATCTCTCCCAAACAGGAGTTTTCACTCTTTATATGGTCAGACTGCTAATTTTCCAAATCTTTCCCATCTGCTTCCTTTTTAGCTATAAATCTCATGTTTAAGTCATTCCTTTGCTCTAGCATCTCACTGTATGTGGTTCAAAGTAGCTATACAGCAGCCTCAATGCTTTGCTGCTTATTTTTTCCACCAGGTATCCCAGTTTATTACTCTTAAATTCTGCATTCCACAAATTCCTGTAACATAAACACATTTGGGCCAAGGTCTTTACTGCTTTTTAATAACGATGATCTTCAAATTCTAATACCTTGTTCCTCATTATTTCTACCAAAATTTTGGTCATGTCCACTTAAGTAATCTCTAAGAAGATTCAGAGTTTCCCTACAGCTCTCTTCTTCTGAGCCATTACCAGAACACCCTTAATGCTTCATTCACACCAACAATCCAGGTTTTTTCTAGGCTGGCCCTCCATATTTCCAGCTTTTGTCTACTATCATTTCTAAAGTTTCTTCCACATTTTCAAATATTTGTTATAACAACAGCCCTATGTCTAAGTATCAATTATCTATTTTAGTTCATTTTTTGCTGAATATAACAGAATATCACAGACTAGGTAATTTATAAAGAAAACAAATTTATTGGCTTAGGGTTCTAGAACTGGGAAGCCCAAGAGCATGGCACCAGCATCTGGCAAGGGTCATCCCAGATGAGAGGCAGCAGATAGAAAAGTTAAAGGGCATATAAAGCAGGGGAGACAGAGAAAATTGGGCTAAATGTATGCATTCAATTTCTTTTATAGGAGCCGACTCCTACAATAACTAACACACTCACACAATAATGGCATTAATCCATACATGTGTGCAGATCCCTAATGATCTAAGCATCTTTTCAAGACTCCATCTCTTAATACTGTTACAGTGGCAATTAAATTTCAACATGAGTTTGGGGGGGACTTTCAAACCATAGTTGGTACCACCTCCTAAATTATTTAGAGTTCATAAGAGAATTTTCACTTTCTCTTTCTGAGGAGGTATCACCTATCCATTAGCATTACATGCTAAATGTAGAGAAGACCGACATAAAATGTCACTTAATTGTTATTTAATGCATGCATTTTATTTCTACTTTCTATCTCTGAGACTTTTTTTAGGGACAAACTAACTTTTTTCCTAAGTTAGAGCTCTTCCTACTCTCATTTTCCACTAACTCCAAGCCAAACCATTTGATATGGTTGCTACTAATCAATGAATTGGCATTCTAACTTCCAAAAGCTTCTATATTTCTAACCATTTTCCTTCTATTATATTATTTATTGTAGCTACATACCTGCTGTTTCATTAATTTGTGTGCAATATGTTTTTAGGAGGAAGAAAGAGACAATAGATTTGTAGGTTCAACATATTATCTAAAATTGGAATCCTCCCTTATGTCTTTAATTTTAATGTTCAGTATAATGGAAAGTTGTGGGAATTTTGAAAATATGATTTTTTGATCATAGTGGTTGTATTTTTATTTGTTTTATTTAGTTTTAGTATGTGCAACTGCTAAGAAAGCAAGCAAGAAACATTTTTACTCCATTAAAAGTGGACAATGTAGAATTTAGAGATTTCCAAAGCCTCTAAGGCTCTTGTAGACAAAACATGTAATTGTTGTTATGGATGAAACATATATTCTACACTCATGTTCTTGGTAGCATTATTCACAGTAGCCAAAATGTGGAAGCAATCCAAGTGTTCACTGACTGATGAAAGATCAAACAAAATATGGTATATGCATATAAAAAAATATTATTCAGTTTTACGAAGAAAAAAAATTTGGCACAGGCTAATGAATGAATCTTGAAATGTTACACTAAGTGAAATAAGTCAGTCAATAAAGGACAAATATTGTATGATTCTACTTGCATGAGGTACATAGAGCAGTAAAATGTATAAGAAAAAAAGAAGACTGATGATTTCTTAAGACTTGGGGATAAGAAGAATGGGGAGTTAGTGTTTAACGGGTGCAGAAGAATTGATCCCTTTAAGAAGATGTAAAGTTCTGTAGATGGATGTTGACAATGGTTACACAGTGTGGCTATGCTTAATGCTATAGAACTGTGCATTTAAAAATGATTAAAATAGGGAATTTCATGTCATATTATTTTCACAATAAAAAATTAGTCAAAGCATATTGGAGAATGTACCCCTTTTGTTCAAATATACTTCAAAAAAATTTTTTATCATGATAGCATATGTTAGCAATTGAGTATCACTCTATCTTTCTATGTCTATTCTATTCTCTTTATATATTGTCTTTGCTCATTCTTGACTTTAGAGAAAATAAATGTTTTTTAAATTCCAAAACCATCACTGTGGGGTACAGTGGCTCGTGGTTGTAATCCCAACACTGGGAGGCCAAGGCAAAGGAACTGCTTGAGCCCAGAAGTTCAAGATCAGCCTGGGAAACATACTGAGATTTCATCTCTACAAAACATAAAAAAATAAAAATAAAAAAAGCAACATAATTGGAATCCAAATAAGTAAATCTTAACTAACATTCACTGTGACCCATCTATTCTGCAGGGTGAAAAAGAACAACAAACTAGGTGTTTGAAATTTGCAATTATTCATTTTTGTTACCTGTTATAATATTCTGATATTTTAATTTATAATACAAAAATATTAACTTCATACTCTATATGAACCAACTGTTCCTGGAAAAAACCCCCAAAAAACAAACAAAAACAAAACAACAGGCTATTTTATCAATTATATTTTGAGCATTTTATTTTATTTTATTTTGGCTTGGATATAGGTTTTGGCTTTAAGTTCAGTAATGTCCCAGGTTCTGGATTTCAAAAATTTCTGGTGGTCCTTCATATTCTTATATTTAACCACTATGCAAGAGTTTTAGAAAGTTGCTTACCCTCTGTAAGTCTCAGTGTCTTCAACTATAAAATAGTAAGGAATTGGTAATCTACAGCATCTACCAGCTATTTAAGGCCAAATTACAGTTAAATTAGAGAAAATTGGGTTTCCTAGCATCAAGTAGTTTCATATATATTATATATATATATATATAGATACATATATATTATATATATGACAACAGAAGGATTTTAATAATTTCAATTTATTAAACTCATAAAGTTAGATGACTGCTCAGTTGCAAGCACAGTTTTTAATAAAGTGATTACTGTATCAAGCAAATTTTAATTAAGCAGAAAAACTCAACATGGTTTAATAAATTGTTAAAAACAATACCTCTTTGGAAAGCAGTCTTTTATTTAATGAACTGTCCCCATCTCCACCAATCTGAATATTTTAGCAAACATCATATGCTTAATCTGTATCAAAAGCTTCAAAACAAATTCTCAAACACCAGAGTACCCATTTCATTTGAATTTTTAAAGCTTTAAAAGAAATTAAATGGCATTCTTTTTAGAAAAATAGCAAAAAAAAAAAAGAGAGAGAGAGAGAGAAAGACAGGAAAGTAATTTAAAGGAATCATGAGCCTCAGTTGAATTGCTTTATTGTATGTGCATACATTTTCTACTTTGTAATGTTGACAGTGATAATAAAATAAAGATCTATTATTCTAACTCCCTTCAGCATATAAAGAAAAAAATATTTCTATAAGATTAAAATTCATAAAAGGTATTTATTTGATATTCATATTATTGATTCTAATGAATTTCATTGGGTTCTTTTTCAGAAAAATAAATATAAACTAAAAGATATGATACCTTTGAATTAGAAAAATCGAATAAGTTAATTGTTTTACCGTCCTTTCAACTTGCCTGCCCGGTTTTAACAGTAAGTACATTACAGCTCAATTTTATTCTAACTTTATGGTATTTTGTTGAAAATGTCACTTATGAACATATTTCTGTTTCTGGTAGGTAAATGTATAAGATCTAAGATTCCTGAACAGGCTTGATTTCTTCTAGACCACACATTTTATTTCTATATAATCTATGACCCCAGGATAAGTAGTTCTTTCATGGAAGACTGTAGGGCTTTTGTCTTATGAATGCCAGTCAGTGTCCCAAGGAAGTGGCCCTGCTCATGAATACCAGGTATGAAGTATAAGTAGTGAAGCAAGATAATTTGTCTGAAACTTAATCATAGCCAGCCTTAGAATTTTCCATATGAAAATCAGAGTCCCAAAAGCTGGCTTACTAAGGTGCTGAACCAAAGGTAAGTAGTGAAAACCACAATCTATAAAGAAAATATGTCATATATTCTAAGAGAATAAGGGTTAATAGATTTTCAGTACCACTGCACTTAAGAGACTTATTAAATTGGCCTAGAATCAAAATTAATTAGGCAGTTTCTAACAGTTCGCATGATTTCTTTCTATCCACTCTTCTAAGTATAGCTCTGCCCCATATGATTTTCTAAGTTCTGTATACTGAATTTTAATTGTACTCAGACATAAACTATTTGGTGGGCAGGATGTCTAGTTACAAGTACTGTAGACTAAAACAAGCCAACCCATAAAGCTCATCTGTGAGCATTTGACAGACACATAAATATTCCTGTCACTCTCAATACCTTGGCCATCACAGTTGGAGAGTCTCCCCTTTATTGGAAAAGTCAACTCTAAGACTGGTTATTGTTTCAGTAATATTCTGTTGGTAATAAGCCACTTTGTAAAGTTTTCTTCATGAGTTCCAGAGAGCATTTGGCTCCCAACAACACAAAGAACCATTGCAAGCATTTTTGGTCAGTTTTGATTGAATGCAGACTGCAGGATTGTTTTGCTAGACCACATTATTCTTTCAAATGTTTCTTCAGTAGTCGCATATTACTTTCTAATGATGATCATTTGCATTTCCAGAGCCCTTTTGGCTCCTGATTTTTATAGTAAATTTACTGAGAATTCTCTTCTGTCTTCACTGTGCTTCCATCTCAGCTGAGAGACCTGTTGCTCCTAGTCTTTCCTATGGCCACCTTAAAAAATGGCTGCAAAAGATAAGTAGGAGAAACCCATGAAAACCACCCAGCTAAGGCTCTCCAGAGTGTGATGTGCACAGCAGCACGTTTGCCGTAGCAGCAGAAGGAAAGAATTCTAAGAGCATGCTATGAATTCTATTTCATCACCATCTTGAAAATTGTTTTTCACATAAATGTTATGACTCTTAGACTTTTTATATAATGCAAAAGGTAAGCCGAAGGTTAGGCAATTCCGTTGGACATTTGGGCCTAACCAGCTCCCAGTATTTCTTTTATTGTCTGCCGCCACCGCCTCCACATGGCTCCTCCTCACCCCGCTTCTGGTGGTCCCTGAGCACTCTGCAGATGTTTCTCCCACACAGTGGAAACATTCCCTCATGTGTCTGTACACTTCTAGGCTCAGCTCATATGGGAAAAGGAAAAATTGGAGAGAAAGAATGAATTTCTGGATTGTTCTTATTTCTTTTTGTGACTTTCAAAAGTACCGAAATGGAGAAGAAAATTAATTTAGACCTATTCACCTTTCTCACGCTACTAGCCATAGAAGCGGTTTGTAAAGTGATTTTCTTTTTAATTTAAAAAAGTAAATAAATAAATGAACTTTATCATACAATTTTCCAGAAGTCTCAAGGTAGCTATTCTATGCCAGAAAATTTTATATAATTGTGTTTAAATGGTATTGTTTTAAAAATAAGAGTTATTATAAGTGCTTCACTTACTTGGAAAATTAGAGTATCTGGTTTATTCTACATAAAGCTTAGACACTGCATCCTGTAATTTTCAAATAATTTTCTTTAAGATATATTCTTCTTTTGCACATTGGAATACGGGACCAGTCTGCTGAATAAAAACAAGACTCATAGGTAACAAAAGAAAACAACTGTTTTCACTTCCTCCCTTCCCCTCCACCCTCTCTGTAAAGTCCTTTCTTTGCCCTTGGGGGACATTTTGGGCAGCATCCATATTTTACACAATTACTCTTTGATGATAAAACTTTTTTAGTCACCTTAGTCGTAAAAATATTCTCAGTTCAAAAATTAACGTGCCAATGTCTATGTTTGAAAAACAAACTTCAGTGTTTCTCCCTTCCCAGAGCCACCACCCACAATTCGCCCTGTGGCAAGTGGGCAGGTGGCAAGTATGATTAATGTGTGTGTGTGTGTGTGTGTGTGTGTGTGTGTGTGTGTGTGTGTGTGTGTGTGTGTGTGAGAGAGAGAGAGAGAGAGAGAGAGAGAGAGAGAGACAGAGAAAGAGAGAGAGAGAGAGACAGAGAGACAGAGACAGAGAGAGGCAGAGGGGAATGTCTGTGTTGTGTATTGGGAATCTGATCTTGGTTGCTCTTCACTCTGTCACATCTTCTACCTCTCCAGAAGCCCAGAGTCAATCAAGGTGAAAGGAGAGGGGAGGAGAAGAGACAAGAAAGGGTAAAAGGGCCTTCCTGGCTACCACTCGTTTCAGGTTGTTCCTCCTTGCCCTGGTGGTGATTAAAGCTAACTACCCATTAGGATCTCTCAGGGAAATTCTTGAAAAAAATTAACTTCTCTCCAGCTGGGGCCTCTGGCTCCACCCTCACACCAGTATCTACCTTTACATCTCCAGGAACTCTCAAGTGGCATTTTGTCTTTTCCAGGTATCTTATGCTGGCTTTCACATTAACTGCCTCCTTTTAGTCCATGGGAAACCCACAATGGAACCCACTCCCATGAATGAGTTTACTTCCCAAATGCAAGCGTCGGTCACTTGGCTTGACAAGTATGGGTCAAACAGAGGTTCACTGAAGCAAGACACAAACTTCAGTGGATAAATAGTGAACTCTCTGTTGGACTCACTGAAGCCCCAATTTCTTGGCTTGAGGGAATGGGAAGGAAGAGCCACCACCTTCCCCTTGTGGAAGAAGAGTCACTTGGAACTCCACATCACCTAACTCACTACAGAAATTCTCTCATCCTAATCCTCTAAACTTAAAAATCTTTCAACTTTTGTATGAGAAATCAAGGATCTTAGCACTAACTTTAGACAATGTATGTCTCTCATGGTTTCCTATAATCTCACTTCGGAATTTAAGATTCATTGGCAAGTATTGTCTTGGGGCTCAGCCAAAACAGACTGAACGACTTTTCATTTTTTGGAGTAGGATTACATACATGGCCTTGACTAACTAGGGAGCTCATTAATATGAATTGAGTTCCTCCTATATGCTAGTCATTGTTTGAGGAGCTGGAGAAAAAACAAGTTCTTGTTAGACAACAGCAAATTCTTAATCTATGGACTCGTAGGGGAGAAAACAATATAAACAAGAAAAATAAGTAAATCTAAAGCCTGTGAGATAAGTAATACGGAGGAAAATCAAGAAGAGTCTTTTGGGATGTGAGTGTGTGAATTGTAGTGAGAAAAAACTTCAGTGAGAAGGTGGCATTTGATTAAAGACTCGCTGAGATGAGGGAAGGGTAGAAGCACAGTTTTCATCACCTGAAGGTTGCCGTTTGGCATAAATGTAGGTTTTGGAACCAGAATGCCAGGTTCAAATCTTGGCAGACCCATTACTTTGAGTAAATTGTTTAATCTCTCATTCAATTATCTTAGCCATAAAATGAGGATATATCTATCATTCTCTTAAGTTCATTTGTAAAGATTAAATGAGTAAACTAACGAATGTAAAATACAAAGAACAATACCTGGACCATAAAAAGTGCTATGCAAGATTTGTGTGTAATACTAGAAGAGCCAATACCAATAAAGATATGGGTCTATCATTAAAGGGAGAGTTACAGGCCGGAGATATACTTTTGGTGGTTCCAAACTGTAGTTGAGGGTAGTATTATGAGATTGGATGTGGCACTAGGGAGTGAGTGTAGACAATTAAGAATTTTTGGCTCAGCTCAGTGGCTCAGCCTGTAATCTCAGCACTTTGGGAGGCTGAGGTGAGTGAATTGCCTGAGTCTGCAGGCTCAAGACCAGCCTGGGCAATTTGGCAAGAACTCATCTCTACAATAAATAATAATAATAAAAATTAGCCGGGCATGGTAGCCTACACCTGTAGTTCCAGCTATTTGAAAGGCTGAGGTGGAAGGATTGCTGGAACGAAGCTGGGGTGGCTGTGAGTGTGCCACTGCACTCCAGCCTGGACGACAGAGGGAGACTCCAATTCAAAAACAAAAAAAAGAAAGAAGAAGAAAATAATTTTCAAGGACTGAGTTCTAAGTCCTGAGCACTCAAAGAATTAGAGGATGTGGAGATGAGAAAAACCTGCCAATGAGTTCAGGGAAAAATTAGGTGAAGACAGTGTCTGAACTGAGGGGATAAAATATTTCAAGACAGTGTGTTAACAGTGTCAAATGCTACTGAGAAGTCAAGTAAGGGCCATGAGCTGACATTGGATTAACATCAGCTTTGTGTTGACTTTGATAAGAGCAATTTCAGTAGAACAGGGAGGAAAAAAGCACAACTAGAATGTGTCTATGAGAGGATGAAAGCAGGGAAATTAGAAACAATGACTATAGACTATAGATGACTTTTCGAAGGACATTTGAGTTAAAGTGATAGAGATACATAGGGATACCTGGAAGCAGAGGAGGGAGGAAGAAACAGCCTTTTCTTAAAAAAGAGGGACAGCAGCCTTTTTTGTATGTTGACAGATACTGGGAAAAACATTTATGTGGATATTGAATTCCTAAGAATTATGATGAGTAGTATTGGAGAAAATGACAGTGAGCCACCAGCTAAAGTTTTTAAGAGATGGGAGGGGTAAGAACTGTCATGAGGAAAATGGCCTGATTATTAATAGGACTTACAAAGAGGGGCTTTGTGAGACCTCCTAAAAGAGAGAAGACATCAACAGATTTTGATATTTCTTTAGAATTTTTTCCCAAATTATTTAGGAAAATTAGATCTCATTTTCCCAAAATTGCAGTCTCTAGTCCATTAAAGAGTTGGAAGAAAACTCTTCTATAATAGTGCTATAACCACTATTAGCTGAATTTATCAGCCAATAAAATGTTAAGGGACAACATCTTTCTCCTATCAGCAATGTCCATAGTACATCCCGCCTTTCATATCACTCCAGGGTCTCATGAGGACACAAAATTGTGGCAGTGAATTTCAGTTCTCAAGATATCCAAATGAAGTTATTTTTAATATTTGATCTCAGTTTCTCACATTTCAGCACAGAGAGGTAACAGTAGAAAAAAACTATTTTTGCATTTTTAATGTGATAGGTTACATTTTGGAAAATTTATGCTATTTCCTTAAATACATGTTGTTTACTATTCATAGTTAATAATAAAATTAGAACCTGAATGTTTTTCCAGTACTCATAGTAAGCAATTTCCTTTTCTGTTCTGGAATCTTCCCGGCTGCTTCACAAAGCTACCCACATCCCCACATCCGTATGTATCGGATGACCTGAATTTCCTGAGTTGTTTGAGTAGTCCATGTACTCAGGGTTTTTAAGTGCTATATATGCAGTGAACAGCTGTTTGCTTTTAATAACAGAGGAAATGCTCATTAAGAAACTACCGGAGACTTTTCACTCCAAAAGAGTGAATAGAAGGCCAAAGAAGCACTTTATCAACTAACAAGTCAAAATGTGGTGGTGATAATAAGCACACCAAAGTAACATAGACCACATCTCACATAAAACTTATTTGACTTAACTATAGTGGAAAGAACATGGGAGGTAAAAGAAATTGAAAGTAACAGAATAAAGCACGAGACAAAGAGAGAATAGGCATTACAAAGTATGTCTGAAAAAACAAGAACTAGAATTTTTAAACTGTTCTAGAATACCTAAATAAATGAAGAAAATTTATTTTTTACATTTGAATTTTCTAATGTCCTTATTTTCTTCCTAAGGTTGTCCCCATTGACTTTATTCTAATGAACACCCTATGAAATAAACCCTGTTAATTTATTACTTATGCATTATAAATAATAGAGAAGTCAAAATGTGATCGTAGAAGAAGTAGTTGTATTGATTTATATTACTTCAAAATATATACATAATTTGTGTTAACTGCTCGTAGTAAGGTCAGAGTTGCAAGGGAACGTCAACATGATCTGGAACAGGGTTTTCATTCTCTCACTGAAGAAATGGCAAAGAATGACCAGACAGAGTCATGAGGCTTGTGCTCTACAAATCTTTCATTTGCTTTCTGTCTCTTCTGGGTCCTACAGCTAGTAAGTGACTAAATTAACATGAGAATCTAAACACAATTCCTATTTTGGTTTCTGCAACCAGCAAAATTTATCTTCAAAAAACTCAATTCATGGGTTATTTGCTCTATGCATGTTAACAATGAAGACATTATTTGAGGAAGTAGTTATTTGAAATAGCTTAATATAGCTTCAGGTATGCTGTTGAAAATATTACATAAAATTCATATTTTAAAGAAACAGGAAAACAATTCCTTATAGAGTGGGAAAGAAAATTTTAGACCACTTAAGTATAAGCAAAACACAAAAGGAATCATCTGGTCACCAAAAACACTACCAGGTGGCATATTTATTTACCAAAAAAATAAAAAATAACGAAACCATATGATCACAGAAAGTTAAAAACCCTTCACACTGATTATCTATATTCTATAATACTAAAAGTAACATAAAGACTAATTGCTTGTGATATATACTCATCGCTTTAACCAGTTTCTTCTTCACTTCTGATAGTGTGTCAGTGATATTTTTCTGAAGATATTGTTTCCAATATGGTCTTATTATTTTGAATTATTGTCATAAAACTACTTATACTCTTATTCAAAGTTTCATCTTGTGGTTAATACATTTGAAATTGTTGGCAGTTACAATTGACATTTCCCTGTACAACCTTTCAAATTGAGACAATACTCTCCCTACTGGTTCTGAAGTAACTAATAATCTTAGAAAAATACAGCAAATGGATGATATTTTCCATTCCAATTTTTTCTTATCAAAAGATGCAAATAAGCCCAACAATTGTCATAGAGCTTGCATTTTTGCCTACATTCACAATAACTTACTTCAAAAATATTTTTCAAAACAAAATGTATAAAGTAATTTGTCTTTATAACTTATTTTTCACCAACTTTAGATGCTGTAAAGTTGTAGAATTTTCCAGTTTTCCAGTTTTAAATATTCTCAAGCTTAATTATTGGATGTCAGAATTAAACTTCATAAGAGGTTTAAACTCTTATTGTTTACTTTGTTCGATCCTTTCCTACTTTAATAGGAATACATTTTAATGTCTCCCTGTTTGCAGTTTCAATAAGTAAAATTTACTGATAGCTTTGGAAACTGTTTTGTCACTATTTGTTGCTATTTGTCTAAGGATTTCTAAGTAGTCTTGAACAAAATGCTAACAAGTTTAGAAGACTCTACCATAAAGTTCAATACTATTGGCGGACATGGGTTGTTTACAAAATTGTTCTTCAAAGTCTCACACATTTCTGAAATCTGTTTCATGTCTGATAGCAAAACATAATGTCATGTGTGTTGATGCATCCTTTTGTATTTAACTTCATTTTCACAACAAATTTCCAGATCATCTGCAACTTGCTCTATGTAAAATACATTCCATGGTTTTCTTAAAATAAGTACAGAGTTTTGAAATACATACTGATGCTTCATCAACACAGTTATTTCTTCTGTTTTTTGCGCAATTAGCAATATCAGTAGCTTTTTCTATCCTGTGAATGATATAAGTTGATAAACATTTATGCAAGTTATGCATTTAGCATGCATTTTCTTGAAAAACAATACTTAGCTTACTAAATATGCAGTTGTTAATTTGAGGGCTTGTTTATGCAAAGTGGCAGCTTATACCATAAACCAAGCAAGGCTTCCTAGAGTGCAAATGGCCACCAGGTGCCATTGCTAGATGATCCCCAACACTTCCTGTCCAGAGGGAATTAGTTGTCCCTAGACAACTGTCCTGGCAAACACCATTTTACCAGGGAGTTAAAATGAATGTTGTGTCTCAGAAAAGGGATGTGTTGGTTGCATTTTGTCTACTTTCTCTGAAAGGGATGTATTAGTTAGGTTTGTCTGGGTAGGGTAAGAAGAGGACAGAAACCATTGTATACAGATATTTTTCTTTTTACACTTCACTCTGTGTTAAGGGAAGCATTCTCTTCACTCTGCATATATTTCTCACATCACTACCAGAGACCCTGAAATAAGCTGGGTGTACAAAATAGTGGTATACCAAACCCAACCCAGTATATTTTAATATCATTATTGATAATTCTTTATTAAAAGTGAAAAATCAGACAAACACAAAAAAGACATATGATGATAATATTTTTTGACCACAGCCCCATTGCCTGCTTTATCTCTATTCAGTCCTCATTTGGCTGATGCTTATATAGTTTTCACACTTTTAGGCTGTTTCTTTAAACACATATGCTAAATAATCTCATGCAAAACAGAGTCCTTTGGTGAACACATCTAAATATCCATGCTTAATTAATGATCATTACCCTTTGCTCTTAGTTAAAATCTTTGCTGTAGAAAGAGTATTCTCTTACACCATGCATTTTTCCTACATACTTCTGAAATTTGAGAGAAGAGACTAGAAAAGTTCTCTTTCATTCGAGGTTGGTTAAAGCCTCTGTCATATCACTGACAGGGTTTTGAAAAATACAGATTCTCTGGTACCACCCTAATCTTACTGATTTCAATGTTCCAACCAGGCATTTCCATTTCTTAAAATATCCACAGGTAATACTGATGTACAAAGATAAAGAATGCTTCTCCTTAGTTTATTTAATATAGATCTAGATAGGTTATAATTTTGGGTTGATTCCCACTAAAAGAAAGGGAGAACATACCCAAGGAATGAACTTGTGATTCATGGTCCTGGGATGCCTGGAATAGTTGGAAATTATTACTTACATGGTACTAGCATCATGGAATTTCAAGAATTCACAATCCACAAGAGATACCCATCATTGCTTGCTTATTTTGCTATTTTTTTCTAATGTGTTTTGGGGAAGGAGGCATGTAAGTTGTTAGAATATTAAAAAGAAACGTTGGTAGAACTAGAGATTTGAAAAAAATGCTCTAATAATGAACAGAATATTGTTCATTTCCTTTCGCTGAGGCAGGCTTAAGAGCCCAGCCTGCTTCCATAGAGTTACTGATGACAAGAATTAAAGATCACATTAAAGAGTCTGAAAGCCAAACTAGTCTCTGTGTTTTCTATTTCACCTTGGAATTCTAGGGATTATGTACTTGAGAAAATAGAGGGAGGCACTTAAAGGGGAGATTATTTTCTAACTACAGTTGTTCTTCCTAATAAATCCCTTCACCAAAATTTATACCATACATTAAAGAATTCTATTCACTAGATCTATTGCAGATTCCACACTGAATAATTGAAAAGTGAAATTTGAGAACTTCTAATAAACAATAATGTAACCTATTAATGATAATTATATCAAGGGTTTAATATGCTTTGGTAACTAATTGAACACCTGGTACACAATTAGGAATTCACATATTGCTAAATATGATGTCCCTGAGATAATTAGATTAAATGATCCCAAGGAATGAGATGACAGAAAAGTAAACACAACAAATAGAGCCAAAGTAATGAGCAATTCTAGGGAAAATTATCAAATTAAGTATAGGGATAGGTTTCTTTCAGACACATGGCCATCCTATAAAGAAATGTAGAGCATTGCTAATCTTAGAAGATTTAAAAGTTTTGACTCACCTTGTCAACTAATCCTGTCACTAAAGTTCATATCCTGGGAACCTTATTTTGTACCTTGGAGCATCAAATTGAATGAAAAATACTCTGAGCTTGGCCTACTGGGTCTATACTTCTAAAGGCTTGTCTTGTATATCTGACATCACAGAGAGGAGAAATATCGTGGACTCTGAGATCCAACTTTAGAGAGTTTAATTTTCTTTTTTGTCATCGTTTGTGCTTCATGGGCCTGTGCAAGTTATTTAACCTCTCTCAGAATCAGAATGTTCTTCTGTAAGGTGGTGTTAACAGGACTTAATTCACAGGATTCTAGAGGCTAAATGAAATAATCCTAGTAGAGATCTATTCAGTAAACAAATGTTCCTTCCCTCTCTCTAGTCTTTATCAGGGTAGATTAGGAAAACTAAATTAATTATTTGCAAAGTCTGTTTGCATCTCTCCATGAGAAGTGGTGAGTAATTGATGACTCCTATTTTTGGCGCTTCCCCTCCAGGGAGAGAGGGTGTTATAAATTCCTCCCAGTATGCATAAATTACATGGTATCAGTCAAGATCATTTTGCAACATTAATAATAGCTCTATGATCTGTCAGCATGTATTAGTGTTCTGCAAAAGAAAACTGGACTGAAAACATAGCAGGGTTATAGAATAAGGTGAAGAATAAAGTGCCCTGGTTAGTGCACAGATGTCCTGGGAACACTACCTATCTGGGAACCATCTCTGCATTCAATGGCCTGAAAATATGTAGCTTGAAAATATCTCCATTTCTAATAGAAACTGGCCAGCCACAGTGGCTCACACCTGAAATCCCAGTTACTCAGGAGGCTGAGGCAGGGGAATTTCTTGAGGTTGGGAGTTCTAAACAGCCTGGGAAGCATAGCAAGGCCCTGTCGCTACAAAACAATAAAAATAAAACAGTAGCTAGGCATGGTGATGCCCACCTGTGTTATAACTATTCGGGAGGCTAAGGAGATAGTACCACTGCATTGCAGGGTGAATAACTGAGCGACATCCTGTCTTTAAAGAAAACAAACAAAGAAAATCATTCTCAATCTTAGTGAGGAAATAGGGGAGAGACGAGAGAATGGATACATTTGAGTTTAGTCAAAGAAAACTAAACCTCACCATAAATAGATCTTTTACTATTTGGGGCATTATTTATTTCCATTAGTAAACTTTCTTGATATACTAAAAACCTATTTAAAGATTTGTAAAAGTCTCTTTGCCATTACTGAATAATGTGTCCTACACACTAAAACATTCTCAGAATACAGTAATCAGTCTTGAGAATTTTTATGCTGTAACTTTAGTTATTTTAAGCCAGCAGAGGGCTCCCTGCTGTAACATGAGCCTTTTTATACAAAACAGTGTTGATAAAGAACAAAAGTAGACTTTAATATTTGTTATAAACTTCAAACTGTGTGTTAAATTAAGAAATATGAAAAGATTTGAATGAAACAAAACCAAACTCATTTCTGACACATGAGTTAATTTTCCATGATGTAAAATGTAATATCCCTCTGTTGTTCTAGTTTGAAAAGAAATATGCTGTAATAGCTTCATCATGAGTTCACATAGACACCTGCAGCCTGATTCTTTTAATAGTTCCATATTTTTCTCTGTGCAAAGCTTACAGGGCATAGTTTTAAAATGAGGTTGACTACTGATCAGTTTCTTTATCCTGTGATGAATATAGGCTAAACTCTATAAAGGAGAGTATTTATTTTTTAGTACATGTAACTTTGATTAATTAAATTGTAACTTGAAATCCACAAAATATTGGAAAGAGGGAAGAAAAAAATGTTTTTCTACTTTCTTCAGTCCTCCTTCTTTGAGGACTTTATCCTGCTTATCCCTCTTATCATTTCCCTCCTAATGAAACACTTGACAGAGTTTTACAGTCTAAACAAAAAATGCACACACCATGCCTAGGGCAATTTTGTTTAGAGGATTTTATTAACATTACTGTGATAATTTTAAATAACAGAATTACTGTGTACTCCTGAACTGCCAAAACAATTTGACCAAACATATTAGACATAGTATCACAGATGAACCTGCTGAACAAACTAATTCTTTCAAATCATATTCATTTTCCTCTCATGATGTCTTCTTCTGAAGTGCATTTTTTACATTCTGTGGTTTGCAAAGGTAAATGTGGCCTTAGGCAGACAACAGATATGATACATTTTTATAACAACAAATATGTTTAACAGACACTAAAGGAAACACTATCAAATAGAAGCAAAGGCAATGTTCATTCTTTTTTACTGTACTTCTTAAGTTTACTCCCTCATCCTTCTTATACTTGTCATAGATGTTACCAGCAAATAGAACATCATTATATTGGAAATTCTTTATTTTTCAACTGTAGCAATAAAGGAAAGTAAATGAAACTGACTTTAATTTTAGTAGAAAATAACAAAAGTGAAAACCAAAGCCTAAATAATTACATTTACCTTTCATTAAAGAAATGGTTCATATAAGCATTCTATCAGATAATTATATTTCCATATGCAATAATAATATTTTGTGCTTATGGACTACTAATTAACACAAGAGAATTATGTATGAACTTAGGTTATTTCCAAGGGCTGGAGACGAGCTGTTTCATGCTTCTAACTCCCCAGAAAGCAATGCAAATAGAAAAAAAAATCTGAAAAAAATAAAACACAAAGAGAAAACACAATTAAAACTTGAATCAACCATTTGTTCAATTGAGTTGGGAATATATTTCTAGGGGAAAATCAACATAAACATTTTAGGCAGTCAAATTATTTAAATTGAATCTAGCAGTTGTTCATTGACAGAGCTTAGCCAACTTAAATTAAAATATGTGAAGACTGGAGAGGGAGCTAAGATTTGTTTCTGTAGCTTTTATATACTTACAAATCTGAGTCATTTCAAGGGATGGGCTAGCTGTTAAATATTCAGTGAAATAGACTCTCTTCTGACATTTGAGAATACTGTATATTGTATGTACTATATCAAATGATCTCATTGCTTATACAATTTAAGAAAACTTTGAAACAGAAGAAATAAAAACATTATTGAAGAATCATTCCTTTCCAGGACACTATGGTCTAGCCTACTAGGGACTTCACCCAACTTGAACTGAATTCTAAACACTGCTGCTGATATACCATCTCAGTCTTCTGATCATATCAGCTGTAAAATATTACTGCAAAATTCTCCTTAAGATTGAAGGCAGAGATGGGAACAAGATGGCGGTGGCATAGGTGAACTTGTGAAATTCTCCTAACATGAGTTTCCAAAAAGACTCTTACTTTTCTTCCCCTATCCCCAAGCCCACCACCAGCCGCACTGGTCCGAGGCCCAGGAACCTTCGGTCCCGCAGAGCCGGATATTGCAGCCCCCTGCTGCTGCTGTTCTACCGCTTGCATGGGAGTCTCGGGGCCCAGCTCCCTCCCTGGCTACATCATCTCCTGCCCAGCACCCAGCACCAAGCCGCCAGTCACTCAGGGAGGCTCTGGGCGTCCGCCCCTCAGAGACACTGGTCCCATTCCTGGCTGAAGAACCCTGTGGGGGATCCAGGGTCACTCTCACCACTCACCGCCTGCCCTTTGGAGCTTTGGAGCTATAGAGCTCTGGGCCCACCCTGACTGAGGCACTCAGCGTGTGACCTCAAGCTGGGGGACCCAGACAAGCAGAGAGAAATGGATCTGCAATAACTGCCTCAGCCATTCTCCAGGCAGAGAGTTCCATTGCCCTGCCCACCTATCAACAAACCGTACCTCAGTTCCTAGGGTAACATCGCGAAACCAGAGACAAAGCCCCACCCCTATGCTGAATCAGACAAAAGCAACCCCCAGGCAGCCTTCTAAAGCAAACAAACAAACAAACAAACCCAAACTGCGAGTAAATCTAGCTGCCTGCAATGAAAAACAAAGGGGAAAGGCTGGAGATCAGAGCTGAAGTGACTTTAGTTTGATCGCTTATTTTGACTTATGATTTTATCATTTTGGCTATCTGTTTTCATCATGTTTGTTGTTTGCCTTCTGACTTACACTGTTCCATGATTTTATTGGTCTGTCTCTGTGTAGCTATCAGTATTCTTTAGGGAATCTTTCTTACCTATCTTTTTTCACTTCTTCCCGGCCTTGTGTCTCTTTCTCACTTGATAGTTGGTATGTATGTCTGTTTTCCCTCTAGCTCTTCTCTCATTCTAACTTCCTATTGAGCCCCCCTTTCTCCATTATTTTCCTCTTTTATACACCCTTTTTAATCTAGGGACCAAGACTACATACTATTGAACGGACAGATTGTAAAGCAGAGGGAAATAGGTTCCAGTGTGCTCATACACCTCTTCGTGCATGCTAGAGTCAGTATATACATTCTGAACCACAGCTTCCCCCTCAATTAAACCTCGAAACTGCAAAAAGTACAGATTGCAGCCTACACTCCAACCTCAAAAGTGAACAAAGCCAGAAGACCCTCATAAGGAAGAACAGGATATTGCAGAAGAGAAATAAAAGCAACCCCACCTTCCTTTAAAAACAGAATTAAAGAAGGGGAGGGAAAGAGGGAGAGAGAGAAAAATCTACACAAATGAAGAAAAACCAAAAGAAGAGTATGGGTCTCTCCCAGATCCCTGGGAGGGCAAACACTGAGAAAACTGACTTTGGAATGCAAACAATGAAGAGCCCCCAGAATGAAGGGTCTCAAACTACAAATCTAGATATTAAGACATTAATGGAGAGATTAAAAAGAATTGAGGAGACACAAGAAGAAACTAGGAAGGAGCTGATATCTGAGATAACAGTAATAAAGAATACTGTGAATGAAATAAATAACAAACTGATAAGCATGGAAAGCAGAATTACCCAAGCAGAAGAAAGAATCTCAGAGCTTGAGGACCAAAATATAGAACTAACCCAAACTCTTAAAAACACAGAAAATAAGCTCAAAAAGACAGAACAAAACCTTCAAGAGATGAGCGATTACTTCAAGAGACTGAACCTAAGAGTAATTGGCCTTCCTGAGGCAGAAAGAGAGACAGAGACCACACCGGAAGAAACTTTCCATGAGATAATTCAAGAAAACTTCCCTTATCTAATCAGTGATGCAAAAATTCAAACACAAGAGATTCAGAGAACTCCTACAAGACAACAAATGAGAAGACCAACTCCTAGACACATAATAATTTGCCTAAACAAAGTAGGCATAAAAGAAAAAATCCTAAAGGCAGCAAGAGAAAAAGGCCAGATCACCTATCATGGAACACCAATCAGAATAGCAGCAGATTTATCTACAGAAACCCTGCAGGCTAGGAGAGCTTGGCCCCTATCTTCAAAGTCCTAAAGGATAAACAATTTCAACCAAGAATAACCTACCCGGCCAAGCTAAGCTTCATCAGCGAGGGAGAATTAAAATCTTTCCCAGATATCCAATCCCTAAGAACTTATGCTGCCACCAAACCACCTCTACATGAAACACTTAAGAAAGTACTAAACACAGAAGAAAAGGAAAAAAGAACAACGTTCTTCACAAGAGTACAGGGAAAAGAATAAAATATACATGAACCAACCCCAAAACCAAAAGAAAGACAAAAAAAAAACCAAGTGGAAGAGCAACAACTCTATAAGAACTCCATGTTAGGGATGAACTCTCACATTTCAATAACTAGTCTGAATGTGAATGGACTAAACGCACCACTGAAAAGACATAGAATGACAAAATGGATAAAATATCACCAGGCAACAATATACTGCCTTCAAGAGACCCATCTCACTAGAAGGGACATACACAGACTCAAAGTAAGAGAATGGGAAACAAATTTTCAGGTGAATGGAACACAAAAGAAAGGAGGAGTCACAATCCTAATTTCAGACAAAATACCATTTAAGCTATCAAAAATTTAAAAAGATACAGAAGGCCACTACATAATGATAAAAGTTTCACTCCATCAACAAGAAATATCTATCCTAAACATATATGCACCCAACATAGGTGCACCAACTTTCATAAAGCAACTTCTAGGAAAACTAACGAAAGATATTGACTCTAACACCACATAACTGGGGACTTTAATACTCCACTCACAACCCTAGACAGATCATCAGGACAAAAAATCAGCAAGGAGATCCAGAACCTCAATATGACTCTGGACCAAATGGACTTCATTGATACCTACAGAACACTCCATCCAAAGACCACAGAATACACATTCTACTCATTACCGCATGGAATGTATTCTAAGATAGAGCACATAATTGGCCATAAATCAAGCATAAGCAAATTGAAAAGGACTGAAATTGTACCATGCACCTTCTTGGACCACAGTGGAATAAAAATAAACATTGACACCAACAAGTTCCCCCCAAAACCCACAAAGACATGGAAACTAAACAGCATGATGCTAAACAACTCCTGGGTCAATGATGAAATCAAAACAGAGATCAAAGATACCTGGAAACAAATGAAAATGAAGAAATACCTCACCAAAATTTCTGGGACGCCTTAAAAGCTGTAGTAAGAGGGGAATTTATATCCCTACACATACGAAGAAAATGGAAGGAACAGAAATTAACAGCCTAACAAGTCACCTAAGGAAGCTGGAAAAGCAAGACCACAAAACCCTAATTTCAGCAGAAGAATCCAGATCACCAAAATAAAAGCCCAAATCCAGGACATAGAAGACAAAAAGATAATACAAAAAAGTCAATGAAACAAAGAGTTGGTTCTTTGAAAGGATAAACAAGATCAATGGTCCCCTAGCTAGACTGACCAAGAAAAAACGAGAAAAAACCTAAATAAGTACAATCAGAAACATAAAAGATGAAGTCACATCTGACCCTGAAGAAATACAAAAGATCATTAGAGACTACTACGTACACTTGTATGGAAACAAACTTGAAAACCTTAAGGAAATGGAGGACTTTCTGATATCACACAACCTAACTAGGTTGGAACAAGAAGAAATTGAGACCCTAAATAGACCAATAACAATCAAAGAAATCGACTATGTAATAAGAAAACTACCTACCAAAAAAGCCCTGGTCCAGATGGCCTTCCAGCAGAATTCCACAAGACATTTAAGGAGGAGCTGATACCAATCCTACTGAAGGAATTCCAGGCGATTGAAAAAGATGGAACTCTCCCCAAATCATTTTACGAAGCCAACATCACATTGATACCCAAGCCAGGTAAAGATCCAACAAAGAAAGAGAACTACAGGCCAATATCTCTGATGAACATAGACACTAAAATTCTCAGCAAGATCCTAGCAAACCGGATTCAACAATACATCTCAAAAATCATCCATCATGACCAAGCAGGCTTCATTCCTGGGACGCAAAGTTGGTTGGACATTTGTAAAACCATAAATGCAATTAAATACATCAACAGATGTCAAAACAAAAACCACGTGATTATATCATTAGAGACAGAAAAAACTTTTGATAAAATCCAGCACCCCTTCTTGATAAAAACCCTTGAACATCTAGGCATACGGGGAACATACCTCAAAATAGTAAAAGCCATCTATGAGAAACCCACAGCCAGCATACTCCTAAATGGACAAAAATTGGAACCATTTCCCCTGAAAACAGGAACAAGACAAGGATGCCCACTCTCACCCCTCCTATTCAACATAGTATTGGAAGTCCTGGCTCTAGCAATCAGAGAAGAGAAGGCAATCAGGGGTATCCAAATAGGAAAAGAGGAAATCAAGTTATCTCTCTTTGCAGACGATTTGATTGTGTACCTTGAAAACCCAAGATAATCTGCCAAAAACCTCCTTACAATGATAAAGGCCTTTGGCAAAGTCTCAGGATACAAAATAAATGTGCAAAAGACAATCACATTTCTTTACACCAATAATAAACAAACAGAAACCCAAATAAAAAGCACAATTCCATTCACAACAGCCACACAAAAAAATGAAATACTTTGGCATCTTCCTAACAAGAGACATGAAAGACCTTTACAATGCAAACTACAAAAGACTGCTCAAAGAAATCAAAGACGACACAAACAAGTGGAAAAATATCTCATGATCATGGATTGGAAGAATCAACATTGTGAAGATATCCATCTTACCTAAGGCAATCTACAAATTCAATGCAATACCCATCAAATTACCAGCAACATTCTTCTCAGACCTAGAAAAAACAGTGCAGGAATTCATATGGAAACACAAACGTCCAAGAATAGCCAGAACAATCCTCAGCAAAAAAAAAAAAAAAAAAAAAAAAGCAGGTGGTATCACATTACCAGACTTGAAACTTTACTATAAAACTACAATCATCAAACAGCTTGGTATTGGTATAGGAACAGGCATATAGGTCAATGGAATAGAATTGAGATTCCAGAAGCAAAACCTCAATTTCTCTACCAACTCATCTTTGACAAAGCCTCCACACTTACCACTGGGGAGAGGAGAACCTATTCAGTAAATGGTGCTGGGAAAACTGGCTGACCACATGCAGAAGATTGAAACAGGACCCCTATCTATCCCCATGCACAAAGATTAACTCCAAATGGATCAGAGACCTAAATGTAAAACCTCAAACCATAAGAACCTTAGAAAATGAAGGACATACCCTCATGGAAATCGGAACTGGCATCCAATTCCTGAACAAAACCTGAAACCCACAGGTCATAAGAGAGAAGATAGACAAGTGGGACCTTATGAAACTGACAAGCTTCTGCAAAGTCAAAGAAACCATCAAGAGAGCAGGGAGACAGCCTACAGACTGGGAAAAAGTATTTGCCAACACCAGGTCTGATAAATGCTTAACATCTTGGAGCTACAAGGAACTCAAATGTGCTGAAAAGAAAAAAACAAACAACCCCATTATAAAATGGGCAAAAGATATGAACAGACACTTCACAAAGGAAGACATCCGAGCAGCCAATAGACACATGGAGAAATGTTCAACCTCACTAATCATCAGGGAGATGCAAATCAAAACCACACTGAGATACCACCTAACTCCAGTCAGAATGGCAATTATCAACAACTCAAAAAATAACAGCTGCTGGAGAGGGTGTGGCGAAAAGGGAACACTTCTACACTGTTGGTGGGAGTGTAAACTAGTGCAACCTCTGTGCAAAGCAGTGTGGCGATTCCTAAAAGCTCTAAATATCAACCTCCCATATGACCCTGCAATTCCCCTACTATGAATATATCCTGAGGAACTCAAATCACTCTATATAAAAGATACCTGCACACGTATGTTTATCACAGCATTGTTCACAATAGCAAGAACCTGGAAGCAACCATGCTGCCCATCAAAAGAGGATTGGATTAAAAAAATGTGGTACATGTACATGATGGAATACTACGCAGCCATAAAAAAGAACAAAATCATGAATTTCGCAGCAACCTGGATGGAACTAGAGTCTGTAATACGGAGTGACCTCTCACAGAAACAAAGATCTGAGTATCACATGTTCTCGCTCATATACTGGACCTTGAACATCCAATGTAATACTATAAGAAAATGACTGACAGTAATGGGAAACTATGGGGGGGGAGATGGGATTAATGGTAGCAAATATCTGTCTGGGGATGGGGAAACACCTCTTATCAACAGGGTGCCTGAATGAAACGTATTTGTATACCTAACCCTTAACTGTACCCCACAACATCATAATAAAAAATATTGATTAAAAAAATTTAAAAAAAAAAGATTGAAGACATAACTGAATCACATTTAGCAGCCTCAGGAGTGCATGGAGTTTGTTCAATCCAGGCACTGGTCATAATCTTTGTACCATCAGGCTGCTCCTAAGAGAACCTTTCCCCTTGTTCTTACTTATGCAATAATAATTAAGATATAGGATTACTTTTTGAATCTCCATTTTTAGGTGTGCTAGAATGATGATGAAAGAGAGCAATGCCTTAAACAGCCGGAGTTATTGGGATAGCTGTGCAAGAATTTCAATATTTTTTTCTATCTCTACGGACTTCTCCAAACTATTAAAAATTTGACCAGTTGCCTCTCTCCAGGAAGAAGATCACTATTCCTGGGAAATCCATTAAAATATACAAAGGAAGCACATTTAACCAATAAGACAAAGCATGATGGGAGCATTCTGGGGTGGGGTACTGTGGTGAAGCCAAGGCCATTAACTGAGGACAGCCATTAATTCACAGAAAATATCCTGAATTGTGCTGATTTTGCTACCAAAGCCTGAACAATGAAAAAAAAAAAAAGCCAAAATCTTCCCAAACAATGATGTTTAAATTTATGAGCAGGTTGTTCAGCTTTATATGAATTTTCTAGTTTTTTCTAGAGAACCATTGTTCTTCACATGAGCAGTCCAATAGTTTTCTTTAAACTTATACATTCCTTTCAGCCTATAACACCCACAATATGAAAGAAATACTAAAAATAAAATCAGAAGTTATATTGAAGCAGAAGTCAAGAATAATATAACATTTTGTAGTTACCTCAGAAGTCAAATACAATATATTTAAAGCCTGGTTTTGATTTTGTTACTTTTGATTGCAGTTCAAGAGAAATGACCTCATGGGACTTCTCCTGGTGATGCTGGATAAAATAATGCCACAATTGGAGGAATATTTGTGGAAGTCCTTAGACTTGTGCAATGAGTTACATTTGTCTATGGAGATGTGTTAATACTGACAGACAGGTGGCTGAGAAGACAGCTTTTCAAGTTGGGACAGAGATGACAAATCTATATCAAAATAAATTGTTTAATTTAGATCCCAAATATTCAGCAAACAACTAATAGGTACTTTGTGTTATGCAAGATACTGAAATCTAAAATATGTTTGGTAATAGATGTGTTTTATTGATTTCAGAATTAGGGTCTATAGTCACAAGGATTATCTCCCTGGGGGAAATCTGAGGAAAATTACTTCAATGAAGCCTCAAATATTGTATATAAAATTTTCTGAGTATGTCATAATTCCCTTCTTTCTCATTTCCCATATTTCCAGGCAATTCACACTTTCTTTCCCAGTAATATTAAAATTTTGACCGACAAAGAGAGTGACAAAGGTGATAATTCTAATTTATGCTTTGGTTATTAATCTACCGCTTCACAATTAAATATTTCCACCTTTGAAAGTATAATTAATGTCCTATTTCCTCTAGGATACCCACCCACTCCAGCTAAATCACACAGAGCTTCCTCTTTCCAATGATCTAAATGCCTTTAAATTCCCACCAAAAAAATGCAATGTTGCAATTTGCAGTTTGTATTTTGTGTGTTTTCTTGTTTCAGACTTCTGTATATCCACCTTCTATATAGGTATACAACTGGTACAGAAGAAGGTTCAGATTCCTGTTAAATGAACGTGCAGTGAAGAATTTTACTTAAGCCAGGCATTGTCCTGGGTGCTTTTAACAGATTATGATGTCTAATGCTCATAGCATACACTGGGTTTGAGGATGAGACAATAGAAACTCAAAATTTATGTGATTTACCAAGGAATCACAAAACTACTAGATATTGCAGCTAGGTTAATGTTTCACATTTACTTAGAATGTTCTAGAAAACCTAACTGCACAACCTGGAAAGTCAGTTCAAAGAATATGAATATCTATAGCGAATTCATTTCCTTTTTTATAATCATCACCTGGATTTGCTTGGTTACTTTTTTGAGTCAGTAACTGCTAGTTTTCTGAGACCTTTTCACAATCAATATTTTAAGCATTAAAAACTGGGTTTTTATATGTAATGAAATCCAGATTGGCACAGGATCACAGAAATTAAATAAAATAAATATGTCCTTCTAAAAATACGTATGACCTAGAAATTTTCGCCATTCCATTAGAAAATATTTAAGTAGAAATATTTTATACTTTAGAATAGGTGTTTTATATACGAGTATATAATATATAATAGATGTAAACATATATTGCATATATAATTTAAGGCTAGACAATTATTTAGCATGAACTTAACATAACCACTTGATTATCAGTCATTTCATATAAAATTTTTCCACATCCAACTGTTCACTTGATCTTTGCATTAAGCTGCCTATTTTAGGTCTCCATAGTTGATTAGATTCAATGTGTCACTTTACATGATCATTCATTAACACATTTTTCAATCAAACATTTGCTAAATGAAAACAGGAGAATTCCTACTTAGGTTACTGGAAGAATAAACACAAACTGTAGGTGTTTTGTGCAATATTCTTCTCTAATCTGCAGATATGATGTTTCTGGGTACATACAATCTCCATGCACACTTATTTTATCCCAGGTCTGGGCAAGTCCCATGATTTTAACAGCTGGATTTAAAATATGAAACAGAGGAAGTTCATTCTCAGTGTCAGGCCCTGCTTGCGCTAACACATCATTAGTGGCCCTTGTCTTCAGGCTATTTCCTTGACTTCCCAGGAACCGCAACTCTGATGCATGAACTTTGACCCGTACAGATGCTCTCCACATTTCCTCCGCCCCTTTCCAAAAAGCTCATCAATTGACAGATGGCTAATCTAAGTCACTCAATCATATTAAAATGCCAGTGAGGACTGCTATGTTATTCTGCTGCTCCTCTCAGTTATGTCTTTAGTGTTCCTGCTTTTATTTTGTTTGTTTTAAAAGATGGGGTCTTGCTGTGTTGTCCAGGTTGGACTTGAACTCCCGGGCTCAAGAGATCCTCTCATCTCAGCCTTCTGAATAGCCGGGACTATAGGCATGTGAAACCACACCCAGTTTTATATATGTGTTTTAGGAGGCCTTATTCAAAATGGCTCTAATGAAGAATAAACCAGGTATCTAATCTTAAAGAAGAGAGACTAGTATCAGAAGAGGTATTTGTAAGCATGTGGCGTGTTTGCAAATTGCAAACCCTCAAATTACAAACAAATCCAGTGGAGGTGTCTTACACCTATGTATTAAACATGTCTGTCTTTTCTGGTTTTAACTTACCCTCTATTTATTAATAAGTGACCTGAAGAACAAAGAAAAACAAATATCACCTTGAACAGTGGACAGTCTCAATTACAACTCGCTAGCAGCATCCCACTGCCTTTCTGAAGATAGCAAAATGAAATTTTTCAAATCATTTAACTTTTAGATAAAATTGCAAATAAAACAAAAGCTTTAAAGTACTTGAATAGTTGTTCAAAAGAGTAATAAAATCTCTGAAAGAGCTAAAATGTATTTTTATTTTGATTTCCAAACATGATTTATTGTCACAAACATTTAAATAGAAAATACTTGATGAGATATGTCTCATTTAATTTTTTACCTATTGGCAACAGTAGTGTAGTTATGTATATACCCCTGAATCACTAATAAGTTGAATAAACATGCTAAACGAGCAAAGTCATTTTGTTGAGGGTTAAACTCACTTATTTTACCCTCCCAAGGAAGGAACTTGAGTTATTTTAAATAAGAAATAGCATTTTTGTAAAAATTTCAGACGTAATCATTTTCCCCACAAAATGGGAAATTATAAATTTTTAGTTAATTGTGACAGTTTTCAGTCAAATGTAGATTTCTATGTTTATTTTCTCAAATTTCCCTGGAATGATTTACCTATTTTGTGTCCCTAACAAATGCATATACTGGTCATCAACAAGGTTCATAAAAAACCAGTCAAATAGCTATTTAACAAACCAAGCACAACAGTAAGAAACGTTTTAAGAAAAGCACATTAAACATGCAGTATTTTGACTACATTATTTAAAAATTAAAACAAATTCTTAGTTAAATGCACATTTTAATATAATGTTTTGTTTTTTGTAGAGATGACCATTGTCTGGTTTGCATATAAGAACCCAAAGAGAGATCAGACCTGAACTGCTATAAAATATCTCTATTTCCTATTAGTGTAAGAGAACAAATAAGCAAAAACAGAACTAGAATAGAAACTGGAACCACATGTACTGAAGGTCTTTTTGAAATGAAAACATCGGAAAGATATTAGATAACAATAAATTTATTTTCTACAATTCTGCAAGAGCCCAGGTTTGACAAATGCCAACTTAAAATAAATAAAAGAATTATTGATTTTTTACTTCTAATATGTTCTATATGGCCAAAATAGTTATATGCAGAAAAAGACAAACTAAAGTCTTAGACAATTAATTTCTAGACACTGCACTTATTACTTGGAAGTCTTGTATTCTCCATTTGTTTTCATTTTTATACCCCACTCAAGGGAGAATACAATCATGGCTATTTAATATGAGATACTGTGTTTATTATTATTTAAATTTTAAAACAAACACTACTATTGTACATTAGTTTGTAAGTATATATTAAAGTTCTTAGCTGAGAAAAAAGTGACATTAAAGGAAAGTTTATGTGAATGCCCATATGACAATGCTGTCCTATTTGAGAAAAATATATATTTTCCTCAATCATTAAATATGTACTGATATTAATTTTCAAGCAAGATAATATACTAAACATAATGCAATCGTGTTTTAAAAAGATATGTACAAAATAAGCATTAGAAAAAGTTTAAAAATTTTTCAGCTGAACTTTGAAAACGGAAATATGAGATACCTCACTATTTTACAACTCTATTTACAATTACAGTAACAAAAAGGAGTGTTTAATTTACGCAACAAACACAGAATCTTCCATTTCAACCATTTCTTTAGTTCCCCAGTTCTAATTCTATTTTACTATATAGAATAATTTATTCACTTCCAAAAGTTTAAACTGTCTAAGAAAGTGTGCATTCTTTTGGACAGTACTCCTAAACATTGCCCTATTGTTCATCCAGACCACATTTGAAAACCATCAATATTAGTAACAAGATTAGAGATCACTTAGAAATCTCCAAAGCATATCTACAATTCAGAGAATATATTTTAAGACAGTGGCATGAATTAGCTTCCATGCATGCAAACCCATCTGGTCGAAATTGTATAAATCATAATTGGTTTAAAGTGAATATAGATGCTACGTGTCTTAAAAACATCTGTGGATTTTTCATCTTTGAATTTAAATTTATGAATAAAGTGTTTTTATAGATAGAAGACTTTAAAAAATTATATTGCTGCCAACTCTTGTTCTAAGGGTGTGACAATCTAGTATGTGGATTTTAAAATTGCTTTTGATTAATTACTAGATTCTTGCCTTTCTTCATAAACAATGATACCTCTTCTATTTACATTTCTTTCCTGGGAAATTTCTAAATAGTTACCCATATTCTCGATACCCAGGCTTCCTTCTCAATTTTTTTTCCAGATTTTTTTTAGATGAAGTCTTCAAAAGGACAAGTACAAAGAAAAGCCCAACTTACCACAACTAACACATCGAAAAATAATTTAAAGAAATAACCCAAATTGATTAGACATGATTTATATTCATGGGTAGCCAGAATATGTACTTTGTTGAAGTGGAAGCCCGACTTTACATTTTTCTAATCATCCAAATTCTTAATGCTATACAAGAGTAAGACTTCTGAGATTTTTTTCTTCAACTATATGGGAGGAACAATAAGAATACTTGGAGAGAGGTTTGCAACAAGGTCAAATTAGCAAAGGACCAAATATAGTTTGTGGGAAGAAAATGTTACAACACTGACCTTTGTGTTGGGAAAACTATCTTAGTTAAGGTATACTTTATAGAAAGAATATCTTTCCAACTATATGAAGGGGAACCAAAAATATCCAGAATTTATTTATAAAAAGTTGTGTATTTATTTTTACACATTTAAACTTCAATCATCCTCAAAGTACTCTCCAGTTGATGCAATACACCTATCAAGACATATTTTCCACTGCTCACAAGTTTTTGAACTTGTCAATTGATGTCTTTTAATGCTTCTGCTGTTTTTTGTTTCACCTCTTCCACATAGGCAAAATGTTTCCCACTGAGGATTTTTTTCATAAGGGAAACAAACAAAAAAAAGTTGCTTGGGGCAGGATTGGGAGAATAGGGAGGGTGGGACACGGGGTCATGCCATTTTTGGTCAAAAACCGCGGAACATTAAGTGCAGTGTGGGCAGGTTGATCGTGTTAATCACCCGTCATGAAATGGGCAAATGTGTTGAAAGAATCTCCAAAAAAAATCACTGAAGCCTAAGGCAACTTTTTGCAACAATGCTGGCTGGCACACTGATGTCCATGGGTTCCTAGAGCACATTCTTAGTGGGGGAACCCTGTAATTCAAGGAGCCTGCCATCCAGAAAGTAACTCCAGTGTTTTTTGGGGGGGGGCCCTTAAAATCTTCCTCTTGTACTTACCATGCAGAGTCATACTGTTTACATTTTATGGATGTGAAAAGGAAATTTTAAAAAGCAGGGCAATTTATAACTTTTAAGGATAGTGTGTTTCCGTTTTTATGAATTTGAGAATACAACAAAAGTAGAAAAATCATAAGGCACTAGGTGATAAACATATTACCAAGTTTGACTTTGGGCTTAAGATTTTTTATACATTAAAATTAGTGATGGACAAAACATTCAAAAACAACTTGACCCTGTGTTCTAAAGCTTGTGAAAGAACTATTATTTGAAGTATAAGATGGCTCAGTGAATTTAAAAATTCATTAATTAAATTCCTCTATTCATTTTCTTATTTTTGCAAATAAGTTCTGGCTACAACTGGAAACAAAATTTCATTTAATTTTTCTATGTCTAACATCAGCACAAAATTATTTGCTTCATATCCAGTAGGTTTTAAAACAGAAGATTTTTGAATAAGATTACTGGATTAACCACAGTCCTTAAGTGTCCTAACAGAACTCTCCCAAATGAAGAGAAACATGACATTTAATCTAAATTCAAAGTACTACAACTTTCTAACATCTTTGATTTCTGACTACAGACATTTAAAGCATTTATATTCTAAAAATCGGAGCTCTGTTTCAACAAAAATTATCCAAAAAATCATTCAGTCCTAATCTTTTACCAAATGGCCTTTTTTTTTTTTTTTGCTAGATAAGTGGCAGCACCCTCACCCCCCAAACCCATCACAGCACTCTCCAATCTCATCACAGCAGCACATTGATTTTCAGTGTATCTTAAAAAGCAAAAAGCATCTGCTGGCATGTGTCTACTTCTGGCATCTGTCTGACATAAATAAAAAGCCTAGGGCGTCTCACATGGATAGCAATTTTCAATACTTGATGTACAAAAACTTTAGTCTGGAAGACCATGTGTTTACAAATGCAGAATACCATTCAGCGCTGCTTATCCAGGACTTTTAGTATGCTGTTAAAAAAATTCTCTGTACTTGTCTACTATCTAGGAAACAAAAAAAGTCTCTAAAAGTGAGTACGTCTTTAGGAAAAAAAATGCCATGTTTACAGAAATAATAGTGATGTCTGATTTTAAAAATAGGACAGTGTATCTTGGAAAGATATGTTTTGAAAAGATTCTTTCGTATTGTTTTTGTTTGTGTCAAAGGAATGATTAGAGACCCAGTAAATGGGAACCTCCCAGTGTAGGCTAATATAAGGCCAACGGCTCACATATGGCTTGCAGCTTGGGGGATTTCTCTCAATGTTCTGCCAGAGATGGGACTGCCCAAATGGTTTCTCGTCTAAGTCCTAAGTCATAAACTGCAAGGCCAGCCATGCCAGAACTGGACCCAAGGGTATTCAGACTCTTGGCTGATGGGAAACAATGACTGCTTCCTAAGGAAGCCACAGCTGCTTTCCTGAGAGACACCACAGATGCCTGAATTTTTCCTTACTTTCCATTTTTGACTACCTGTTCTGGCAACAGTTCCAACAAAGGGAGAGGCAGGCAGCAGGCACCCAGCTGTTTTCAATAAGCCTTGGCAACATATGTACTGATTACATAAACACTACAAACATTCAAAGAGCATATTTTCTAGCTTTCAAGCTATAAAAAAGGTGTGAGCCTGTACCAACACCCCACGTCCCCTTTATTCCAAATAATAATGATGCTGATAATAACAAGAATAATGGCCTAAATTATGAAAGTAAAAAATTATTAAAAATATAAATATCATAAACTGCTAGAAAGGAGCTCAAATTATACAGAATATTGGAACGATGTGAAATCTCCACATTTCAGGGGCAAAAATATTTTTTCCTTTGTGAAATGGTAAGGTAAAAATGTGCACTTAATTTGATTGGTTTCTTATTTTTCCCATGACCCAGGCCAAAAAAAAAAAAAAAAAAATCAGCTATTGCATTATCCATTTGTATTATAACACATTTTCCTTTTTATTTACATATACTCAAAATATAACTTAAAAATCGTAATATATGTTATGGTCTCCAGATAAGTATATGATAAGTTTTTCTGTTTACATTTATCTCAAGTGTAGAAACCTAGAGAAGATGCTGATTTATATTTTAATTAAAATAGATTTCCTGGCCTGGCGCGGTGGCTCAAGCCTGTAATCCCAGCACTTTGGGAAGCTGAGGCAAGAGACCAACCTGGGCAACTCGGTGAGACTTCGTCTCTACAATAAATAAAAAAAATAAGCCAGGCATGGTAGAACACCTCTGCAGTTCCAGTTACTTGGAAGGATGAGGCAGAAACCTGAGCCCAGCAGACTGAGGCTGCACAGTGCCCATGCACATGTCACTGCACTCCAGTCTGGGCAACAGAGTGAGACACTGCCTCAAAAAATTAATTAATTAGACAGATAAATAGACAGATAAAATAGATTTCTATAGCTTTAATATACATATGTATATATACATCCTCTTTCTGAGCTTGATATTTGAAAACTGAAATTTTAAATAACTAACTTATGCTTATAGATCACGAATGCAGGTTAGCTTTTATGATAATTTTTGTATTTGACATATTAGAACAAGAACTTACTTAAACATTGTAAGAAATGATTTGGAACCTCAGTAATCTATATTACCAGGTGACCATTCAATTTCCCATCTGACAAGTGATGCTCCTGTCACAGGCAACAGAATTGAATTGAATTTTCTACTTTATTCTCATTTATTTTTACCTCAGTGATTCTTAAGAATATCTTGGGCTAGGTCAATTCTATTTCATATATTGATTGTTTTTGTGATCATTTTCTCTTCTCCAATATGGTAAATATGTTATTTGATATGGGTTTTACATTAAACCCTTTCAAATAACAAATACTACTGAATAAAAGCAGTAGAGGTAATATTTTAAAAGTTGTTTTAGAAAAATAATTTTAGTTGGTCAGGATCAGTGGCTCAGCCTGTAATCCCGTGCCTTGGGAGGCCAAAGTGAGTGAATTGCCTGAGCCTGCGGGTTCGAGACCCGCCTGGGCAACTTGGTGAGACCTCATTTCTACAATAAATCAAAAAAATTAGCCGGGCGTGGTAGCGCACGCCTGTAGTTTCAGCTTCTTGGAAGGCTGAGGCGGAAGGATCGTCAGAGCCCAGCAGGTCGAGGCTGCGGTGGCCAGGAGCGGCCACTGCACTCCACTCTGAGCAACAGAGTGAGACTCCAACTCAAAATAAAAATAAAAAAAAATAAAATAAAAATAATTTTAGATGTGATCAACTGTTAGTTCAAAAACATAAATCTATTTTACAGGAAATCAAAATTTCACTGGTAAATTATTGAATAGACTTAGAATGATACATTGCATATACATTGCTATTACTGTCGCTTGAGACATAAAGTGACCAGTAAGACCAAAAACAAAATAAGCAACAACAACAAAAATTATCTGGAAAAGAAATAAGAAGACTAGTTTGTCCTAATCCAACACAGATTACTTTGCCTTGGGAGGTCTCTCAGATTTTAAGATTCTGCATCTACGAAATGGAGATAGAAGTTTCCCTGATTTTTCACAGGATTATAGTAAGTATTGACTTATTTTTTAATTGTAAAGCACAATAAGGACATAAGATAGACTGTTAAAGTATGTCATTATTCTTGCTAAAAAGACTCAATACATTAAAAGTGAAAACAGTGACAGATAAGGAGACATGTATTAGAAGCAGATTTTGGAACATGAGAGATTTTTGTCGGTTCTTTCTCACTGATGGTCATAAGTTAAAATTATTCCTGTAACTCTGTGAATATATTAAAATTGTTGAGAAAATATAATTCTCCTACAAAGTGGAATAAGACTTTACTGGGTAACTACAATTGCAGATTGATCATTGAAATATTTCTATTATGCATCCTGTCTTTTCAGAGCATGGAGTTCCATGTCCTCATGAATTTTTATGCCAACCTTTTGAAATACATTTTTGTGTCCCAAAATTATTTTTATCTTAATTCCTTACTTATGATAAAAAAAATGGAATAAATAATCATTTCTAAATATTCTCTCACCCACTTCTATTACCAAACTGCTGTTTTGCTGATCCATAGTACATTAAATTCCCTATTCATATATGAAACTATGTTCAAAATAAATATTTTCACACAGATCTTTTATCAGGGGGGATCCTTAGCAACGTAATGAAAATATACACATCAGCAGTTCTACAATAAATAGACATTTTTTTTAGTGGTAATGTTTCTTCAAATATTCTTTGACAAATGTAAAAAGAAATAGGTACATTAAGCAGAGCCAAGTCAATTTCTGACAAAAATCAAAAAATTGCATGATAAATTCTTGGAGTAGGGAATTAACAATAGAACTGCAAAAAAAGGGGCCAAACTTGAAAGACATAGTGGAGAAAGAAAGGTAAAGAAAATGCTATGGGGAATTTACTATTGTATTAGAATTGATCATATTAGAAACAGCACCCTGCTAGACAATCAAAACACTTGAATCATGATTAAACTGTTCAGTATAGATCCAATGCAGAATAACCTAGTGTATTAAAGTCACAACTGACAAAAGAGTAAACTTCCAACTTTCTTTAAAGCAAATTCTCGTGGGGACTAAATTGAGGCCCAAATTTTACCTGTACAATGACCATTAGTGTTCCCAACCCTGAATTGCACTCCACATCTTTAAAATAAAAAATGGAAAAATAAATTCTCATATGCTATTCATTCACTATTTATTTAGTGCTAGGTGTGGAGTCCATAAGAAAACAATAACATGGCACCTACTTCACAGGTGAATGGTTGCACACACAAAAAAATCACACTGGTTAAATCTCCATTAGGCCTATATTCATTCACAAATATTTCTTTCTCTCTTGTTCTATACTAGGCATTTCATTGCTGACTGAGAACTTACTGGTAAGCAGTATGGTCCTTGAATTCATAACACTTAGATCTACATGTTTTTCATAAACATAACTATTATACTTGTTCATGCCTTATTCTAAATCTTCAGGTAGAATTATCTACATAATGTTGTCATTCAATATAAAAGAAAAATGTTTTACTAAAATGAGATCAACTCCAGGGCTGTATTTCATTTTCCACTGACTTAGCTTACTCGTAAAATAAATCATGTTCACCACAGCTACCTTCCAGGGTTCTTATATGAGTAAGTGATGAATCATCTTAATCTTTCAGGTAGTGTATTCCCTGAAGGAACCATGATTCAGTGCTTTGAGTAGCATTTTTTAGATACAAAAGAAGTGGATTTGACCACAATTCCACCTTGGGAAAATTATTTAATCCTGTTATTACCAAGCATCCTCATCGGAAAAACACAGATAATCATATAAGATTGTTGGAATGATTAATTAAAATAATGTGCCTAAAAACTTATTACAGAGTTTCATATATGTAAGCACTCAACAAATGTCAATAGCTTCAGTTGCTGCTGTTGTGTTATTGTTGTCACTTATTAATATTAGGTCAGCCTTTACCACATTTTTCCAAACTTTGTTTTGAAAAGTAGTTCTTTTCTTCATTATATTTAATGTAGTTGTTTTTTCAATTATTATCAGTATAAGACATGTAAAAATAGATTTTTTTAAAGAAAGGATGAGATAAATCAAGTATAAATAAAAATTCTAATATTTACTTTTTTTCTATTTCAATAGATTCTCTCACTCATCAGTTTTGGAAACCACAATCATAAAGAGAAAGAAGTCCTCAAAGTCCCAAAGTTTTGTGTCCTGGAAAAACCACTGGCTCAGAGTCATACACTATGGGTCCTCATACTGTCACAAATGGCTGAATCACTTCACTTTCTCAGGATGTCGATTTCTTTGTCTGCTCAATGAGAGAGTAGAAGTAGAAAATCTGTTAGGTCTATTCTCAGTACTATTACCTGAAAAAATTAATAAAAACGGCCAACATAATATAAAATAATAGATATTTCCTGTGGTAGCCTTCATAAATAATTAAACTTTTAATAAAAAGGGCACACCAGAAATACTTCTTCATTTTGCCCTAATTACTAGTACAATAATGTACTTGAACAGAAGAAATGGCATGGAAAAAGCCCTTTAAAAAAGCATTTTCCACACACTTGGAGTAAGAGTAGAGAGTAGGAAAGGACAGAAGAGATAGATTTGCAAAGAATTAATTCCTAGATATCAAGATTTCCAATCATCTCCTTGAAGGTCAGCTGGACTCCTGGCACTCTGCGGCCTGCAATTTTACAAAGTTAGGAGACTCTAAGGTCATCGGCGAAAAATAACTTAGTGGATATTGCTAAAACATTGGCAGATAATGTATCATTAGCAGGAGTGACTCTTATGAAATCTTGGCAAGAGGTAACACTGAAATGAAAAGAATGGACAACTCTGATGGCTACTGGTAAATGATGCAGGGTTTTAGAAAACCACAAAATTTCACAGAAATATTTTGCTTATTAGTGCTTATAGTTCAAAAAATACGGTCTGGCCACTAATGTATAGGTCAAATTACAAAATGAAACCTTTAAAATCTTTGGTTTTTATCTAGTTTATAATTTCTTTCTCACTCCAATGAGAGAGAAAGAAGGGAAAGAGACAGGAGAGGGAGAGAGGGAGAAAAGAGAGAGAGAGAGAGAGAGAGAGACAGAGAGAAACAGAGAGAGAGAGAGAAAATCATTAGAATCCTTCAAAATAAATATGATGCTATAAAAATCTAAAAAATTGATGGGAAATTGTAACTAATATAAAATATTGAATAAGAGAAAAGGTATATTGTAGGACAATAGGAGTTTTCAAAGTGTCTTTGTAGCTACAAATGTGTTTATAATTATGTTAAGGGGTATATTTTATGGATTCAAAGGAAATCTGTTAATAATTCTCATGAATAAGTAAGGGCAAGAGGAACCTCCTTGGTGAGCTTCTGAAGCTAGCACATGCAACAAAAGTTGTCCACAGTTAAAATTACCCTCGAAAATCCCTTAAATAACCTCTAAAGTATAATACACATGGTTTTGTGTATACAAACCTTTTATGGTAATTCTTTCTCACACCCAAGTTGGAGAACCACCGTGCCAACCAGAGGAAACTAACCAAAGGAAAGTCTGTATGTAGATGTCTCACAACTCAAACCAATTTTGCCTTTAGGTAGACAACAAAAGAGCAGGGAAACAAATGAATGCATGATGAAATCTAGCATGCTTCCGCTTATCTGTAAGATTGTCTCTAGTGTGTGTTTAAGGGATGTGGTTGCTTTTGTGAATGCCAAACAAGAGAGTGGAATGAGCAATAAGTTCCCATTCCTGAAAGTAGCTTACATACACAAATGGTGTCATTTTACTTGATATTAACATATAGAAAAATATTTTGTTTGGCTTGACATAAAAAGCTTGTTTTAATATGATGCTTTAACTGCCTACAGCTTTTTGTGTCTATTACTATTTCTAACTGCATCTTTGATGGCAGTGACCCTATAAGAGTCAATGTAGGCAGTAGTTTTAGCTCGAATATTCAGGTGAAAAAATCCAATATAAATTCCACCACAAAAAGCATGATATATCAAGAGTTTCTTTTATAAGTGAGTAAGCCCATTCTAAAGTCAAATGTTCTCTTTTTTTCCTCCCTAATTATGATCCTCTGTAATAAATCAGTTGGCCATGGAGTATTTACCACAAGGATTCCCCTTGGTATGAAGCAAGTCTCATCCAAAGAAACTTTACATTACACAATTCTAAAACGAGACTATTATTGTGACCCTTGACAATTTTACAAGGAGGCGTATTGACCAAATTGCATTATAATTGACTAAATTTCTCTGTGCTCTTATCAGAAGAAAACATATGTATTCAGAATGTTATTTTCCTTATTTTTTTCCTTTTCTCTCTATTTTTTCCTTTGCTATGGTGAAGTGAGTTACAAGCTCCCCTAAGACCTGAAGACTCAACACAGCTTGGGTTGTAGACCGGAATTCTCCCACATGAGTTTGGCGGCCGGGTCAGTCGGAATGGTATTAGTACATTTAATTTTCAAAACACATACAGCAGAACAGATGTGTTTTATAGAGACTTGCAAAATGAAGTTCAGAAATAAGGGGGTCTGGGTAATGTTTTAGTACTATATGGTTAAAGATCACTGTATGAAACTAATTCCTGCTGATAATCATAACTTGTCTCTGCGAAAACTCGTTTATAATATTTGTGTATAGCACTATGGAGAATATCAAAGCTACCAAGATTTGAAACAGTGCAGCAGGGGCTCCAGAACTTTATGTAAATTAACCCCACAACATGGAACACATTAACTTGAGGGTTTTAGGAATTTGGAATTCAGAATGCCTAGGATGTGGGTTTAATTGAAACACAGTACTATGACAATCAGGTTTTCTCTAGAGACTGAATTTTTTAAGGTGCATGCAAACGTATAATTGAGCATTGACATATTACATCATGGTGATACATTTTAAACAGCCCATATCTACTTCACAATATTTATGTCACTGAAATACCACTGGTTATTCAAAGATTCCTCCTTTAGAGTCAAGCCGTCTGAATAAATGAACAGTACACTGAGGTGAGCCAGTCAACTCTCAGAAGGGGCCAGGGCTCAAAGGCTCACACATACACAAAGCACTTCTTCTGGAAAAAATGTTTCTGGGTTTTCAACATAAATCAGGGTCAACACATAATACAATCATACTCTAGTGCATTTAAAAGCTGGAAAACAGTCTAACTAGGTCTGTGAAGCTTCCAGCAAACCTTCAGGCCAAACAGCAATCAGAAAGAAAATTCATGGATTTGTGATCAAACCTTGTCTCTGTTCTAGTCCATGAAGGGGTTGCCTGCTCTCTTGGGGAAATTTAAATGGGCGTTAGGAAACTATATTTTCTCCACTGTTATAATTTTGCAAGGTTTCTTTCTTTTCTTTTCTTTTCTTTTTACAACCTGTAGACACAAATGAACATAGTTGTAAGTAATATTTAAATCCAAGAGTCTTGAATTTCACACCATACCAATTAACTTATGGCAAAGTACAGATTTGGCAAAGAATAAGCCAAATCATTCCATTGGAATCATACGCATTTCTCATAAATGGTGGTAATAATAAGATTAATGATAAACATTTTTAAAGTGTCACAAAAATTCTGTATGATAACAAAAACTCTTTTTGATCCAACTGCATACTGAATTCAAGTATATGCCAAATAAAATCAAGCATTTTAATGTTTAATAAAAATATAAAGCATAAAACTAAAAACCATTTACTGCATGGCAGAATTGGAAGCTCACAGATCAATAGATTAATACACATCAACTGAGCATGCATTACATTCTTAACTATGTGCTAGAACCAAGTTAACAGAGAAGCTATATATATGTGTGTATATTGTGTGTGTGTGTGTGTGTGTGTGTAATCTCTCAAATCCCTTTGGCAATGTTTTATAGTGCTTTGACAATGGGAAATACATATATATATTTCATATTATCAAAGAAACCAGGACTTCCTGTAATATGACCTATTATACAGACACAAAATTCTCTTTTACAACAAATAAATTGAAATAATTAAATAAATTGTTAAATAAATGCACCCATTGAAAATCTAATATATAGCTTATCTCAAATGATAGGATATACTAGATTATAGGAAGAGGAGCGGGAGGGGGAGATAATTCAGTGTTAAGACTGGAGTTTGGTGCTCCAATTGCACCATAACATGTGGCTTTGAATCTCTGAGGGTTATAGTAGCTGGAAATAATAATCTTGTAAATGAAGTCCAATCCAAGAAAAGGTACAGGGAAAACAACTTCTGGCCCAGAGAAGAATCACTGGCAAAGACAGCTTTTAGTTGGCCTCATGCTACCGATGGAGGAATTTTGTGAGAAATTGAAATAAACAAATTTTTCCACAGGTGGGTGGGTGTGTTTCAGATATCCAAAGCTGAGAAATTAGCATAAAACTGGGTCTGCCATACAAAATTTCAGGGCCTCAAAAGGAAGAAATCTTGAACCACATAGAGTTGCTTTCATATTTTAGGACACATGAAAGCCTAGGATACAACTATCCCAACTGTAGATGAGCTCTATAAAAATGTCAAAGATGAGCACACATAAACTCATATGCATTCACACACATACACCCCCTATACTTAGAAAAAACAGACATCCTGATGGAGATTTTTAATATATGCAACAAATGAAGAACTTTCACTACAAGTATAAAAAGTAATGAAGAAGTTAGAAAGATATAAAGTGAGACTTTAAAAAAAATTAAATAGATTAAAAAATAGAAAAAAGTGAGAATCAAATAAAGGACTAAGGATAAATAGCAGGCAAATTTGAACATATACAAAATGAAGACATATCAAAACAAAATATAGTTATTGAAATTAAAAATCCAATAAGCTTGTAAAAGAACTGATTCTATGCAGCAGAAAATAAAGTCAGTAAGCTGGAAGATGGAAGTGCCACAAAGAGACTAAGAGAAACAAAAATGTGAAAAAGATTTAGAGACATAGAAATTAAAATAACTGCTGGAGGAGGAAAGAGGGGGACACAACTCATCAATAAGGGTACCTGATCTCAAACCAGGTGAAGTAGGGACCAAAGTAAGGCCCAAACTTTACCTATACAATGACCATTTGTATACATAACCCTGAATTGTACCCCACATCTTTAAAATCATAAAGAAGTTAAAATATGAACTATACCGTGTCTAATTGAAATTCAAGAAAGAAAATGAAAACATCGGTAGACAGGAAATAACAACATAAAACAATAAGAGAATTACTAAAGACCAAAAACTGCTATCCAAACAAAATTCTATTAAATAATTTATTGTTCAGCATAATTTACATGTGAGATTGTTAAATAAAACTAAAAGACAATGAAAATACTGCATATCAAAATTGTGGAAGTTATCTAGAATTGTAAAAAGGGAATTATTAGACTCAAATTTATCAGTGAGAAGAATACACATAATATGAATGGTGATATATTCAGCCAATTAAGTACTGTAAAGCAGATAAAAATGAAAATGAAGTTTCATATTCCAATCTGCATACATTTCAAGAACAAATTTGAGTGAAAACATAACAGTATGGCATTACTTATGTAATTTTTTTACAAGCAAAGAAATGCTGTATATTAAGGTTATATAATAAATAGAGATACATTATCAATCAAAGGAATGAATAACATATACAAGATTGACTACAGTGTGTTTGCGTTTTATAAATTTTTTCTTTACTATTTTAAAAGCCATATGTTTTTGTTATTTTAATGGTTAATCAGTTGGTGGTTCTTTTAGTGGTTAGACTGCACAGTGATTACGTTGGACAGAAAAAAAGGGGAATGAGGTTGAGGAGAGTGAGCTCCAGATGTTTAGATAAAAACGTATTTCCATAAAAATGTAATAAAAGACTAACTCTGCTCAAATTTGGTTAATGCTAAATCCTGGGTATTTTTATTTGTTTTAGTTTTTCCAGTTTTGAAAAGAAGGCTTACATTTTTTGTTTAATTTATTTGTTAAAGAGGAGCTCAGCAAGACCTGTGAAACTTCAGGAAAGCTTCAGGGTAGAGGTCAGACTTCTGCTATCCTGAAGGCCAGAGCAGCCCTGAGGTGGTCCAAAGGACTCACTCCATTGGAGCATGGCTCACGGAGCCCACAATCAACCTTGTGGTAGAGGAATTTGACCTCACTCTCTTTCAGCATTTGTGGGTATAACCAGAAAATGGAAAGGGAAGCCAATCTATGGGGTTATGCTGTGACAGACTGAATAATAGAGATCTCATTTGATGACTTCAAGGGAGAATGTCATAACAAAAGTTTAAAATAAGTGAGATGAACTGAGTAGGAGATCACTCAAGTCGGAAAAGCTGACAGAATCATGTTTGTAAGTTAAGAGAAAGTATTGTAGCTTCATTAATTTATTGATCCAATTTGTTTCAAGTACCTCCAGGCACAGATTATCTATAAAATATTCACGAGCATAAAGGTGATAACTTTAACATTAATGCAGCAAATAAATATTTATAAAGTCATAATAACCAACCAGGCTATTTCTACTCTTAAGTGGTGTCAATTCGAATAGAAAATACAGATTATTGCACAATTATGCTATAATGCTGTGTGCTGCAGGAGCATATGATACAGTCTGGAAGACTAAGGGAAGTGTCTTGTAATAATTAACTGCTGTAGCAGTGGCTCAATTAAGTGTTTATAAATGAATGATTACATTATTGCAAGAACTGATATTTAAACTGATGCAGGAGGGATGGAAAGGAGTTTGCTGGTTGAAAATAGGAAGAAAGAAAGTTTTGGGGGCAGAGACAGCAATCCAAGGAGAAAAAATACACCACTTTTTGGAAGGAATGTAAAGGCATTCATAAAGGTCTGACCCCATAAGCACAAGAACAGAAAAGAGAGAGATGAAGCTTGTGTAAGACAAGGTAGGTGACTAAGAAACTCTCATCACGGAGTGATGTGATTACACATGTTCTTCAGCACCTGGCTATGGTGTGGAGAATGGAGACTGGCAAACTGGACAGGAGTCCTGTTAGGACACTGTCTCATAAGCTGATGATGACAGTGGCCAGAACTAGAGTTGTGTTGCCTGTCGGGATGGAGAGAAAAAGATGGATTTAAAGGATTTTAGGGAATTACATCGTGAAAGTGAATGAATTCTCTAAGGAATATAAACATAAGAAAATATTTTTATGCTCTTTTGATAATCCTCTAACATCTTTCCAGACAAACCAGATGGCTTATTATGTATTTCCTGAACACACCCCAGATCTTTCCTGTTGTATAGCTCTCTTATGCTCACTTCCTCAAATTTTCTTCTCCAATTCCTTTTCTCTAAACCCAAGCCATCCTTCAAGGTGAGGCTCAAGGTTCCCTTGTTCATAGAATCTTCTATGATGTCAGTTTTTCTAAAAAATATATAATCACTACTTCCTCTAAATATCTAGAATTATTTTGTCTTATTTCCTTTATTGCATTTATTACATACTGCCTACTATAATGACTATTGTATCTTATATGTGTCCACCAAACTGTGCTTTAAGGCCAGAAAAAAATCATATGGTTGTTTCCCTCCAAAGAACTTGACATACTGTCTTGTGGATATCAGAGTCAGTAATAATAATATACTATATTATTATTATTAATAATATACTATATCTATCCAGAAATATTTTATTAAATATGGATTTACCAATTACTTTCATACAAAATTAACCTCATTTTAAAACTATTAAATTTTAGAACTGATTGCAAAATGAAGCCTAGAACTGGCAATTGCTTGATATCAAAATATGCTATTATTTCAGTCATATATGGTTTTTAATATCTGTCCCCTGAAGTTAATCAAATTTGAAATAAAGTAGTTGTCCAAAGAGCTATGTAGGCTGAAAATGAAGATGCCATTGTCTGTGATGATATTCATAAATCTTATTAAATAATAAAAACCATAAAACCTCATTCAATAAAGTTGAAAAAATAGGGAAAACAAAATTAGGACATCAGAATGATCAACAACTTGCTGTTGTTTTATACCTCCAAGATAAGAGGGTGAGAGAGGCAAATTGTACAAATTTTTTTTGTTGTTTTCTGAATTGGTGTATCTCTTTGGTAGCGGGCCAAGAAAAAACACAGAAGAATCATTTGGCCCTTATTTGGCTTCTGGATATTGAGGCCATGTGTGTCGGATCAGAGTTACAGGGCGATTTCCATGAATCTATTCCAATCCCTCTGGAAGTAAAGTCCACCTGTCAGTTCCTTGAGCCAGAGCTGAGCTCTTATAAGTCATCTATCAAAACTTTGGAATCTGGCTGATAATGCTGACTGCTGGAGAGATGCCTTTCATGAAATAACAACTTTACCTACAACATAATCACAGAAAGGGAGGGAAAAAAATGACACAGTTTTAAAAAAAATTCCTCCTTGTTTTTCACTTTAAATTCTTCATTTCCCTTGCTGAGACAAAGGGCAATAGTGGCAACTATACAAGTAATCCCCTTTCCTCCCCCCAAAAATCGAGTACAGAGTTTTGATTTCATAGCAGTCAACTCTGATATTTTTTCTCCTTGTTGAGAAGTAGGATATTCTGCCTTGCCTTTGTAGGCATGCTGGCAGTTGTAGAATACCTTTTAAAGAGAAAATGAGCATATGGAAGCTCTTTTTTTTTGAAAACTATTGTTGAATTGAATGTTAAGCATGCCATTCTTCTAATTAAATTTAAATATCTGCTTTCTTCAAGGAATAACCCCTCACTCTCCCTCTAGAGAGAATCCCAACAAAAGAAACCAAGTTATTCCTCTTTTGCAGTATCTATGAACCAGAAGGTGATGTTAGATATATGCTGTGCACTCTCACCAATTTTACAACAATTTCTATGTAAAAAGCAAAAATTTTGAATATTTACATAGGATTACCTTCTTCAAATTCAAACTTTACAACAACAACATATATAGACAGTTTACATAATTATCTTAAATTCAGTTATTCAGTTTGGAGAGTAAAATTTCGAGAGAATTTCTTACACTGCAGTTTTTCCTTTTAAGTGGTTTGGTTCAAAATACTCTCATAGGAGAAGGCAAGATGTGAACTTCAAACTGGTCCATTTTGCTACTTTTTAATCACACTATTAAAACCTTTGGAAGAGTGTTAATATTTCTGAATCCAATATATTTTGAAAACTATCTGATCAGAGTTTTTTTTTTTTTTTCTGGGGGGGTCTAGGTAAATAGATCCTGAGATTACTCAAGAATTGGTGATCAGTTTAATCAATTAGTTCACATTAGTACTTGAGCCAAAATGTAGCCTCAACTTTTGAATTTGGAAATCAGAATGAACTCAGACACAGGCTGATAAACAGCAAACTTAGACAAGAGGCTCAAAATACTTTGAGAATAACATACAGAGAAAAAGAACGACAATGAGTGAGTGGAGGGGTGATCTTTAACATTCAATTAAATATTCCCTTAAAGCAAAACTTCTGCTTTCAAGGTTAGCCCTCTTTTGCAACTTGCTTTTTGGCTAGTCATTAGAAACAGTCAGTAGTTAGTAGCATCCAAACTTGTATACTTCATTATGGAGGAAATATATTTGGTCTACTATCCTATCCTGTTTAGTTGTTAAATACATTGTTTATTTTTCCATCTCTTTATACTGAATATTTCCAAACTTACAGAAAAATTGAATTACACTACAAATACTTCTAGTTTGCTCAATTTTTCACCTATTCTTATATTTTGCCATGTTCTTTTCCCCATATATCTTTTTTTTTTTTTTTTTCTGAGTTGGAGTCTCACTCTGTCGCCCAGACTGGAGTGCAGTGGCCGCTCCCGGTCACCGCAGCCTCGACTTGCTGGGCTCCGGCGAACCTTCTGCCTCAGCCTTCCGAGTAGCCGGAATTATAGGGGCGCGCTACTACACCGGGCTAATTTTTTTATTTATTGTAGAGATGAGGTCTTGCCTACCCAGGCGGGTCTCGAACCCGCGGGCTCAGGCAATCCACTCACCTCAGCCTCCCAAAGGCGCGGGATTACAGGCTGAGCCACCAAGCCCGGCTCCCCATATATCTTTATCTCTCTCTTTCTCTGCCTCTCTGTCTCTCTCAAAACATTTCTGAACAATTGAATTTACAAATAGTTAAAAATTTATCCCTATATACTTTAGTGTGCATTTTCTAAGAACAAGGACTTTCCACTACATACTCAACAAAAAATCATCATATGCAAATATTTTAATAATGGTATAACAATTATCAAATAGGTATTTAATATATAACTTATCCTAAAAGTTCTCAAAATATTCCCATATACTCTGCATGCAGATGTATGAGTGAGTGAGTGTGTGTGTGTGTGTGGGTGTGTGTGTGTGTGTAATGTAGATATACTCAACGACGAAACATTGCATGTGGTTAAACGTTGTATTTAATTTAAATACCACTTCAAGATTTTATGGACACAGATAAAGCATAATGATTAGAACACAATAACTTCACGATTTTTTATTTTTTGTATTTTACAGATGTGGGATACAATTCAGGTTGGGTATACAAATGTTCACTATTCAGATACCTTTGTTGATGAGGTGTGCCCCTCCCTCCCCTGGGTAGTTTTCCTCAACTGCCAATCCCACCTCCCTCCCCTGGAAGTTTCCCACTACTGCCAATCCCTTTCTTATAGTATTATGATATTGTTCAAGGTCCACTTATGAGTGAGAACATATGTTCTTTGTTTCTGTGATAGATCACTGAGTATGATAGACTCTAAATACTTCCAAGTTGCTGCGAAGTCCATATGTTTGTCCTTCTTTATGGCTGCATAATATTCCATTGTGTATATGTAACACATTTCTTTGATCCAGTCCAGCTTCGATGGGCAGCATGGTTGGCTCCATGTTTTGGCTATTGTGAATAGAGCTGTAGCAAACATGAGGGTACAGGTATCTTTTTGGTAGAATGATTTGAGTTCCTCCAAATATATTCCCAATAGGTGGGTTGCTGGGTCATATGGAAGGTCTCGTTCTTTCAGAAATCGCCACACTGTCTTCCAAACCTCCAAAGAGGTTGTGCTAGTCTGTATTCCCACAAGCAGTGTAGAAGCATTCCCTTTTCTCCATATCCTCCCCCAGCATCTGTTGTTGTTTGTTTTATTAATGATGGCTATTCTTACTGGGGTTAGGTGCTATCTCAATGTGGCAAAAAGGCAATTTTAAAAAAATATTGAAATTCAGTTTTTGCCAAGACCTACAAGATAGGAAGAAAACCCAAAGTGCTACAGGAACTAATATTTCTGACTTGATCATTATTGCTGTTTAATTGAGTATTGATATTAGGGATTTCTAGACATGCCATCATTATTGCTATCTAAGACACAATTAGCATATAAATTTTTGATAAAATTGTAGCTTCAGTGACATCACTGTATTGTATTAAAATACTATGTTCTTTATCCTTATGAAAAGATATTCAGAAAAAATGATTCTCATATAGATATAAAAATAAACATTTGTTAAAGATTGCATTCAGTGAGAAAACCAGGTAGATGCTTTAAATTGTTCAAAAGAGAATGAAAGAACAGACAGATTTATGGAATATTTTTATAAATGTCCAATGGGAGGTTTTTTTTTCCCATGGGGTGGGGGCTGGTAGGACTAAGGCTAGACAGAACAGAATTTACATGACTATATGTAAGAATTATTTTATATTGCTATCAGTTATTTATAATTTACAGTGTTGCAAAATAATTTCCACAGAATAAGATTCTGATACCTGAGAGTTCTTTTCATTCTAGACAATGTGTAAGTTTTCCCTGAAGCATGTATTTTTTCCTATATCTTTATTAACTCCTGCCCCATCCTTTTAAAATTTATTAGAATGATGACTACATTTAATATTAGAGAAATAGTTCCTTATGGCATTTGAAATATTTTGATGGATACAATTAATTAAGTAATTCCTGACAATAGCAAAATAACTTATGAGTATGTCAGTATTTCAAATATTTTTATTAGGAACTTCATTGGGAAATTTTCTAAAAATATGTATTCTAACCAAACATGACTGGGAAGTCTCACCTCCAGGTTATCAAATAGAGACTTTATTTTCTGAAATATTATTATAATAAGCCTTTGCTATATACCATGTATTTATGTTGATGTGTCAGGATTATTATACATGGAAAATAAGAATAGAGAGCTAAATTAAATGGAGAAGTCAGAAAGCAATTCTTTCTAAGGTGATATGGCACATCTCCCTACTGGTCAGTTTCCAGGAAAAGTTCTAGAATAAAATTATAAGGAAGAGAAAAAAATGATTCACAGACCTACACTGTTGTTATAACTGCATGCCCGGGCTGAATCTTTGAACTCTGTTATGGACTAAATGAATGTGTCCACCCTTTTCAAATTGAAACTTTGAAATCCTAAACCCCAATATGACAGTATTAAGAAAAAGTTATGGGCCAGGTTCGGTGGCTCAGCTTATAATCATGGCACTTTGGGAGGCCGGGGTAAGTGATTGCTTGAGCCCGTGGGTTCGAGACCAGAATGACAACTTGGCAAGACCTCATCTCTACAATAAAGTAAAAATTAGCTGGGTGTGGTAGTGCACACCTGTAGTTTCCTGCTACTTGGAAGGCTGAGGCAGAAGGATCACCGGAGCCCAGCAAGTTGGCGCTGGAGTGGTCGTGAGTGTGCCACTGCACTCCAGCCTGGGCAACACAGTGAGACTCCAACTCAATAAAATAAAATAAAATAAAATAAAATAATGCTACATACATTTAGTTTCATATATTTTTAAATTTAACATCAGGTAAATATTTTTCTATGTGATTACATAGTCTTCAAAGATAAGATTCTCAGTGAGTATGTAGTGTCTTATTGCGTGAATATTCACAAATTGTATCCATCCCCCTAATACTGCATTCCATATGCTCCAAGAAATTTGTTTTTATAAACAGTCAAGTGATGACAATCTCTGTACAAAAATCCTTCAGTTGACCTTCATATTTTCTTTTGATATGATTTTTGTGGTTGGAATCGTTATGTCATATATTACAAATATTTTATATTTCTTAATACATATTGCCCCCAAATTCTGTAAAAATGTATGATTTTCCCAGCAGTATAAAATTATGCCCTCTTGTCACAGTCACACCAATCTTTGCATTATCCATTTTTAAAACATACATTAATCTGAAAGGTTAAAAAAAAAGCAAACTAGTGTTTTTAATTGGAAATTTTTTGGTAACTGCTAAAAATTTGAGTTTCTTTTACAATTGCAACTTACAGTATTTCAGAATAAAAACTTAGCATATTCATGTAAAAGGTAATTTCTTGCTTATAAGATTAAATAAATATATTTTTTGTTTATAAAATATCAAGAAAGATAAGCACAGATATAGCAAATGTCTTAATACATTTTCTTAACTATTTAAGAATTGGCAAAACTCATTGATCCAAATTCTTGTATTCATTCTATGAAACCTGACTTTTTCTTTTTTTATATTTAATTAGTTGATTTATTATAGAGTTGTGAGGTACAAGCAAGGATTAACTACATAAGTATAAGTAGGCTGTATATAGGTGAAGTTTGGGCTACTAACTGATCCTCACTCCCCCTGGTTGTGGACCAGGTACCCTTTATTGTCATGTGACTCCCACCCTTATCTCTCCCTCCTTCCCCTAGCAGTGGTTAATGACTGCGAATTCCACCCTTGTACTAATGTGACTAGTGTTCAGGGCCCACTTATGAGTGAGAACATGTAATATTCAGTTCTTTGCGACTGTGATAGCTCACTTAGTATGATGGTCTCCAATTCCATCCATGTTGCTGTGAAGTCCATGATCTTGCTCTTCTTTATGGCTGCATAATACTCCATCATGTATATTACTACATCTTCTTTATCCAGTCCACTTTTGATGGGCAGTAGTGTTGGTTCCATGTTTTTGTTATCGTCAATAGTGTGGCAATACACATGCATGTGCAGGTGTCTTTCTGGTAGAGTGATTTATGTTCCTTTGGGTGTATTCCCAGGAGATGAACTGCTGGATCGTGTGAAAGATTAATTTTTAGTTCTTTGAGGAATTGCCATACTATTTTCCATAGAAGTTGAACTAGCTTGCATTCCCATCAATAGTGTAGAGGCATTCTCTTTTTCCCACACCTGCACCAGCACCTGTTGTTTTTGAACTTATTCATGATAGTCATCCTTTTCAGAGTTAGGTGGTATCTCATTTAGCTTTGATTTGCATTTCTCTGATGATTAGTGAGACTGAGCATTTTTTCATGTGTCTGTTGGCTACCTGTGTATCATCTTTTGAGAAGTGTCTGTTCATGTCCTTTGCTCACTTTTTTTTTTTTTTTTTGAGTTGGAGTCTCACTCTGTCGCCCAGACTGGAGTGCAGTGGCCGTTCCCGGCCTGAAGTGGCCGCTCCCAGCCACCGCAGCCTCGACCTGCTGGGCTCTGGCAATCCTTCCACCTCAGCCTTCTGAGAAGCCGGAATTACAGGCATGCGCTACCATGCCCAGTTAAGTTTTTGATTTATTGTAGAGATGAGGTCTCGCCTGCCCAGGCGGGTCTCAAACCCGCGGGCTCAGCAGTCCACTCACTTCAGCCTCCCAAAGGCGCAGGATTACAGGCTGAGCCACAGAGCCCAGCTTGCCCACTTTTTAATGGGGTTGTTTGTCTTTTTCCTTTCATTTCATTTGAGTTCCTTGTAGATCCTGGATGTTAGGCCTTTGTCAGATGCATAGTGTGCATACTTTTTCCCATTCTGTGGGTTATCTCTTACTTTCTTGGTTTCTTGATAGTTTTTTTCCCTATAATAATCATCTTTCCTGGACATGTAGGCACCTATCCCTCTATCTGTCATATAGTTCATTTTAAGATAAATATTTATGGAATGAATGAGACAAGTCAGTTGTCACTGTGATATGTGTTTTCTCATTGAATATTTTACATGTGTAAATATGGCCAAAGCCTTTTCTTGCTTTATGTGTCCCAGTCCTGTTTATCCTTTGCTCTAATAAACACTAGCCTTTCTCACATCAGATTTTATTAGCTAAAATTTTATCAAGCCTGTCTGAAAATGGTCCAGAAAGCAGAAATTTGAACTCTAAGTTACCTTTTTATAATATCTGATAACAAACTATTTTAAAAATCACTGAACTAGATAGATATCTAAAAATCAGACTGATACACCAAGAAAATGACCTACATTTTGCTTCTGAATTACAGGAACTCTTAAAAAGTTTGGTCATGTCAGACATGACCTTAGAAAGAAGTCATTTTAGCTATACTATGGCAATTTCCTTCTTATACCAATTCTGAGAAGGACATTCTGTGTTGCTTTCTAATGAGAAAATAGTAGCTATAAAATTAATTGCAACATAATTTTCTACAGGCCCTATATTAACAAATAATAGTTAATGCTCAGTCCATGACTTAGTTTATGGAGCCATGCTGCATTTTTAAAGAGCAAAACTATGGGGTCATAATTTCTGCTTAGTCAAATCTGACATTTGGTTAAAAATATTCTCTCTGCACAGGACCTTTGCTTTATTATTAGCCCTGAAGAAAATAGTTATGGAGAATGTCAGCTTGCTCACTGACCCATAGCGAGTCATTTTGGCACCTGACAGCACACTCAATTACTCTCAAACCTTGATTTCCAACTATCTTTAGGGGAATAACATCAGATCCTGATCATTACAGATATAACTCACTATTAAAGTTGCTTTCTGAAGAATACTGTGTCCATGAAAGATAATTGAACAAAAAACATCATTATAAGATAAATAAAAACAAAATATAAGAAACACATCTCTCAGACCAAGTACCCCAGGAAAATATCACCTTGCAGAGAAAAGGGATGGACTCTTAATTATAGTTAGAGAATAAGGTTGCATTATTACTCTAGTAATTACCTGAAAAATCCAGACAAATGCAAAACCCCTTCCTTAACTTCTTTTTTTCCTTGAAACTGCTTACCTCTATTTTATAGGTTTCTCCTGTTAAATTAAATTAAATTTAGCCTGAAGGTGCCTCCATAGTTTGAACTTCAAAGCAAACTGCAACCCACTTAGAAATATATTCTTGTAACAAAGAGTTAAGTCTCAACTGATCACAGCAGACAAGCTACAGCCAATCACAGGCAACCAGCTAGTCAACCACAGTCATGTAAGGTGCATGCCAAGCTGTAGTCAATCAAGCTGTTTCTGTAATCACTTTCTTTTTATGTCTATAAACACTGCCTGCCCAGGGTGCTGGATGGAACTCTCCTAACCTCTACTGTGTCAGGGTGCTGCCTGATTCATAAATTCTTCTTTGCTCAAATAAAGTCTGGTTATTTTCATTTGTTTAATGTGTTTTTCTTTTAACACTTCTATTGTTTGGAATAAAAGTCATCTTTTTTTTTTGAAGTATTTCTTTCCACAGGAGATTGAAGTCTATACTTTTCCAACAGGTAATAATAAAACAAGTCTTTACTTTGGTGGGTGAGTGATAAAATGTATCTTCAATTAACAAGTACTTTGAGGCACATGTAGTCAAAGTCTGAGTTTAAGACTTTCCAATTATTGAAAAAAAAAAAAACTTCATGGAGGGCATAGAGCATCCTAAAAGATTCATAGAGCTCAAGGAAAGGCAATTAAAAATAACCTTGCAAGCTATAGGGCTGAAGGGAAGCTTAAAGAAAGACAGAATGTGAAAAAAGAGAGCTATATGGAAGGAGCAGTAAAGAGAGGCTGAATAAAGTGGGCTGGAGGAATAGTTGTGAAAGAGTCACAAGAAGAAACTAAAATTTTAAGAGTTAGGCCAAATCAACCATTGCTTTTGTTAAGCTCTGGCCAGGCCATGTGTTCGTTGAGCTATGACTGCCATGCTTTTACTTAAGCTTTGGCCCCCTTCCCTACCTTGGGGAGTTAAATCTCCTCTCTTTCCAATTTGCTTTCTAAATAAACTATATTTTCCAATCTATTAAAAAAACAGTTAGACAGTATCACATATTGAAAATGCATGCAGGACAGTAAAGTGAAAAAGCAAGTCATTAAGCAACAAAGAGAAAGGAAACAAAATAACTTGAGGAAAAGAAGTAAAAGACACCAAGAGATATAAATGATCACTTAAAAAAAAAACTATCTGGCATTTATTCCTGTTTTGCCCTAGTAATTATCTGTCAAAGCTGAAATTATAGTATTCCTCTGTGATTCATTTTAATAGACTCAGCCAGGTGCATTATCTGTAAGCATTCTCATTCAGGAGAAAAATTAACCAATCATGGATCTGGATGTGAATTTAAGAGACAAGAATAAGTAAAAGCTCTCCAAATGATATTTACGCAGTGGTCCAATCAAAATTGCATAAATTACTGAATTCAATTGCCAGGAAAGGGGGTTAAATCTAATACAGCTAGACAGCTGAGCAGCTGCTTTCATGATTTAAATAAAAACAAGCTGAAACTCTTGCTGTCAGCTCAGTGATATATGACTTGTAATGGGATGTTTCCAACCTTCACTTCCATATGGACGCCTACACTTTAGGTAATACTCCCTGCCTCCAGTGCAACCAACTTTTCAGAAAACATCTGGGTCCCATTCCTGCTCTATTAGCTACAATGTTGCCTCCTACAAACACAAATGATTCATTGGATGACATCCCTTCACTTCAGGATCAAATTAGGGAGTTTCATTGATAATTTTATCATGTTTACAACCAGAGATACTATATGCAAACATGGCACACGTAATTCACAAAATTCCTTCACACAGTGTTCACACTGGTATAGATAAAATATTTAAGAGGAAAGGTGAATTTTAATGGTTGGAATATTAAAAAATAAAAACTATCCCTAACAGGCTAGAGTTTTTGTCTTATTACTCTCTTACTATTTTAGACTAGGTTTTCTCCATCTACACATTCCCCTTCATCCTCCCAAAAAATAACAATAAGGAAAGAAAAAATTCCAAACAGCCCTCTCAAAAGTGGGTTCAGCACAAGAGAAAAAGATGAGAACTTTGCCAACTTCACAAAATTTTTACTGATTTCGAGTTCAAATTTTTTAAAAAATTGATTTCCATATAAGAATTATGGGAAAATGAAAAGTAATATATAAAATGTTCATTATGAAAAGCAGGACATGTGTGTCCTGCAAACCAAACCAAGTGGAAGTTCATGTCTTCTAAAATATACTAGATTTCACTTTGTAAAAGGAATTAGAAATATTATTTTGATACTTAATACTTTGAGATTGTGCCTCCAAATGTGAATTTTTCATCTCACAACAGTTAAATACAAACCATATTTCTCATTTTTAATTAAACCCAAAGTAATATTATAAACTATAAAATTTACATTAATTCTTATTGTAAAACAAGAATGTCCACACAAAGGCACACACAAAATGTTAAGCCAAATGTTCTAAAATGATTATTTTCCACATTAAAAGACTACAGTGACAAAGAAAAAGGAGGAGGAAGAGACTGAAGAGAAAGCAAAACAGCAGTGGTAACAGCAGCGGCATATGGGTGTCTGGCTACAGAGGTTCAGAGATATTTGTGACAGAATATGAGGAAAAAAGACAAAATTTGTTCTATTTTAGTATAGCAAAATAGTGCAAAGTTGCTTACATTTCCCCCCTTACAGTGATAAGCTTATTGGTACTCTGCACAAATTCAATGTCAAAATAGTTTACCCATAGACAACCTAAGGTTCAGCTCCCGTTTAAAAACCTACATGTGATTTTTTTAGGTTTGAACATAGGAAGTTGTGGAGACTTGACTGGGCAGGTCTTACAGGGAAAGCTTCCCTCCTGACACCAGACTTGATGTACAGTTAGTGCACAGAAGTTTCTGAAGGGGTTTCTAGCCAAAGACTTTAAGCCCCCTGGGTGAGTCATGCGTGCTCTTTGACATATTTACATTTCTAGTCTAGGCAACTTCATTTGAGGTCTCGTTCTCTGAGGCTATGGGCAAAAGTCTTTTTCATTCCTCTGGGAAACATTGGAGTCACTTTCTCCCACTCTGACTCAATACCCAGTGCTTCGCATTCGGAACTTTGCTCTCTCCCTCCATCAGGGTCCATGAAACTGCTGGAGTCTTTTGTTCAGGGCTCCCTGGATAGTGAGGAGACCTCATATCCCTGCCTGTCCCCTGGCTTTCAATCTCTGCATCTTTCCATGTAGGAAAACAGAACTGAAGAGGTCCAACAGTCACTGGTGTTAGACTCTTGCCTATGTTAATGCACAGTTACAAGCTTAACGCTTTCACTTTTGGCTTGTTGCTTTAATCAGCTATTCCAATAGAGTGTTGCTCAGCTCTCTCCCAACTTGGTTGAGTCCTGTATCATAGCAATGAGCCAAGTTCACTCATTTACAACTTAGAGCATCTCCAGAAGATGGAGCACCCCAACATGTAGAATACCCCTTCCACCTACACTTAATTTCTCCTTAATTCCTGAATATATTTGATGGCAGTAGTGAGGCAAATAGATTACAGGAGATTAGGACCATAACTTCATTACATTGAGAAGTTTGCTCAACTGCTAATACATTTTGGAATTTTTGTTGATAATCAAAGCCTATAAACTGGAGAGTTTGATGTGCTTTGCTTCTACTTTTCTCTCTCTCTACCCTAGCATTGTAAGGCAGTGTATCTTTCTTGGTTCTCAACCTTCTCTACCTCTCTTAAGGCACAGATCAAATAGACATTTTTCATATCATAAACTTTCTTTGAAGACCTTTTTGTATTTAAAATAATAAAACTTTTACATTTTATTTTATAATGTCAATTGGCTGTAAGATAAAAATAATATGTTAAACATGATGTCATTCAAGAAAGTGTATCAAGGCTGGATGCAGTGGATTACACCTGTAATCCCAGCACTTTGGGAGGCTGAAGCAGAAGGATCACATGAGGCCAGGAGTTCAAGATTAGCCTAGGTATCATAGCAAGATTCTGTCTGTACAAAAAAATTTTTAAAAATAGCTGTGCATGGTGATACCTACCTGTAGGCTCAACTACTTCAGAGGCTAAGGCAGTAGGATAACTTAAGCCCAGGAGCTATGATTGCATCACTCCTCTCAAGTCTGAGTGACAAAGAGAGACTCTCTAAGAAAAAATAAGAAATGCAAATTAAAACTACACTGAGATACCACCTAACTCCTGTAAGGATGGCTATCAGCAATGACTCACAAAACAACAGATGCTGGAGAGGATGTGAGGTAAAGGGAACACTTCTGCACTGCTAGAGGGAGCGTAAACTAATACAACCTCTGTGAAAACAATTTGACAATTCCTAAAAGGTCTAAAAATTGACCTTCTATATGAACCCGCAATCCCCCTACTGGGAATATACCCGGAGGAACCCAAATCACTATGAAAAAGATACCTGCACACCTATTTTTTTGCAGCATTATTTACAATAGCAATAACATGGAACCAACCATGCAGCCTATTGAAAAAGGACTGGATTTTTAAAAACGTGGTACATATACACAATGGAATATTACACGGCCATAAAGGACAAAATTATGAACTTCACAGCAACTTGGATGGACTTAGAGTCTATAATACTGAGTGATCTGTCACAGAAACAAAGAACCGAGTATCAAATGTTCTTACAAGCGGACCTTGAACTACTATGGTAATACTATAAGAAAAGAATTAGCAGTAGCAGGAAACTGCTGGGGGTGGGGAGGTAGGATTGGTAGTAGTGGGAATCTGCTGAGGGCGGGGGCACACCTCATCAACAGGGGTACCTGCATGATGAACATGTGTATTCCTAACCCTGAATTGTACCCCACATCTTTAAAATAAAAAAATTAAGAAAAAGAAAAATATTTTCCTAAAAAATGAAGCACATCAGTGCTTACTCAACAAATCTGAAAAAAAAAAAAACTTCTGATGATTCTCTAGATTGCAAATTATTAATGTTGGCTTATTATTATGTCTTAGGACTCAGTGTATATCAGTGTTTATTCAACAGCTTTGCATAATAAATGACTCTAATCAATTGATATATATATTACATTTTGCAAAACAAATTCTAGAGGAGACAGTCAGAACTGGATTAAGACTATAGATATACTAGGCATTACTAAATGATCTGTGAGGATAACGTTACCTATCTTGCAGGGTTCTGTAAGGGTAAAATGAAATAATGTGATTTTTCAACACCAATTTTTCCTTTTCTTCTGCATCTCTTTTCCTATGTAACTGGTAAACAAGATGTGCAACTTTGGGCTTAGGTATAGCATAATGTTATAGCTGAACTAATACTAATTTGACAATAAAAAATAATGAAGCAGTAATTTATGAATTTTTTTTAGACTCTTAGAAAAGTGCCAATGGGGAATAATACACAGAAAACAGAATGTTGTTTCTTAACTTTCTCTCCAAATGCAAATTTGTCATATAATTGTATCTGCTTTCAATCTCTTTCATAAAATTGATTTCTTATTTCTCATCCTTCCACCTGTTTAATGTTTTTGTCTGTTTTCATTAACCTTCAAACTGATCTCTTCAATGCCAAACAAGGTTCCCTGCCCATCCTGTCACCCATTTGCTTACTCTGACCTGCAAATTCAATCTGCTCCTCACCAGGCCTGGGGAGTGGAAGTCTCCTGAGTATCCACCAGCGCTTGGGAAAATACAACTTGCGAAGCTAAGTGACTTGCACAAGGCCACAGATTCCAAAGGGAACAATAGATTTAACACTCCCTCTTTTCCTCTTCTTCCTTCTCTCCCTCTTTTCACTGTTGCTGTCCCAATGCTCTTTTTTAATAAACCCAACCACTTTAATCACATGTCAACATATCAAAGTACATGAGGCACAAAAACATGAGTCTTGTACCACTGCTTAAGTGAAGGACAAGAGGATTGGGTAAGAGTTTGGAGTGAACAGTTCATGAACGTCAAAGTATTTTACAAAGAAAAAAGTTCTGCCTTTATAACTTGGAATGGCTATACTAAGATTTAAAGAATGTGTGTTACACAGCCGTGAATAAAATATCTGCCAGTGAGTAGAATCCAAATCAAAGGAAGTTTTACCCAACAAAATTGCCTCAATTACTATTCAACACTTCATTACTCTAAAAACACAGTAATTACAACAACATTTAACTTTAAGCGTGGAAACCACACACACACACACACACTCTCTCTCTCTCTCTCTCTCTCTCTCTCTCTCTCTCTCTCTTAAAAAATCCATCTGGTTCAATCTATCACGTAAGTAGGTAGTCCTAGCAACAGCAACTGAGAGGAAAGAAATTTAAGGTGGAAGAAGGAGAAGGAAGAGTACAGAAATCCTAAAAAAAAATGGAATAAAATCATTTTAAAGAGTAAGTGGAGATTATAATGTATCAAATGGTGGCATAAATGAAATTTTATAGCATGATTTATATTATAAAACCAAACTATTATTTTAAAGAAAAAGCCATTTATGTTCAATTCATATGAACTGTGTTCCCTCTCCAAAAGGGCAAGAATTCTAAGAGAAAATTTGAAGGTATCAGGGAAGGAGAAAGGAAATTAAAAGGCTTAAAATCTATAGATCTTCACATGAGTATTTTATCTTTTTGTTTTGGACTGCTGTTAAGAAGTTTTATGAAAAACATTGTAAAATCTATAGAGCAAAATGAATCCATCTAAATTACCAGCTACAGTCTGGTATTGTGAACATTTGCCTGAATGGGTGTAAGGAACCATACTCTGTTCCTGAAATCACAATGTATATCAGACAAGGTCCAGGCAGGAAAACACAGCCTACTCTAGAAAGATTGAGGTAAGAATTTGGATGTGAAGAACCAGTTACAGAAGTGATTGGCAGAGAATAGAGGTTACTAGGGAAAGGAAGAGAGGAATAAGGATCTTTTGTTTCACAATTACAAGGTTTTGTTTTAGGTGATGGAAAAGCTTTGAAAACAGATAATGGTGATGGTTCTATAGCATTGTGAATATATTCAATGACATTGGACTGCTCACTTAAAAATGATCAAATATGTAAACTTCATGTTGTGTATATTTTACCATAATTAAAAATAAGTAAAGAAGTAGCTGACACAAATAACAAAGTTATGGCAACAAGAGAACCCAGGAAAACAGTGAGGCTAATTAAGAAATTGATGGCTGGGCTCGGTGGCTCAGCCTGTAATCCCAGCGCTTTGGCAGGCCAAGGTGAGTGAATTGCCTGAGTTCGCAGGTTCGAGACCCACACGGGCAACTTGGCGAGACCTCATCTCTACAATAAATAAATAAAAAATTAGCTGGGCATGGTAGCGCGTGCCTGTAGTTCCAGCTACTTAGAAGGCTGAGGCAGAAGGGTCTCCAGAGCCCAGCAGGTCGAGGCTGTGGTGGCCGGGAGCGTGCCACTGCACTCCAGTCTGGGTGACAGAGTGAGACTCCAACCCCCCAAAAAAAGGAATTGTCAATAGCGGTCTATTAATCATAACAAGAAAGCTTTGCTATCTAGGCTGGAAGACCTCGGAGAAGAGAATGGGATTACAGTCTGAGATCCAAAGTTCTAGCAGGACTGGAATCAGAGTAGAAGCTTTTGAACAGGAGCAGAAACCTCAAAGGAGACACAACCACTGCTGGAGATGCTACCCAAGCAAAGAAGAGAAAAAAATTCTCTGGTACATCCCTTTTCCAACAATTAATTTCCCACTGTCTCCCTGAAGTGGCCCAAACAAGACGGAAGACAGAGGATTAAGGGACCAGGCGATGCAGTTTGCAAGGTCCATTTCCTGCAGTGTGGAGTAAACCAAGAAAAACGCAGGAAATGAATTTGGAAGTAAACAAGTAATTAAAGCCCACACAACATATATCTCTTCAGTATTGGACGCATCTCAAATGATTCTGATCAAACATAATATGAGGATTTGAGCACAGTGTAAAACATATTAAGAAGTAAAGGTCAAAATAGTCACCTGCAACTTCACCATTAACCACAACCTCTGGAAAGGGGATTAAAAAGTTTTTTCATCCACTTAGCTTTTATGATCAAAGGCAAATTGATGTTTATCAAATAATTCAGAACTCGAATCTTCCCATTTGAGGTTCATTGTTGCAGTTTTCAAAGGATACTCCGCAGTTCCTTGCTATCTCTTGAGTACTATAATCTGGGTGAACAACTCTCACTACAAACGTTAGTATCACAAGTTTCTTTATATCCTCCTCACTTGCCTAGCAGAGAAAAGTCAAAAAAAATCTTGATTTGTTTATATGCTGATGGCTCAGTTCACTTGGACACTGGTCTTGCCTACATGCAAACTAGTCTCAAAATAGTCATCTAAGAAAAAAGTTTACTAAACAGTTCTTCATGAGACACTCTCGTGTTTAAAATCTATCTACTTTTATTTTTCTTATAGTATGAACTCTTAAAGTCTTCAGTCTATATCAGGGGCCAGCAATATTTTTCTGGAAAGGACCAAATAGTAACTTCTTTAGGTTTTGTAGGCCATGTAATCTCAGTCATGACAACTCAACTTTGATATCATAGTGTTAAAGTAGCCATAGACAATCTATGAACAGATGGGAGTGACTGTGTTTCAATAACTTGTTTTTTGGTTTTCTGGGTTTTTTGTTTTGTTTTGCTTTGTTTTTTGAGTTTGAGTCTCACTCTGTTGCTCAGATTGAAGCTCACTGACATACTCCCTCACGGCCACTGCAGCCTCAACCTGCTGGGCTCAAGAAATCCTTCCATCTCAGCCTTCCAAGTAGCTGGAACCACAGGCGTATGTAACCACACCCAGTTAATTTTTTGATATAATGTAGAAATGAGGTCTCGCCAAGTTGCCCAAGCTGGTCTTGAATCCCTGGGCTCAGGCAATCCTCTCCCATCTGCCTCCCAAAGTACTGGGACTATAGATGTGAGCCACTACACCGAGCCTCAATAAGATTTTATGTATATTGAAATTCTATTCTTTTGGTTTTTTTACTCTACAATAAACACGTAAAAGCATTCTTAGCTTGTGGACAATACAAAAACATAAGACTTGCTGCACACCTCTGATTTATAACATAAAATTTCTAAGATCGACCTCTGCCTACTTTTTCAGTTTTATCCTTTTTCATCCTTCACTCTTACCCTGCAATTTAGTTATGCCGAGACACTTGTATTTCTCCAAACATATCATGCCATTTACTACAAACTTCACCTGCCTCAGGTGACTCCTTTCTTTCTATAGATTCTACAAATGCTTGCTCAAGGTGTCCTTCCTCTGAGACGCTCACCCAGGTCCATGGAGCTATTTCATCCAATATTTCTCTTATAATCTCTTTTACTCTATAATACATGACTATTTCTAGACATGACTCCCACTGTATTGAAATTATGTATACATATTGTCTTAACCCTTACTTTTTGTTTAATGAAGACAAAGATCTTGCTATAGTTGTTTTCATCCCCAGAATTTTACAAGGTTTCTGGAGAATAGCCAATATATAATAAATAATTGTCCATTGAATGGAGTACTGATTAACTAAAATGAAAGTCAACTCTTTGTTTTACCAAGTAAGTAACTAGCATAAAGGTTGAACTTTACAGTGTCCTCATCTAGACCCCAGTAGGTCTGGTTTAGAGTGTCAACCTTAAGAATTCACTTCAGGTAACCCTCTCAGGTCCCCTCCGACTGTGGGAGCTTTTCTGTCCTCTCAATAAATCCTACTTAAAAAAAAAAAGAATTCACTTCAAGCTGAATGTTCATAGACAACTAGTACCATGACTGGAGAGGAGTGGTTCCTATTAGTATAGCTGTAGTCAGAAATAAATTGTGTTCTGTTTTGTTTTTCTAGAGACTACATTAATTATTATTTTATAAACAGATCCTAAAGAAGAAAAATATAGATTGAGACTACTATAGCCACCAATAACTATAAACCTTTGGGTACATGCAGTTGAAATGCTCAGAAACTGCACTGGTGACTTTTTGTCAACTTTATTTGGATATAAGAAGGAAGTAATTCACTTTGGAAAGTAATTCAAAACATTACTTTTATGGAACAAACTGGTAAACAAGGCAATACTGTGGTTCAGACAGCAATATTTACATGATTTTCTTTTTAAGGATAAATCAGGAGACTGTAAAGGATTTTCCTACCAAGGGTGGTTTATTTTCTCTGACCTTCAGTAGCTTCACAGAAAGGTTCTTAAGAAGCATTATTATCAGTGGATGGGACCTCAAGAACAACTTCACTTCAAATACTATACCAAATATTAAATAAAGGAAAACAATATACTGTGCTTTAGTTTCTAAGCAAGAGGGGTAGCATAAGGAATTCTAGTTTAATGTTGGAAAATATTACTCATGTGCAAAAATCTAAAGACATTGGAATGATTACTTAACCAAAGGCCATCACTCTGAAGGTCTTAAGGAAAAAGATAAATTCCTATCAGTTTGGGGTTGTTGAACAATGCTCTGTCTAGAAATAATTGGCACGATTTTATGTAATAACTTATTACCTTATATACCTCATTCGAAACTACATTCACATGCTGTTTATAAATAGAACTTTCTTGTATTTTCATACATTTGAAAGAGGGCATATGGTAATCCAGTGCTTTTTAACAGATCTGTCAGCAGAACCAAAAGAAATGAAAGGACTTTTGCTTGGTAGGTGTGGCAAAGGCAAATGAAGATCTCTGTCTTGAACTATCTACATCAGATGTTAGATGTGAAAATGCCATTCCAAGATCTCTGCTTTGACATAAGCAATATGTAGAGATCCAATAATCAGTTTGAGGACTGAAGTGTGTAACTCAATAGCTTAAAGAAGCCAGTCACAGATGATATAACTGGAAGTTTCAATGAAGTAAAAGGCAGCTAAGATAAGTCTTGGAGATATGTAACTAAAAAATGAAGAGATTAAAGGTGTTGCTCTCCTGTTACCTACTGGAAGCTGCCTGATTTAAAACAAGCAAGCAAACAAACAAAAAACATACATATGAATATCTGGAGCCTACTTACTAGTTAGTGGTTAAAAGTTGGTCTGACACCATGATTACAGGAAAACCAAACCAAAGGGCATGACAAGCACACCCATGACCTAAACTTGATCAGCTAAAGAAGTACCATCTAAGAAAAAAAAAATTTCCAACTCATTATAAAAAGTGATGAGATTGCTATGATTTAGGTGAAGAAGGATTCTATAAACCCTTTTCTTTTATAAGTATTGTGAAATCAACCTGCCTTATAACTCTTGGAACTTCCCTAAAGATTATTTTTCTATGAAACTCTGTGTGTGCACATATTCACACCAGACAATGGAGAGAGAACAAGAAGTAGCTTCCAGAAGCAGCAGCTGTGATTCAGAAAGTGTGGGTGGAGAAACGGTGTCTACCATGTTGTGTGTTTTTTCTTCTTTGGTGGGTCAAGCTTGTGTCAGAGTTCTCAAAAACATTTTCACCAAAACAGATGAAAGTAATATGAAGGAAGAAGCTCATGCAAGCTTCCTTTTCTTTATAGTTCTTTTGTCCTCTCATTTTTGAAAATAAATATTTAGTTGGTATTTAAGATTTTATATATAACTCTGTGACAATGTCTCTATAACATAGTTGGGTTATATCTAGAGAAAGGCAATTTTCTTGCATGTAGAATAATTTACATTTGGAGTCTGACCACACAAAACTACAAAATGTAGTCTGCTCATAAGGGGGAACATGATAGGACAGGGAAATTAAACGATATGCTTCTATAAGAATACAGTCAATATAAAAGTTGCAATGAACATTTCCCTTCAGTTGTAAAATAGTTAAAATTGTTTTTTAAATGATAGTTATCTATCTATCTATCTATCTATCTATCTATCTATCTATCTACTTACCTACTAACAAGAGAGAGACAGACAGTCTTAACATTCCTCTCAGTTTGACCAAACTAGACAAGCTTTCTTCATGACTATAGGCCCAAACTTCCTCCTATCCTTCCTTTACTTACAGTATTTACTTGAAAACACAATTGTAAGTTTTTTCGCTGCCCCTTTGAACGTAAATTTTCATTCTTGCCAGTTTTACAACTCCAGGTTGTCTTTCTCAGAGACCTGGAAGTCAACCTTTTGAAATGGAAAAGATGTACTGGTATTTACCCCAGTTTCTGTGGGAGGCACCTGACTGTAGGAAGTGTCAATTAGCAAACACAAATTGCCTAATCATATTCACCAACCTCCCCCTTGATGATCACCAATTCTTTCCATGAACTCACTCCAATATTTAAAATCCTTCTATCTTTGTTTCAGTGGAGTTGAGTTCAAATTTCTCTCCCTTATTGCAGTAGTCTTGACTGCTATTGCAATATTTTTGGATACATTTTTCCTTGGCATTTTAGCATATGTCTGCAGCAATTTTTCTTCTTCAATGCACACTTGCACACACAAAAATTGTTAAATGAAATTATTCTTTATTTTCTATTAAAATTATTCTATATTTTCTATTCAAATATTTGTATAAGTTGGTTAAAAGGTAAAAAGAAATACAATTGAATAGAAAGAATAAGCTTTAGTATTTGACAGTAGTGTATAGAAATTATAGTTAACAATAATTGTGTACATTTCAAAAATAACTAGAAGAGAAAAATTCAAATATTCCCAACACAAAAAATAAATAAATGTTTGAGTGACAGATAACCCAAATATCCTAATTTGAGTATTACGTATTGTGTCTGCAGGTATCAAAATATCACATGTATACCCAAAATAAGTACAACAATTATATATCAATTTTTAAAAATCAAAACTTTTGAAAAATATTCTTTGATTTTTATTTTATTAATAAATGTATCTATAGGTTATAGAAATTGTTTGAAACACAAAGGCAAAAAGATTATATAAATTAAAATGAATGTCTATCAACAAGGGTACCTACAAATGAACATTTGTATACCTAACCTTGAATTGTACCCCACATCTTTAAAATAAAAAATTTAATTAAATTAAAAAATTAACACCTGTGGAAAATAAAGATAATTCAAAGGGGTATGTTTTAGAAAATTAGAGAAAGCAAAAATTACACAACTTAAGAAAAAAGTTTCAATTTTACATTCTATTACTATAAGTAAAATATGTCCATTTTACACAAAAAAGCCATGAAAAGTTATAAGTATAATTAAATTTGAAATACAAAAAACACCTTAAATGTATTAGGACAACATATATTTTAATAATTATAGTACTACATGCCATGTATATTTATTAATCTACACATGATGTTTTGAAGTAGGTATCCTTATCCTCCATTTTTCAAATGAGAAAATAGAAGCACAAGAACGTTAAATAACTTGCTCAAGGTCACCTGGCAGAGCTAAGACTCAGGAAGTCTGGTTCTATATCTGTGCCATTTATGTTCTTGAATGTCCACTCTCTACATGTCAACACAACTTATTGATGACAAAAAGCTGTGTTTGTGACTTACTGTTCAAAGGGAAACACCACCTCAAGAGATTTGAGAGTATGTCTGAGGAGAGAATACAAGGTCAGAATCTGACAGAAATTGGAAATAAGTCTTATGGTAGGTCTTTCAAAGTGGTGTCTTGACTAGGAATGAGTATACATCAAGATACAACAGTCTAGAATTAGTGAAAACAGCTAGGTAATGATATTCGAGGCAAAGGATTTAAAAATTCTTAGGGTACAAACTGTTGTTGATGAAGAATGCTCAACTGGAAGTTCCTGTAATTAAATATGAAGTGATTTGCCTGGGATAAAGTCTCTAGAGACAGGAAAGTTGTGCTGACATTGGAATAATAAAAGTCATGTTACTGTCCATAGCAATCGGGATAGAGGTTAGTTAATTCTGTTCTCAGTGTCCAACTATGTGTGGGGGGGGGTACAAGGTCCTCTATAACTCTTAAAAGAATCTTACAGCAATTTGTGCTCTTTTTTTTGAGTTGGAGTCTCACTCTGTCGCCCAGACTGGAGTGCAGTGGCCGCTCCCGGCCACCGCAGCCTCGACCTGCTGGGCTCCGGCGATCCTTCCTCCTCAGCCTTCCAAGTAGCTGGAATTACAGGCATACGCTGCCATGCCCGGCTGTTTTTTTTGATTTTATTGTAGAGATGAGGTCTCGCTGCCCAGGCGGGTCTCGAACCCGCGGGCTCAGGCAATCCACTCACCTCAGCCTCCCAAAGGCGCGGGATTACAGGCTGAGTCACCGAGCCCGGCCAATTTGGGCTTTTTTTGAAAACAGTATGACTGCCGCTTAATTCAACTTTGTTAGGTTGACATTTTAATGAGTTTCAAGCAGCATCCGTGTTAATAAGCCAATCAGGACAACCTGTAAATTAATCAAGATGTTTTTATAAATAATTTAACTTGTCATCAATTAACTCTATGCAGGTGTTTCTTATTAATAGGTAAATCTACATATTAAAATGAAAGTTATGGAGGTGTGCATACTTTGAACATATTATTGAATTAAATAATGCTGTTTAATGAACTTCACTGTTTTCTAGCCTTTGATGTAAACCTTATAGTTTTGGCCAGAATATGTATGAACAGGCTGTTTGCATATGTGTATTGTCTCATTCATACACTTGAAACTAACACTTTCCCTTGAAAGTATTTTGCTGCTTTATCTTTTGTTGTTGTTGTTGTTGTTTTTTACTCATTATTAAACAATAACTGTTACTGCCAGTAGAAACTTTGAAGAGAGAAATGTACTTTTTCTTAACAATCAAGGTACATTAAATGCATAATATAATGAACACATTTATATGTGTTAAATATATGCCAAATGTCTGGTACACCAGGCTTCTTCATTTAACAAATAAAAAAACAAGACAGCAAAGAAAATTTGAATTGCAAATAAACAATAAATGTGTTTTTAGTATAAGTATGTTCATGTAGTATTGGGACATAGTTATATTTTTAAAAATTAGTTGCTTATCTGAAATTTAAATTCAATTGAACTTTTGTATTTTTATCTGGCAACTCTCCTTAGTGACCAGTTTTCATTTGACAAAAATTGAGAGAATTAATACCAAGACAGCACACACTTCTTCTATCTCAATCACTTCTAGCAATTTCCTTTATATGATTTTTTTCTTATACATAGGCTACTACTTGAACTTAAGTACACAGATAAAGACAGACCCAGGGTGATGTTTTATCCTATAGATAGGTATAACTTAGTCTTTCTAAGGTTAAAAAGCAAAGTCAACCTAAAAAAAAATTATATTATTAATACCATCTTGCAATACAGAAAAAATCATGATTTTTCTCATATTCCATATTTCTAATAAATACATACTGCCTGGTTAAAAGTGCAACCTATGGGAGCAATTTTTGCAGATCTAAGACATTATTAAAGGGAGAGAATAAAAAAATGCCAACCATTCCTGAACATGTGCGACATGCTCAGATCCATACTAGAAGATTTAAAACACTTCTGTTGTTGTTTTAAAAATTGTATTATTTAATTTTCACAATATCCATTTCTTTTAAATTTATTTTTAAATGAGAAAACTAGTTTAGTGGAGGTAACTGATTTCTTTTGGCTACAGGACTTGTGTAGTCAAAGCAGAATTTGAGTTATACTTTTCTTTCTCTATTAAACACATTTGTCCATCATACTACTGGATCTAGATTTCTTTCAACTCTAATTAATAGCCATATTGAATGCATGTTGCTAAAAAAAAAAAGAATAGTCTATACCAAATAATGTCAGTCAGTTCCCACCAGGAAAGGTGAATACTCAAATATAACATGCTCGCTTTGGGAAGACTGATCTTGTATCAAGCCAATATGGTAACATCCATCAGCCAAGTGAAGACTAGGGAAGCCAAGTGTAGGTAACCTTAAAGTAATGATGACTTCCATATTAAAATAAAACTCTCTTCTATTGACTTAGCTGTGCTCTTCTCTCTACTCTTAAAAAGAAAGATGACTGATATGATGGGTCAAAGATGAAGGCATTCACCCAAACCAATCATCAAAAAAACTTGCTAATCAAGCAAAACTAAGTTTACTAGATGCACTTCACCAAGGAGTAACACCACCTAAAAGAAACATAAGAATCTTAGTGTCAATGAAGAGGAAAATCAAAGAACGATATTTAGTGAGTCTGAAAAGGGAGAGAACTATTTGGTATTGTAAAGTTCATAAAAATAACTCATGTAAAATAGTAGTTTTGAATTTGAGGACACAGCTAGGACTGAAAGCTAGTCTTGATAAATCAGTATTAGTCTTGGTAAATAAGCTATCTTAGTTTGTATACAGTCTTGCCACCAGAAGCAAGTATGTCCTTGCTTATCTCATTATTGTTTAGCATAAGGACAGGAAGAGAAGCAAATTTGGTCCTGTTGCTGTTTAGTGAGGATACAGAGAAGTATATTGGTTTCAGATTTTAATACTTTTATAGATTTAAGGCCAGTAGAGAGGCCTGGGCTGCCTCTACCTTGACATTTATCCCTATGGCCACTGTCCCACTACCACAAACACCATCCCAAGGAGACAGCTAGTGATGCCCTAGATCTTAGTAATACCATCTTGCAATACATAAAAAATCATGATTTTTCTCATATTCCATATTTCTAATAAATACATACTGCCTGGTTAAAAGTGGTCTCTTCTCTCTTTCTCTCTGTCTGTCTTTCTGTACCTTCATCCTTTTATCATAACTTTGTCTGGACTTTCCTTTGTTCATCATCAGAAGGATAACACAAAGAGGACTAAGTTTTGGATGTTGGCTTAGAAAATAGTTAAATGATGATACTTCAGCTAGTTATAAAATTATCCAATGAGTATATTTAATACAGGAAATAAACTCCTGGTTTCATTTTGTTTCAGACAAGCAAGGCTTTGAGATCTATACCTTAGCTATTGAAAATTGCTCCCTTTTTCTTTTTACTTTGTCTTCTAGGTATTTATTTATTTTGGAGACTTCACTGGTGGCTCCAGGTAGTAAGATGAGCATAAAGCAATAAGGTATTTACAGGGTAGAATATGAATGTTTGGGTCATGATAAGAGGAGGAATTTGGGGTATACAGGAGGAATAGTACACCTGCTATATAATTAGGAAGTAATCTGGTTTCTAAGATTGTGCTAAATTATGGTATATTGATTTTCTATTATTGTGTAACAAAATATCACAAATTTAATGTCTTTTAAAACTCTCACTTATTGCTTTATATTTCTATAAGTAATAAGTCCAGATAGGTCCAGATAAGTTCCTGGTTTAAGGTCTCACAAGGTCAAAAACAAGATGTAGGCTAGGTCAAGTCCTTATCTGCAAGTTCTGAGAAAGCGTCAACTACCAAGCTAATTTAGTCTGTTGAAAAAATGTAGTTATTTGAGATTAAAAGATGAAAGTCTCTGTTTTCTTGGTGGTCTGTCAACTTCTAGAGGATGCCACATTCCTTGACACACAGCCCCCCTCTAACTTCAAACCAGTAAGCATGCTACATTGAATTTTCCTTAAGCTTGGGAAATCTGAGACTTCCTCTTCTGTTACCAGCCAGAGAAAACTATTTGTTTTAGAGAACTGACATGATTATATTAGACCCAACCAGTTGTCTATTTAACTCAAAATCAACTGACCAGTAAGCTTAGTTACATCTTTGCAAAATCAGGGCATGATATATACATATTGTTATATTCACAGTTATATAATCAAGGCAGAAAGTCATGGGGACCATTTTAGGATTCTGTTACCTGGAACTCAAGAACAATCAAAATAGATTTAAATGTCCTCTAGTTCATGAATGATTTTTAGTTATATACAGGGAGTACTGGATTCAAATTATAATTCTATCCACAAGCAAGTACTTTACATCATAGGATTAGAGGTATTGAATCTAATTTATTTTTAACTCAGTGTTTATAATCAAGTAATCACTTAGTAATTGGTAATATCAATAAGCTTATTGCTGCAGGAAGAATACAAGAGACTAATGAGGCTGAGCTTCTAACTGGTTGTTATCAAAACCAGTACCTAGTCTGGGCATATACTCATATTGGTCCCAGAAACCAAGGCAGAGAGTTTCATTGATCACTAAACCACTGAGTTACAAACTACATCATGTAAAAGGAATTAAGCATTTCTATGGGTAATTAACAAAACTGGGATTGTGTTAATGAAGGACTGAAATATTTGCATGATTACTGCCTTCTCAATTATAGGGTAAAAAATCTTCAGGTGAAAACACATGATAATCCAAAAATATAAAGTAAATACGTGAAAAACTAAACAGAAATGTTACCTGACAATTATGTTATCTTAGCTATATTAAAACAATAAAATGATTCCGTTTATTGAATTATAGAAATGAGGTAAATGCTGTTAAGCATACATAATGACAGATACTACTACAATATTTTATCAGACTCATAAGTCTAATTAAATCAAAGATATAAAACAAATTTAAAAAGAAAACAAGTGTTATTGGTAGTGATTGGGAGGAAGATGTGGGTGGAAACAGTTGAGAGGAGTTTCAAATATCACTTTTAAAGTCTAATTTATTATTTTGTATTTATAATTATATGCACCCAAAAGTAGATATTTAGGTTTTAAAAATGTTTTTAATATTAGCACACTGAGACTGGTCAGATCTCAAGGGATTGCTTTTATAATCCTACCTTTGAGATCCAAATCATCAGGAAAATGAATATCTTTAAATTAAATCCAAAGTGTCTTTTTAGAGTTGGGTGGTAAACATTAATCAATATTTCTTTGTTCTTCTAAGCAACTACAGTATTATCCTCTAGCTACAGTATTATCTTCTAATTATATCATCTGAAGACTCAGAAAAGTGTCTGGTTAAAATTCATAAGCCCTAGTTACACAGAAATCTTATGACCTAGATTTTTTTCCCCCACCAGGTAGAGCAAAAAGTTAAATCAATCCAGACCTATCTATTTTATCCCCTGTTTGGGCCAAAATTTCTGTTTTTCTAGTGTTGGCACATAATCAAATAGCTATGGATAACATAAACGTCATTTGACACTAAGCTGAGTTTGCATGACCATGGCTGGAGAGTTTCAAAGGGAGAAATTACACAGTGATCAAAACATATGACAATTTAGCTTTAAATTGGATTTTAAATATTTTAAGTAGTAATATAAAAACCACTGAGTTGTTTAGTCAAACGAGGTTTTAGGAGTCATCAAAATCTAGAAAGACACCACTTCTAAAAATGTACAACCTGTATATATTTTTCAATTCATGGGAAATTTCAAGGGTACAGCAAGTAAAAATGCCTACAATTATTCCTAAGTCACTCATCCAGTTCTGTCTTCCACTGTGCTATCCATCTGTAGTCTAGGCAACCACGTGATATTTTCCAATCATTCCCTGAACTTCACTTTCCTGACCAGGGGATTTTGAAATTTTTTCTATATGGAATAATCTTCCCCTGCATCTGCATACTTTAAACCATAAATCAATCACAATCTCATCCTCGGGACATCCCTGAACTCTTGTGAGCTTAGAAATAATAGGTCTCTTTCTATGTCATTTTGCTCAGGACTCCTAGCAAACCTTGTATAAGAAGCCAATGGTGCATATATATTAGGTTATTGTGTGTAGTAAGAAGTGAAAATAAAATACATATATAAAGAAGTGAAAATAAAAAACATAAAATAGGAGAGAAAATAAATGTTCTCAATGTCTGCTTTTATCTACCAACTTAATTCTTAGAACCAGGAGATTGTCTATTCAAAAGGTATTCAAATAGAACAAATAATACCTTGAATAATTATTGTTTATTTATGGATATTATCTCCTTTACTTTTTTTCCTAGAACAGGGACCATACATTATTTATCTTTTTTATCCCATTCCTGATTTTGTATAGATTATGCCTAGGGGCACTGCAAAACGCCACCACTTCACCTCCAACCTCTCCCATTAAGGTACATTCTAGAACAAAAGCTAATACAAATCAAAACAAAGATAACAAATCTTTCTATTCTCTAGAAATAATAATTTACATCGTAAATAGACTAATGATGAAACCAGGACTTTTTTCCTATCTTAATCAAAGATAATATTTATTCATCTCAAGGAGTTTACAATATAACTAATTTTAATTGATTTATTATTGTGAAAATAATAATATAACTCATTCTTGGACTATAAAAGAAAGCGTTTTAGAATCAAAAAATTAAAAGTCAATGTTAGGCTTTGGACTCCCAGAATAAGAATATATTCCAATCACTTGGAAGTTCTAGTCCTCTAGTAGATAAGTTTATTGTATATTATATAATGCATTCCAGTACAAATTTTTGTTTTCTTTGACTACAATGAAAAGTGCCCTTCCTTCCAACTAATCTCTTACTCTACTAGATTACTGATGTCATCGCTATCTTTTTTCCCCCATGAGGTCTGGGACTTAAGAATATCCCTTTCAGCCGGGCTTGGTGGCTCAGCCTGTAATCCCAGCACTTTGGGAGGCTGAGGTGAGTGGATTGCCTGAGCCCGCGGGTTCGAGACCCGCCTGGGCAACTTGGTGAGCCCTCATCTCTACAATAAATAAAAAAATTAGCCGGGTGTGGTAGCGCGCGCCTGTAATTCCAGCTACTTGAAAGGCTGAAGCGGAAGGATCGCCGGAGCCCAGCAGGTCGAGGCTGCGGTGGTCAGAAGTGGCCACTGCACTCCAGTCTGGGTGACAGAGTAAGACTCTAACTCAAAAAAAAAAAAAAAAAAAAGAATATCCCTTTCTTTACCCATTGACCTAAGGAAATACTAGGATAGCCTAAATTAGAGTCTGAGCTAGTCTAACTGACTAAGAGAGGGCATCTGAGATTTGCAGCCTTCTAAATTAGGCCTAGATTCCTAATTAGCTCAACAGGGAGCACAATAGCACTCAGCACTCAGCTTTCTTCTTTATTTTAATCCTTCCCGGCTTGGCAGAACAATCTACAATCATGAGTCTCAGCAAAAATAAATCTCTATCATAGAGTTATCGTACACCATAAATATTCAGAACCTAGAATCATGAACCTATAAATTGAAAGGGTCTCATAAATCTGTCCTGAATATCCAAAGTTATGGACTATTTTCTCTGTTAAAAAAGGAGAAAATTCCACAATGATTACTCATGATAATAATCACCTTTTTTTTTTAGTTAATTAAGAATATTATTTAACTCTACATACAAATCTAATTTGCCAATCCAAAAATAACATAAATGCTTGCATTTTCCTCCCTAGGATTAGTACAGAAACCAAAGCTTAAAGGAATAATGGAGGAAGAGAACGGAATCCCCAAAAGCATTAAATAATAGGTCTGCATTGTATAGATCATCATCCCCAGACAATCAGACACTACATAAATGTTTCCATTGTCCATTTCCTTTATTGCACAAACAATGAAACTGTCCTGTATGATTAAGGGATGTCTTCCCATGGAAAATAAAAGTATTTTCCTAGAACACATCACTGAAGGCTTAAAAAAAAAGCTGATTAATGGTTCATCTGTTTCATCAAAAGCCCTCTATTACTAAAGATAAAGAAATTATGCAATAATTCCAACTGCATTTTTAGGGATTAAATTTTATGCCAAAATGATTACGTATTCCAGCAATATCTCTCTCAGGATGTCAGTTTTACAAAATAGCTTTGAGTGGTGAAAAAAAACGTATTTCCAAACCAAATTTGCTGTATTTGTTACTCAATATTAAATTGTTTCACTAATGAATAAATTTGTTTCTTTGAACTGCTATTAATTAAAACAGTTCTACAAAAGATGTTTTATATATTGACTTTTTGAGAAAACAATTACTGATAAAACCATATTTTGTATATTTTTTGATTAGGTAGATTTTTTAAATTGCCATTAGAGTTAATGAGCATAACTTGAAGTTTATTTACGTTCCACAAATGGTCTGCATTCTTCTCCAACAGAAGACAGACACTATCAAATAGAGTTTTCTCAAATTCTTGTAGCTCCTACAACATGTATATATTATACAAATTAATACCCATCTATATAGGTGTGTATTCACACACAATCACACACATATATAGATGCATCCCCATACTTCATATTTGTTCTGTCTTATCTCTCTTCTTTCCATTGTAAGAGGGCTTCAGTTGATTCCTCCCCTGTGCTCCAGACCCAATATCTAACTCTTTCTTTATACACCTAGTTGTATGCCAAATACCTTCTTTCTTTCTTGAACTAGAGCTTATCACTCTCTATTCCACCTTCAAACAAGCTTAAGACTCCATCCACTTCCCCTTTGCCCACCTTCTAGCTAGCATTCTTTTCCTCCCCTTGAAAGCTAAACTTCTAAAATGCATATTTCATGTCAATGTCCTACTTTCTGGCTTCGCATTGATGCCTTAGACCAAAATAGTTATCTATTTCCCATTACTCCTATAATCTCTCCTGAACATGGAACCAAGGGTCCCTGCTGAATCATCTTGTCACCCTTAATCTTATGTGGCATCTAGACAGCATCTGCTGCTGTTAACAATGCACTTTTTGAAGCTCTATCTCTTTAGTTTTCAAGATATGATTCTCAGGTTTTCTTCTGATTTTATTGAACACTCAGTTTCAATTTTCTTCATGGCCAAATAAATATTTATTTTTAAAAATGACAAGTTCAAGTCGGGCTCGGTGGCTCAGCCTGTAATCCTGTGCCTTTGAGAGGCTGAGGTGAGTGGATTGCCTGAGCCCGTGGGTTCGAGACCCGCCTGGGCAGCGAGACCTCATCTCTACAAAAATATATATATATATATATATATATATCAGCCAGGTGTGGTAGCGCATGCCTGTAATTCCGGCTACTTGGAAGGCTGAGGCGGAAGGATCGCTGGAGTCCAGCAGGTCGAGGCTGCGGTGGCCGGGAGCAGCCTCTGCACTCCAGTCTGGGTGACAAAGTGAGACTCCAACTCAAAAAAAAAAAAAAAATTACAAGTTCACTGGCTAAAAGGGGCAAATTATAATTAATCATAATAGTTTCTTATGAAATCTATAAGAAAAATAATTCATATATCACTAGTGGAAATAAGAATTAAAATAATTATTTCAGAAGGCAATTTAGCAGAATTGTTTCAAAAGCCTAAAAAAAGTCATTCAAGTCTTAACTCAATATGATTCTATTCTTAGAAGAAAGGAAAAAAGCCTAAGGAAACAATTATGAATATTTGATATAATTTATCAGAACATTCATCTCACAGCACTGGTCATACAAGGAACTTGATAAACAATTTAAATATCCAACAATAGAGAAATAAAGAAATTATAGTTTAGCAATACAAATAAGTATTAGGCAGAGATTTTAAATGATACAAATAATTATATGTATCTACATTCACAATATATTTTCAAGTTAAAAAGATAATAAAACTATATGTTAAGTATAATCTTGCTATTTAAATAAAGTGTATGCATTCAAACTGAAAATATTATAAATTTAGAGCTTGGCCCCATCCCCACCTACGCTTTTAAGAAGAATCTGCTAAACCCCAAATAGCTCTGAAGAGGTAGGGATTTTTTAAATAGCCAAAAAGCAACAATGTTCATTAGTTTGTAACCAGAAAACCCTGCAAACAAACCAAATGTCCAAGAGTGGCAAATAGTTTAATAAATCATGCTTATCAATATTGAAAAAAAAATTAGAACTTCAAGTGGTGACTACTAATTCATACTGTTTGGAGGAACTACAGATCTTTTTTTTAATTTAGGAATTTTAAAAAATTCTACATAAGCAAATATTATTTTTACCATACGGGAATTATAATAAATGCTTCATTTTAAGCTGCTAGCATATTTATTAAGATAACTTGTTTTTTTCTCTTCAGACAGATATTCAGAAGTTAATGAAATAAGTAAAAGTTGCTATTATATAATATTATCTTATTCTGCTTCCTATTTTGCATATTGAATATAATTTTTTTAAAAAGTTTGCCATGCAAGTTAGGCTCAGAAGAATTTATAGTACAAAACAGTGGCCTTTCAGAGATGATAAGGGAAAAAAGTCAATGCAATATGTTATCAAGGTAGTCAGAAAAAAGGTAGGAAATATTATACACTGTGGATTATATTTTTAGTCTTCCAATACCAATAGCTAATATTTTTATTGATCAATTTATGAGGCAAGGTGCTAAAGACTTAACATAAACTATCTTTTTATTTTTCAAAACAATATGATAAGGTAGATATGTGCTATTACTATCCAAATTTTAAAGATGATGAAAGGGATCCTAAGTTAGATCATTTAGCATGAAGTTCCTAGGTCTTGAATTTTGTCTGTCTCCAGAATCTGTGTCTATTACTATGGAATCTGTCCTCTAGAGAGAAATTATTGTTACCAAAAATGTACACATATAACCCAGTTTTAGAAAGTGGAAAGATATAAATGACATTTACAGTGTTTAGATAGAATATTATTATTTTAATAAGTGAATAACCCACTTTTAAATTTATTAAGATTTCAAATGTTGAAAAGATAAAATTTGTAATACAAGTACAGTCTCCAAATTATAGTTACATTTTGTTAATATGCAACTTACAGATTATATATATAAAATATCATTTTACACAGATGAATAGCCCTTGTCCCATTAACAATTCACCTACAAAGCCATATTCTAATAACTCCCAGCATACACAGACACACTCACACTTAAACAATTCCATTATAATTATAATATACTGTTTACAAAAATACAGAAAAGGAGTTTATTCTGAGAAGTAATAACACAATATTTTTTCCCAACATGGCCAAATGTTTCTACTTATTTTACTAGTTTACACAGTACCAGCTAAAGATTTAATTATTCATTCTTTCATTGATTAAACATTTTCATGAATATTAAAAGATTACTGGACATTGGAAACAAGAGATTCACAATTGACTTCAGTTAGAAGCAGAGGTATAAATGACAACTGGAAAGGTGATCTGATAGAAGAGTAATACAGTAAACAAAGGAAGAATGCCTATCTTAGTCAAAGAATGAGTTGAGGGGAGAGGAAAATCAAAGAAACCTTCCCAGAGAAACTGGAGAAGGTGAATTCTTTTTTTTTAAAGTGAGAAAGCAGGATTTATTAAGAAGACGAAAAAGCTCCCACGAGAAGCAAGAAATCAGACAAGCAGTAGAGTCACAGAATGTCTCAAACAGAAGAAATTACATAAGTGTAAACATAATGCAAGACTGGACATAAAAATCATTAGCTGCTGTGGACACAAGAAGAGTTTAAATATGTCATAAAGAAGTATCATAAAGTTAATGACCCAGCATAACACATTTTTTTCCAGCTCAGATTCTAGTCTGGAAATACTTCTATTGTTTTCAAGGATTAAATTAACAAAATTCATCTTGCAATAAAAATATGGGATAGAAATAAGGATCACATAGAACACATAGGCAGCAGTTAGAGAATGATTATAGTCTACAGAGGCATTGAAAGTTATAGTAAAAATAAGGATTTTAGGAACAGGGGTGGCATGGAGTTTCAACTCAAATGTCAGTTGCTATTCACTGAAAATAGCTGTGATGAGAAAAATTCCCATTCCTGTCTAGACCATGGATGGGGCCAAGTGGTGGCTTGTGAGCCTGTGGATTTACTCTTCAAAGGTAGAAATTTTAGAGCTACTACTGTACCAAACTCAGTGAATGAGTGATACAAAAAATAACACTTGTCCTAAACATTGAACTTGAGAGTGATGACACACGATACACATATTACCTCATGACTATATCTGGGCAACAACACAGGCTCCATTTGGGAGAGTGACAAGAAATGATGAAGAATGGGTACATAGATGTCATCAGAATGTTGCTCTGCTAGCCTCAGGAGTCTTGACTTTAGTGAAGTGCAGAGTCACTGAAGAACTTTAAGTAGGGAACAATGTGATAATCCCATTTCTATAATGTCAATCACCACGCTATAGGAAAATGTCCTGTTTTACTCTCTGATTTCTTCTTTAGACTTGAAACTCTTTGATAACAAAAGAAGATATGGTGTCTGTATATCTGTATCTTTATCCTCTTGGAAAGTTCAATTTAATGAATGAGTATTGATAACTTCCTATCCACCATTTAAGGAAAAACATTAAAGGACACCAAGGAACCTATAAGACTATAAGACTTTGAAGGACTGGCCAGAGAAATCGAGTGTGTGCCACAGAAACCAAGAGGATAGAGATTTTTTTTCAAGAAAGAGTTAGTATTCATCTGTGTGAACATTTGGCAATAATTATGTTAAGAGCTGAATAATGGGCACCAAATTCAGCAATTGGAAAGTTATAGCTGATTTTAATGACAATATAACAAAGTTTGTGTGGAATTCAATTTCAGTGGGTTTACAAGTATAAAAGGTGGCAGAGAGTGCAGCCTATCCTTGAGTGAAGGAGTAGAAAGTGGAAACGTGTAAAGTTGAGGGTAAAATCATTGGAATTAATAAGGATCTCCTGAATATTAGAATACCTATAGAAAGATACAAAACTACTTTGTTATTTAGAGTATGTGAGACTTTACTTTGTCATTGTTTTGCTGCTAGTGCATACCTGTTGTGTTGAAGATGTGATGGCTCTAATCAGAATAAAAGTACATTTGAAAAGGTAATTCTAAAGTATAACATTCCTTTTTTTGAAAAATCATCCTTAGCCAGGCTCGGTGGCTCAGCCTGTAATCCCGCGCCTTTGGGAGACTGAGGTGAGTGGATTGCCTGAGCCTGCGGGTTCGAGACCCGCCTGGGCAGTGAGACCTCATCTCTACAATAAATCAAAAAATCAGCCAGGCGTGGTAGCGCATGCCTGTAATTCCGGCTACTCGGAAGGCTGAGGCGGAAGGATCTCCAGAGGCCAGCAGGTCGAGGTTGCAGTGGCCGGGAGCGGCCACTGCACTCCAGTCTGGGTGACAGAGTGAGACTCCAACTCAAAAAAAAAAAAAAAAAAGAAAAAGAAAAATCATCCTTCACTTAAGGCAGGCCTGAATAGAATATGCTAGAGCAAGGTTTAAATAGTATGAAAGCCTGAATATGTATTTATTTAGTTATTATTCATTCATTCATTCATTTAGAGACAGGGTTTTGCTGTGTCTCTAAGTCTCCAGTCTCCTAGGCTGGAGTATAGTGATGCAATTATAACTCGCTGCAGCCTCAAACTCCCAGGCTCAAGCAATCCTCCCACCTCAGCCTCCCATGTATCTAGAACTACAAGCACGTACCACCATGCCCAGCTAATATTTGTTTAGTAGAATCAGTGTTTCACTATGTTGTACCAGCTAGCCTCGAACTCCTGGCCTCAAGCATTTCTCCTGCTTCCATCTCCCATGAGTTCAGGGATCATAGGCATGAGTTACTGTGCCTAGTCAAAGGTCTGGATATGTAAAAAAAGAGTTATAGGATTATGAAGGAAGAACATAAAGGATGAGGTAAGATATGAGATATAAGGTACATCCATTTCCCCAAATTTTCTAGAACCACACTCATGTCTGGGAGATGGATAGGAAACTCTCTTCTCTCAAAACACGTTTCCCAGATGTGAAATCAGGAAAGAATTATGTCCTAATATCATCAGTTCAATGGTTTCTAAAATTTAGCTTGCAAACTTTAGACTTCTAACATTTTTTCTTAGGAAAATATCCAAACAGAGGTTTTAAATCCTGATTTAGAAAGTATCTTTTGATAAACAGCCTTTTCACAAGATTGCATCTGTCAGTATTTATTCTGGGCTAGTAGACAAGTGATTACATTCTACTCATGAATTTGTTCTCAATCTTTTAGTCAATGTAGTTGAAGTCCTTAACAATTTACAATAACTGTGCTGAGTTACCACATTTTGTAAAATTATTAACTAAAGCCCAATATTCATATTCATCGTCTGACCTAGGATCCCCTAGCCAATCTCTGGGGAACAATGTCTGTGAAGTCCTGTTTTAAACCATCAACATTTATTAATTTTTCTTAAAAATCAAATGGTTTTTCAAAAAAGTTTTTATTGGTATTCCCACTGCTATAATAAGAATCCTAATGCACTCAAGGAATGGCTAGATTTACTTGTTAAGAAAATCCAACTCAGATACATGGAAAACTAAGGCACACGTGACTCAAGTAGCAAAATATGTGCTAATTATAAAATTAATGATGGTCTGTTTATTTTGTCCTAGGTAGGATAACAGTCCAGCAGCATTCAAGCATTATTGTGACGATCTGATGCTTTGATAATATATTCCAATAAGTGGAAGACTCAGAAAGAAATGAGCCTAAATATAAATTGAATCACACACACACAGGATGAAAACACACACACTCTAGTTTATACCACTGATTTGCAGATATAAATCTGAGGGTGAAGAAACTCTGGAGATGACCATTTAAAATCTTTTTAGATTTACCCCTAAATTTTATCATAGGATTAAACAGAGCAAGTAGAGTGAGATGAATAAATGAAAAATTTATATCTGAATGCTTCAGCAGGTAAATATTGCTGTTGAACCAACAAAGTTTATAAATATGTGTACCTATGTGTTTTTATTCCGGTCTGTTTTGCTTGAAAATGTTAAGATGATAATTGACAGTTCAACTAGAATATCAGCTATCCTAGCCACTAGGCTGTCTCTTTCTTTGGAATATCCCATTCTGGTCTCAGCAGCTACATCCCCATAACATGGCCCTGTTTGGTTGTCTGGCTCACAAATCAGGAGTGCACACCCGACCAAATATAAGCCAATTAAATTCTTTCTCATAGAGATTTGAAATTTTGGAATTAATCAGCAACTAGAGGTTTTACCAATAAGGGACCAACCAACCAGGAAAATAAACACTGTCCTGAGTAATTATAACAAGAAGAATTTAATGTAAAACATTTGTTATATCTTTGATGAAAGAGCAAGGAAAACAAACAGGAGAGAATGAGTCAATGGTTAAAGGAAGCTACCACATCCTTAGATTGGAGGAAAAAAAGCAGGGGTAATATTACCAGCATCACTGGGGAATCAAACAGTCAAAAGTCCTTGCACTTGTGGAGTTAATGTTCTAAAAAAGGGACAGATAATAATTATAAAGCCTATTAGGAGGTCTCTTTGGTCTCTGCTAAACATTCAGAATCAACAGACTACTCAGTCTACACAAAAGAAGGGGCAGAAGACACAGCTTGCTAGAAGGGCAGTGTTAAGCATTCCTCAAAGTGGAGAGACTTTGAAGCAGTCATATAGCAGCAGCCATCCAGGTGAGGTGTAAAGAAACAAGGCCCACTCACATGGCACAGATATAAGAACTGCTAGCCAGCACACTCTGCCTTAAAACTTCACATCCCATGGGAATTAGTGTTGCCTTCAACAATTTCATAGACAAAATTCAATGTTCCTTGCAAGGGACATATTAGTCATAAGACTCAACATTCAGATAAGTCCAGAATATGATCTCCTTGTCAGGTATCTATAGTCCATTCATTGTTCCACCCATTCTGATGGAATATACCAGTCAAGGGTCATTCTTAGCATAAGCAATAGTGCTTCATAACACAGTTGACACCATCTTTGGGTCTTTTTAGGAAAACAGAGCCAGAACTTTAATAGAAGATTAAATTGACATGTAGTGGGAAAAGGGGAGCTGCTAACGCTTTCACCCACAATAATCAAAAAACAACAGATACTGGAGAGGATGCAGGGAAAATGGAACACTTCCACATTGTTGGTGGGAGTGTAAACTAGTACAACCTTTGTGGAGAATAGTTTGGCGAATCCTAAAAGATCTAAAAATCAACCTTCCATACAACCCCACAACTTTCCTACTGGGAATATATCGAGAAGAACTCAAATCACTCTATGAAAAATATGCCTGCACACATATGCTTATTACAGCATTATTCACAATATCCAGACCATGCTGCCCATTGAAAGAAGACAAGATTTTTTTAAATGTGGTACAAATACATGATGGAATATTATGCAGCCATAAATAAGGACAAAATTACGACCTTCACAGCAACTTGGATGAACTTAGAGTCTATAATACTGAGTGATCTATCACAGACGCAAAGAATTGAGTACTACATGTTCTCATTCATAATCAGACCTTGAATAATTATCATAATATTATAAGAAAGGGATTGACAGTAGTGGGAAACTGTACACCTCATCAACAAGGGTACCGGCATAACGAACATTTGTATACCTAACCCTGAATTGTACCCACATCATTAAAATAATTAAAAACCAAATAACCATAATGGATAATAAATTATATAATATGTTAGAAGTTGGTAAGTATTAAGGAGAAAAAGAAAGTAGGAGAAAATGAGAAATGAGAAAGATTAGTAGTTCAGGATCGTTATAATCTTTTTTTTTTTTTAATTGTAGTCTCACTCTGTCACCCAGGCTAGAGTGCATTGGTATGCTCATGGCCACTGCAGCCTGGATCTGCTGGGTCCAGGTGATCCTCCCACCTCAGCCCTTCCAAGTAGTTGGAACTACAGGTATGCTCTACCATGCCTCATTAATTTTTTACAAATTTAAATTTTAAAGATGAGGTCTCATCAAGTTTCTCTGGCTAGTCTCAAATCCCTGGGCTCAGACAATACTCTCACTTCCACCTCCCAAAGTTCTAGGATTACAGATGTGAAGAGTCATGGTGCCTGGCAGTGGTTATAATTTTAAACAGGGTAGGCAAATGTGATAGGCAAACTCTAAAATGGGTTCTAAAATCCCTGCCTTCTGGCATTCATGCCATTGTGATAATTCCTCCCTTTTATGCAGGAGGAGCCTGTGACTCATTTATAATAAATAGAATATGGTGAAGACAGCAGGTTGTCACTTCCATAATCACACGACATACCACCATAATGCTTTCCCCTTTCTGGCTTTGAGGAAAATGGCCATTTGGGAAAGGCCTATGTGAAAAGGGGTCGAGAGAAAACTCTAGAAGTGGAAAAGAAGGATTATTAGTACTTCTACTAATAGCAGAAACTGAGGCTCTCACTCCAATCTCATGAAGAATGTAATATGCCAGCAACCATGGGAGCCAGGGAATAGACCTGTCTCCAGTCGAGTCTCAGCTATGACCATAGCCCTGGCTGCTTATTTGCAGGTTTGCAGAGAGCCAAGTAAAGCCATGCCTGGATACTTGACCTGCAGAAACTTTTAGAAAATAAATGCATGTTATTTTAATCTGTTAAATTTGTTATAATATTTTATGCAATAATAGCAACATCAAAGTAGTTCCCATTAATAAGGGGCTGAAATGCCATGTGGTTCTCAGGGAGAAGAGCATTTCAGGAAGAGTGAAAAAAATTATGAGGTGGGAGTGTATTTGGAATGTTCTAGGACCAACAAGGAGACAGTGCATTTTGAACAGAATAAGTAGGCAGACAGTAATCAGAGATAAAGGGAGAAAGGAATAAAGAGATTTATAAGCTTTGATACTTTGAGTGAAACGGAGACACATTAGAGTGTTTTGAACAAACTAACAGGCTATGACAACATTTTAATAATTTCATACTGGCTGGTATGTTGGAAATAGGCTATAGGTGGTCAAAATAGTAATAAAAGCAACCAAGTAGAAGGCTACTACAATAATCTAGGTGAAACCAGATGGTGACTTGAACCAGAGTGAGAGAAAGTGTAAGTGGTGAGAAGTGATTAAATCTTGGTTATCTTTTAAAGTTATTGCCAACACGAATTACAGATAAATTCGATATGGATTGCAATAAAAAGAAAAATTAGTTTGGAGCAGGAACAAACAGGATGGAGAAGACCGTGAGTGTGCAGATTTTTTGGTTTTTTGTCTGTTTTTCAATAGGAGGTTGATGACTATCAGAAGTTCAGTTACGGAGATGTGATGCTTGAAATGTCTATTAGATTTCCAGTTGGAAGTGTTGTATGGATGAGAAAGGGAGAAAAGCAGAGTGCCGGACCAATCTGCATTTCCTGATCATGAAGTTGAAGTAAAATGAGTTACATCTTTTAAAAAAAAATCGACACATTGCATAATGATTGTACATATTTATGGAGCACAGTATGGTGTTTCTATTACAAAACATGCAACTTTTGTAATGATCAAATCATGGCAGCTAGTATATCCATTACCATAAACATTTCTTTGTCTTGACAACATTCAGAATTCTCATTTCTAGCTGTTTGAAATATACTATGCATTATTGTTAGCTATATTCACCCCACTGTGCAACAGTGTACCAGAACTTATTCCTCTTATCTTATTGTAATGTTGTAGCAATTGACTTTTCGCCACATCTGTGACAGCATTGAGACTTTATTTCTTTTTTATAATAGCCATTCTAAGTGGGATTAGGTGATATCTGAATGTAATTTTGATTTGCCTATTTCTGATGGTTAATGATGTTAAACACTTTTTATATACCTGTTGATCATTTATATGTCTTTAGAGAAATATCTATTCAGGTCTTTTGCTTATTATTTTCATTTATTATTTTTTTACTTTTTTTGAGTCAGAGTCTCACTCTTTCACCTAGGCTGGAGTGCAGTGACACACTCATGGCCACAGCAGCCTTGACCTCCTGGGCTCAGGCAATTCTTCCACCTCAGCCTTCCAAATATCTGAAACTACAGGCGCATACCACAACGCCCGTCTAAGTTTTTAATTTATTGTAGAGATGTGGTCTTACTAAGTTGTCCATGTTGGTCTCGAATCCCTGGGCTCAGGCAATACTCACACCTCTGCCTCCCAAAATGCTGGGATTACAGGTGTGAGCCACCACAGCCAGTCTGTTTTTAATTTTTAAATATATATGCTCTGTATTTTTGTAGAGATGAGGTCTCATTGTGTTGCCCAGGGTGGTCTTGAAGTCCTGGACTCAAGCAATTCTCCCATGTTGGCATCCAAATACACTAGTATTATAGTCATGAGCAACTGCACCCAGTCTTATGCCCATTTTGAAATAAGATTATTTGTTACTTTTAAATTGAGATGTTGGAATTCCTTATAAATTCTAGATATTAACACCTTAAAGAAATAATAATTATTAGAGCACAAATAAATAAAATAAAGACTAAAAGCACAATACTAAGATTGATGAAACAAAGAATTGTTTTTTAAAGTAAACAAAATGAACAGAACTTTAGCCAGACTAAAAAAGAGAGAGAAGACTCAATTACATATGATCAGAGATGAAAAAGGATACTTTACAACAGATACCACAGAAATACAAAGGATCATTTAAAAAAAACCACTAAGAAAAATTACTTACCAACAAATTAGAAACTTAGAGGCAATGGAAAAAATTATGTATACATACAACCTACCAAAATTAAATCAAGAAGAAATAATAAATCTAAATTGATCATCAATGAATAAAAAGATTGAAGCAATAATAAAGTTTCCCATCGGAGAAAAATCTAGGACCTGCCAACTTTACTGCTAAATTCTACAAAACACTTAAAAAAAAAAACTAATACAAATTCTTCACAAACTACAAATTCTGGCAATTAAGTGTGAGAACTTGTCACTATGCGCTTATGTTGGCAGCACTGCACAAACAACTCAGTAAGGTTTCATAACCTTGGTAAATCAGTGTCTCACAGCTGTGCTGATGTTGATATGTGAGGTATCTTGCTGAGTCGTGTTGTTCATTATTGTTGTTGCATGTTTTGTGTGCCATTGCAAGAAAAGGGGAACTTGAATTAGAGCAATGAACAAACGTTAAATTTTAAAACTTAGCAAGAGTGGAAGTGAAACCAGGGACATATTAATCCAAGTTTTGGGGATAATGCCATGAAGAAAATGGCAGTGAACAACTGGATTAAACAATACTTTTCTAAGGGGAATGAAAGTATCACTGATGAAGAGCAGTCAGGATGGCAATAACAAGCAGAACTGAGGAAAACATTGCAACAATTTGTCAAATTATGCATCAAAATTATTGGTTGACCATGAGAAGCATAGTAGATCAAGTAAACATTGTTAGAGAAATAGGATAATCTTAACTGAAAATCCTGGAATTAGGAAGGTGTGTGCAAAAATGGTCCTGAAGGAGCTCTTGTATCATGACAATGCACCAACTCACACCCCACTGTCTGTGAGGGAGGTTTCAGACAATAAACAAATAACTGGATTGGAATACCCTTCCTACTCACCTGACCTGGCCCCCAATTACTGTTTTCTTTACCTGAAGATAAAGGAAATATTGAAAGGAAGAAAACAGGATGACATTCAGGACATCAAGGGTAATACGATGACAGCTCTGATGGTTATTCCAGAAAGAGTTCCAAAATTGCTTTGATGGGTGGACAAGGCACTGGCATCAGTGCACAGCTTCCCAAGGGGAATATGTTAAAGGTGACCATATGATATTCAGCAATGAGGTATGTAGCACTTTTTATAGGATGAGCTCACGAGCTTAATTGTCAGGCCCCATATATCAAAAGAACTAAAAAGAATGAAATTCTTTGAAACTTATTCTAAGTGGCCAGTATTACTCTAATTCCAAAACCAGACAAGAACATAACCAAAGAAAGTTACAGACCAATATTCCTGATGAACACAGATGCAATAATTCTTAACAAAATACTAGCAATCAGAATTCAACTGAATATTAAAAAGATCATTCACCAAGATCAAATTGGCTTCATCCTAGGGATACAATGATGGCTTAACATATTCAAATCAACAAATTGATACATCACATTAACAGAATAAAGGACAAAAATTAAATGATCATTTCATTAGATACTCTTTTCTGTTCACATTTAGATAGTTAGATGCAGACAAGGAAAGGGTGAAGATTGGAAATTAACCAAAATGGGGGTTTTGTAAAGCACCATGAGAAAATAAAGCCAGCAAGTATATAAAGTGTTGGTTACAATGATTGATCATGGAATTTAAGCTGAATAATAGAGAAGAGTGCACATTAAGGAGGTGAAGATAATTAACAAGAAAAAAAAATTCCATCAATTCAATTCTATGGTGTAGTGGAAAGACTATTATAGCTGAAATACTACAGCTGGTAAACCCATAAGAAAGGAAGTGATAACAAGTGAGCAGAATGTAAAAAATTGAGAATTTGGAGGTGTTGGAAACTATTGATAATAAGATCTTTGATATATTCTATGGAGTGAATGTTCAGGTAGAAAATAGGATTGGATCATTAGAGGAGAGTAGCCAGAGTTTTATAAAGAATATTTCTGCAAACTAGGGCAACCTCTCTGGAAGACAGTGTGGCGATTTCTGAAAGAACTAGAAATTGACCTTCCATATGACCCAGCAATCCACCTATTACGAATATACCTAGAGGAACTCAAATCATTCTACCAAAAAGATACCTGCACATGAATGTTTGTTGCAGCTCTATTCACAATAGCAAAAACATGGAAACAACCATGCTGCCCATCAAAGCTGGACTGGATTTTAAAAATGTGGTACATATACACAATGGAATATTATGCAACCATAAAGAAGGTCAAACAAATGAACCTCACAGCAACTTGGATGGATTTAGAGCCAATCATACTCCATGATCTATCACAGAAATAGAGAACAGAGTACCACTATGTGCTCACTTATAAGTGGACCTTGAACAATTATCATAGTACTATAAGAAAGGAATTGGCAGTAGTGTGAAACTGCCAGTAGGGGGGTATTGGCAGTTGAGGGAAACTGTTATGGGAGGTAGGGGCATACCTCATCATCAAGGGTACCTGCATAATCAACATTTGTATACCTAATCCCGAATTGTACCCCACATCTTTAAAATAAAAAAAAAATTAAAAGAACATTTCCAAGCACTGTCATGTGCCATATAACAACATTTTTGTCAATGATGACTCACATATGAGGATCTTATAAGACTATAATGGAACAGAAAATCTCTATCATCTAGTAATTTGTGTTACAATTGCCTACAGTATTCAGTACAGTAACATGCTGTATATGTTTGTAGCCTAGGACCAATAAGTTAAAACACAGCCTAGGTATATATTAGGCTATACCATCTAGGTTAGTGTAAGTATTGTACACTCTATGATGTTCAACAACAATGGAATGATCTAACAAAACAAATTATATATATCCCTATCATTAAGCAATGTACAGCTGTTTATTAAAAATGCTTAAAATTTAATTGAGAGTGGTACTGGGCAGAGTGAAGATAGCCAGAAGTTAAAAGACACTAGAAAATGAGAGGATGTGTCCCTGTGGCCTGCAAGGTGGCAATTGTGAGGGGAAGCAGTTGCCGCAGTTTTACGGTGTGAAATAAAAAGCTGAGTATTTGTATAGATAGAGAGGAATCAACAATGTATTCAAAGTATCAGTGAAAAGCCAGGGAACTATCAACGTCACCCCGAGGCTCAGTGATTCAATGGATATGGGAGAATTAAGAGCCATATTCTGACAACACGATAGGTGAAGCAATGACTCCAGGGCAGTAACAGTTGTCATTGAGGACTGGAAGTAAAAGGAATTTTCAGATTTGTTTGTTCAGATATTCTACTTTGCAATATAGTTTTCACCAGTAGATTCTCAATAACAGAACAGTCATATATTTTTAAATAAAATAACTTATTATGGGAATTCTTCCCTCAAATTAGTTTAATGGTTTCTAATTCCTCTCAGGATAAAGTCCAAACCCCACAGTTTAAACAATCCAATACAGTCTGGCACATGCTTATACCTAACCTCAACTCCTACCACAATGCCCCTTCCACACTATGTACTGAGCACATTGAAGTACTACAAGTTCCATAAAACTTTGGCCATGTTCTACTACTGCCTCCCAGTCTTCACAAATACACAGGCTCTTTCCCGTGCCTAAAACCCTCTTTGAACTTCTTCTGTTCCAGAATCTCTATCTTGCATTGCATTGTCAAACCCCTTTAGTCTGACCTTTTAGTATAATTTCCTCTAGCAAGTTTTCCCATGACCCTTCCACTCTTGGCTAGCTTACCACCTACATCCTTCTGGAACAACATATACTTCTCCATTCAAGTCATTTCTCATGGCACTCACTTGAGATTCACGAGCAGGTACCATGTCTAACATGTTTATTGTTATAAATCCTGAATTGAGCACCATGCCAAGTAAGTAACAGATGCTCAGTGAGTAATTGTTGAATGTATGGATGAGTAATAAAATATGTTTCAGTACATTAATTTATTTTTGGTACATCATAGTGCACATAGTTTGGGATATACATAACATTTGATACACACATACAATTATGATCAAATCAAGATAATTAGGATATCTATCATCTCCAACATTTTTTATCTGTCCTTTGTGTTGAGAACATTACAATTCTTCTCTTCTACCCATTTTGAAACATACAGTAAGTTATTTTAAATCACAATTTCTCTACTATACTATTGAATACTAAAACTTATTCATTTGGTCTAACTGTATTTTCGTGCCCACTAATCAGCTTTTCTTTTCTTTTTTTTTTTTTTGAGTTGGAATCTTACCCTGTTGCCCAAGCTGGAGTACAGTGGCACGCTAGCGGCCACTGCAGCCTCGACCTGCTAGGCTCCGGCGATATTTCTGCCTCAGCCGTTCAAGTAGCTGAAACTACAGGTGCACGCTACCATGCCCAACTAATTTTTGGTTTATTGTAGAGATGAGGTCTCGCCAAGTTGCCCAGGTGGGTCTTGAACCCACTGGCTCAGGCAATTTACTCACCTTGGCCTCCCAAAGCTCGGGATTATAGGCTGAGCCACCGAGCCCGGTAATCAGCTTTTCTAAAAGAAAAATATCAGGAGAAAAAAAATCCCCTAAACTTCCGACTTATTTATATTCAAATAAGTGCCCTGGAGAAATGTAGAGATTAGAAGTATTAATTTGTTACTAAAGTATCACTGTACTCACAAAAAAATCAATCAAGTAAATGGATAAATTATGAGATGATATTAGAAAAGTACAAACTGTTTAACTGCTTTGTATTGAAGAACTTTCCATGGAGGCACCAGAGAAAATAAATAAATAAGTAGGCACTTTACAGTATTCCTCCTGTAAGTCTGTAAACAAAGAGGGACACTTCTTCTATGAGAATCTTACATTTGTGTTTCCAAGATTCTATACTTTTTAAAGGTAAGAATGATAAAAGCAATTGCCTTCATTTTTAGACATTGATTTTTTGTTTGGTTTGAGTATGAGTTTCACTTTTTAAAAGATGCTTCAGACCATGATATGAATGATAATTCATGAACTCAAAAGGAGTGAAAAATGCTTCAAATTCATTATTTGCATAAGCTTTATGAACAAGAAAGATCGCTATATCCAGCAGGGGAAGCCAATCTCAGTTATAAATGTATAATTCAAATAGTAAGGTATGAATTGGGTACCTACTATGAATATATTATAATGGTTTAATGCTATCACTATAGCATCAAATTTGGGGATTACTTTATTGAAATATAAACTCCTCTGCATTCTTCTTATACTAATTAAATATTTAGTGTTGATATTGCATTAACATTTGGGCTACAAGAAAGAGGCAAATTTTACCAAATCACAATTTTCTTCATTATAAATTTTTTAAAAACCCTCGATTTCTACTTACAACAGGAGATGTTTTAAAATTATACCCTCTAGTGATTGTAAATACATTTTTAAGGCACATAAATTTTCAAGAAAATCCAAAGTAATAAGAATAATTGATCTAGCAGATGTTTCATCTTATTTATAAACATAATTTACCTGAATCTGCTCAGAAAGTTATAGTAATATGAACATTCATTAAAAACTTGGATGGAGACAGGGAAGAAAGGATTCAATAGCTACTCCATCTAAATGAAATCACATGCTTTTATACTACTTTTTAAAACTTCTGTGTACAACTGTTGTGGGCAGTGGAGATTACCACCCATTTAATGCTTTATGCTAAAACATAAAGCTGCTGCTTAGCGCCACACCCAATCACATATCCCAAACAGATTTATTTTATGGAGTCTTTCTTTGTAGTTAACCAAAACTGTATTTTAAACAATCTTTTTAGCATAATAAGAAAACTCAGAGTAATGAATTAAAAACACATGATTCTCCAATCTTCATTTAATTTATAACATTCTAACCAGATTGCCATCCTATAACAGCTTGACTTACACTATCCATATAAATTACTAGTATCAAAATACTATTTTAGGTTACAATTTTGTAAAAGTTAAGGTATCATCTTCAGTTATGAACCAGCATTTTTCTACTTTGTAATGGCTTCTAACTTTGAAGCACACAATCTGAAATAAATTTTTAAATGGGGTATAGTTTATCTGGGACCAAACATAATTTTTCCCATTAGAGACACCACATACTTCTTTTGGCTGGGGTGGGGAGTGGGAGGAGAGCTCTTCTCTCTCTTTTTTTTTCTTTTAGTTTTTAGATAATCAAATTTCAACATGGCACTTTGTGCTGATTCACTACCTGTATTTAAAAATATAGATTCCACTGAAGTTTACTATGAAGTTTCTGTTATTTTTAGTATGTATGAAATGCCTACGTTTAATTGGTACAACTTCTGCAATCTTTATTTATTTAACAAAAGTGAGATTATAACAGATTTAATATCAATTCCCTTGATAAGTGTAGTACCAAGAAAACATAGAGACTGTTTGTGAATAAAGTCTTGAAATAATACATTGCCAGGCAGGTAATTTTCTCTAACAAATAAAAGAGGAAACCAAAAGTTCAGAACATAATGATCAAATGGAGATTTGAAATATTAGAAAAAAGAACAAAGGAAAAAGATTTTAGAGTTATATGTGTTAATTAGATACACGCATCTAAAATGATGATCAACTAAAATAGTCTTTTTAAAGAGTGATAATTGGCCAGACTTGGTGGCCCAGCCTGTAATCCCAGTGCTTTGGGAGGCCGAGGTGAGTGGATTGCCTGAGCCCACGGGTTTGAGACCTGCCTGGGCAACTTGGCAAGAACTCATCTCTACAATAAACAAAAAAAAATTAGCCGGGCATGGGAACGCATGCCTGTAGTTCCAGCTACTTGGAAGGCTGAGGCGGAAGGATCACCTGAGCCCAGCAGCTCGAGGCTGCAGTGGCCGGGAGCTGCCACTGCACTCCAGTCTGGGTGACAGAGTGAGACTCCTACTCAAAAATAAAATAAAATAAAATAAAATAAAGAGTGATAATTATCCATTTTCAAGTAATTTTAGAAAAGCTCAAAAGATATCTTTCTACTCTTTCAATCATATATCATAACTCAGTAAAGGTGGCATTAAAAGTATTTCCTTATAGTGAAATCATTACATCCATTCTATCTTAAGTTATCTGTATTAAAACAAAAGTAATGGACAACCCAGCCCCCCAAAATACTTTAAAGTTCATTTGGAAAAAAATGTACCTTAGAGTAATTCATTATCAAGCCTTTCTGTGGTATTAATATCCAATACAATAAGGCAGATTTTCAAATAAACAGTTTAATATTGATTACTATTTCTATCCCCACTTTAAAAGTAATTTTAATTAGCTTCAAGAGGGCTATTGTGGAAGATTTCTTTTTTGCAAATCTGTCATATTAAAGTTTTACTAAATAAAAACTTTTCCCTCTGGACAGTGATTTCTTTGTTTATAAGGCTTTTTTCTTCTTCTGTTTCTATTTGTTTGCTCAGTGTCTATCATTTTCAGATGCTTTCTCAGGTGCTCACAGTTTTAGAAACATATCCTACAGAGGTCTAAGGGAGAGGTGCAGACTTTTTAATGTAGGGGCCTTTTCTTCATGTGTTTCAATGGAATCCTCATGATAAAAATATTACGAATACCGGAAAGCAGAAAGCACTGGGGATGCCAAGTGAAATGTACATTTTTGATAGCTCTGTACTTCCAGTGACTATTGTTTGAAATACTATTTTGTTAAATCAAGTTTTATAAAAATGTAGAATTTTGGTTCTTTTTATAAGTTATGTTGTTAGCACACAGGACACTTCATCATTGTCTTTTGTGGAAAGAGCAAATATCACTAATAGACTGTGTCTTAGAAACTGAATTGAAATGGGGGAAAGAGGATTTTCTGTCTGGTTTTTGAAGATTGTTCTTGATTCCCTGGAGAGATTCTCTGACATTCATACACATCAGCCACTTTGACACAAGTCTTATAGTACAGGGAAGCAAAACTTTATGTCTTCTCTTTCCCTGATGCCATCACGTAGACTTAACTGAAACCAAGATTTTTTTTTTTTTTAAGACAAGATCTTTCTCTGTACTGGGCTCAAACAATCTTCCTGCCTCAGTCTTCTGAGTAATTGGGGCTACCGGTATGCACCACCATGCCTGGCTAATTTTTTTTTTTTTTAATAGAGATAGGGAGGTCTCACTATGTTGCCTAGGCTGGTATTGAATTCATGGCTCCAATCAATCCTCTGGCCTCTATCCCCCAAAGTGCTGGGATTACAAGCATGAGTCACCACATCCAGCCTAAACTGAGAATCTTTATGGCCTTAGCACCCCTAAAATAATATGTGTTAGGTAACAAAACTCAGGCTTTTTGGTGATTATATTTGAGGAGTCACTTAAAAGAGCCAAGATAACTGTTTTCAGTTTGTGGATTCATTCTGTTGAGAATCCTGCAGGTTTTAGGTCATTTCCTCCATATCAGTGTTGGCCTGTGAAAAGTTTATCTATGTCTCCTGTGAAGTGTCCACACTGTCTGAAAACCTTTCCTGTTCAAAATAACAACAAAATATGTTGACTTTTGCATTGGGAGGGGGAGTTTGGAAGTTGTAAAATATTATAGATTGCCACCTATATCCTGCTAGAAGTAACTATTTTTGAAAAGTATCTTATAAAACTGAATATAAATTGACTTGGGGAAATCCTTTCCTACCCAAAGTCATAAAGATATCATTCTTTATTGTCTTGTACAAGTTTTATAGTTTTGCTTTTCACATTTGTCTTTAGTCTGCCCTGAACTGATTTTTGTAAAAAGTTTTGAGTTAGAAGTTCAATTTAATATGTTTTTCCATATGGATAAGTGGTTGTCTCAGCACTATTTACTAAAAAGTTCAGACATTCCCCACTCATCTGTAAGGCTGACACTTTAATAAGTTAAGTTTATTTGTATATGTGTGGGTCTGTTGATGGTGTCTAATCTGACTCACTTGTCAATTTGTCTAACCTTGTGGCACTACTATACAGTTCTGATTACTAACCTTTAGAAAAAGATCTTGATAAAAATGAAGATGACTCCACATTTTGTCATAATGTTGACCAGTCCCATCTCTACTTCCAACATCATCACCACATTTTTCTTCTTGGGAGTGTCTTGGCTATTCCTAGCCATTTGCTCTCCCATGTAACTTCTAGAATTAGATTGACAAGTTCTAAATCAAACAAACCAAAAATCATGTTGAAATTATAATTGGATTTGTATTGAATTTATAAATTAATTTGATAAGCCATGTCATATTTACAATGTTGCCTTTCAATCCATGAACATGGTATAGCTCTCCACTTTCAAATATCTTTCAATGAAGTTTTGTAATCTTCTCCAAAAAAAAATTTCAAATAAAATTATTTCTATATTTTTTGTATTGACCTCATAAATGAATAACAATCGAAGAAAATGTAGGAAATTCCATGTATCTGACTAGTGCAACAAAAGATGTCCACATGGTTTCACATAATATCTACAGAAACATAGGTTGACCACCATCAGTAATCTCAAACTAGACAAGCTAATGTAGGAAATTCTAAGAAAAATGCAATCTGCTGACTAATACATTAATATATCTTGACATTAACTTCCTTTGTTTTTGTTAAATCTGACACTTAATGATAAAGCATAAAGAAAATGAAAAAAAAACTATTTTATTTGACCTCTGTATAAAATTATCTCATTAGAGGTGCTTACATTATTTCAGAGAATTTTAGTGAGAGGTTGCTTCTCATTATGTGGAAATCCCTGAGAGTTAGTTAGCAACATTTGCAAAGAAATGGCAGATGTTTTATATGTCTGCACTAATCCTCATTATGTTTTTGGCTAAAAAAAAAAAAAAAGAAGCTATTATTTCAGCTATTCTGCGTTTGTTTCTTGGAAAAAATGTACAATGGATAACTATAGTGAAATAAGTTTACTACACGGAAATGTGTTCTAGCCATCAGTCTACAGATAATTGGAATCATTATTAAGTGAAAATGACAGAAAATAAACACAAAGTCTTTCAAATATCATGAAACAAAGTGCCTAAATCACAATAATCTTTAAAGGCAAAAAGACACCACCAGGGTTATTACATTGACATGCTCCAACAACTATTTTTCCTAAGACAATCTATATTTATTTTCATTCAATATTTTATTTATGTTCAGGACAGTTATTCTGGGAGAAATTGGATTATACAGTTTGCTATGACAGTTGACACTTTTTTTCCATACCTACTTTTCCTTACTGGCTTGATATTTCCAATGATCAGGGCACAAAGCTTCTATTTCAATCTATTTAATTCTATTTAAATCTATTTAAATTAGAAGGAGAAATCGGAAAATAAAAATGTGTACACACACTCAGAAACAGAAATTGACAACACTGAAGAGTGGTAGTTACACAAGTTGAAGGCAAAAACTTATATACAAGGGGTGCCAAAAAATTGTATATACATTTTAAGTATGAGGTTCACTCAAAAGATGGCATTAATCAAATGAATGCTAACATCACCATATGACAGGCAAGACAATCAAAGAAAATGGAAGAAGCACAGTTGAGCGAACATCATACTACACATTGATACCATAATTCAATTCAACTTCAAAAAGTAATATATAGATAACATCTCTTAAAAATGTGTATGCATTTTTGGCGCCCCCTGTGCAAAAGGAAGCTCAAAATTGTGTGCTCACCTAAATGCTAAAGTAGTATATTTCAAGGTATTATAAATATTTCCAACTCTAAGAAATATAGCAAAGTATTTTTTAACAACTCTGAGTAATGCTAGAGACAATGACATGTACTAAAATATAAACAATCTATTAAATTTTACTCTAAATTGAATTTCTATATTATTCATCTTAAAGCTGTAACCAAACATTTACTGAACAACTATTATGGATGACACTTACAAAGAAATATTTTGTTTATTTTTAATAAAAATATTAATATTAACCAAGAAGTACTTTTACATCTAGGTTAGGGATTGATAACAGGAGTTACACTAGTTTCCCTTTCGAATTGCCTATTAATAATGTAATGATAAGAAAACCAAATCACTATAATCTCATAATGTCTCAGTTGCCTTATATCTATAATCAGGATTTGGATACAGATCGTCTTTCAATCTTTGAGAAACTAATACTCTAATTTTAAAAATTTTTTCCTTAATTTCCCCTCAAGATTATTTCTTTCAAAATTAAACTTTCTTCAGTCCCTCACTGTCACCTCTGTTCCCACCTCAGTCCATGTGACTCTCAACATTGAGTCCAAAATCCTTTTGGGGTAATTGAGGATCTAAATAGCTATCCACTGGCTATTATTAACATATTTTTAAAAGTATGCATGCATTCCACATGGTCACAGAACTGTACTGTTTAGTTTTGAAGGGGTCTGGAATTGTATCAATTCATGTGAGGTTGTCAAATAATAATAAATAACAATAAATGGATTAATTAATGAAGAATGCTTTTAAAATAAGTTTTTTCAAAATATAAATTTATGAGCAAAAATTAAAAGAAATTATCAAATGATTGGGAACGAGATAACCAATGTCATCTCATGACTTCTATTACTATAACTGTATCTTTTTTGATATTTCCACTCCTATTCACTTTATCACCAATACATCCTCTTTACCATACACAGCAATATTTTCATCAAATATTTTTTCCTGTTCAAGAATATAAAACATTTACTGTGAAGTTCTCTAATTGGTTTTCAAGAAAATGTTCTTTTTTCTATATCAAACACAAGGTAGATTATTTTGCTTATTTTGTGTCATGCTAGTCAACTTATGAACAGGTAAGAACTCTTATGAATTAAATGTTTAGTGTATATAGACTCTGCTTTATAGGTGAGTTGTATCAATTTAATCTAAAATACACTGGAATTTGTCATCAATGTGTATATATATAAGAATACATATATGGAGGCACCTGAATTTTTCAAAAGAATTCCACTGACTTATCAAATGTCTACACTGGCATCAATGAATATTTTAGGTGCATTTCAACACAGCTGAAAAATAATTTTATATGTAATAAATCTGGTTCTTCAGAACATCTTACAAATGTGTTTAAAATGTAAAAAATATTTTTCCAGAATTCCAGTCTTTTCAATATTGGTATTTTGAGTCAAACAACAGTTGTGTACTCATGATGCTTATTTTCTACATACTATGGAAAATTTGAGTCTTCGATTAATTCAACTAGAATGCTTATTGTCACTTTTTTTTTTCTTTCTTTTTGAGTTGGCGTCTCACTCTGTCATCTAGGCTGGAGTGAAGTGGCACCCTCATGGCCACCCCAGCATCAACCTGCTGGGCTCCGGCAATCCTTCTGCCACAGCCTTACGAGTAGCTGGAACTACAGGTACATGCTACCACGCCTGAAAAATTGTTGATTTTATTGTAGAGATGAGGTCTTGCCAAGTTGCCTGGGCTGTTCTCGAACCCATGGGTTCAATCAATCTACTTGCCTCAGCCTCCCAAAGTGCTGGGACTACAGGCTGAGTTATCAAGCCCAGCCCACTTCTTTTTAAGTACTAACTTATTAATTTTGGCTAAATTCTTAGGTTTTAAAACATAGAAATACGGTATCAGTCTTGAAACATATTATTTTCTAAACTTTGAGTTGTTTTTCTAATTTTAAAACTTAAAGTGTACAAATAAAAGGTAAAATACTACTTAGTCAGGTCTATATGGTGAGCTGGAATTGTGTGTGTGGAAGCATTTCCTATCATGAGGCAGACAACTCTTCCTGATGATAGCTTATGACATTATGATTCTTCATAAAAATATGAATTAAATTTTATTTTATTTTGTTTCACTTAAATAGGAAAAAAGAATGAACAATTCTTTGTATTTATAAAGGCAGAATTTTGTATCCAAATCAGTCTGAGCACATATTTACTTACTAAATAATTTAGATATAAAAGAAGAATAGAGAATCCTATATTCAGCTTCATATATCTCCAATTTCTGACAGTTTCATAAAGTCTGAGGCAAAATTTTGTTTTTAGTTCAATTTTATCACCAGTTTTACACACATTCAAAACAAGTTACAATGTGCTATTAATCAATTTTAGGAATTTAATCATTCTAAAATATGTATGGAGAAGAAAGCACATTTTCATCTGCATAAACAGAGGAGGGTTTCTTTGTTTTGTTTTCTTTTAAACATCTTCAGAGCCTCCCCCAGTTTTGGCAGACAACACACCAGTTTCATCCAACTTTTAAACCTGGGAGTTGATCCAAAACTATGGTAGTCAGAGATCTGCCAAGTGTGTTGTTGCTCTATTACCTGACACTTGGGCTCAATTTGAAACATTTTTTATTCACTCTTTATTGTTTCTTTTCCTATTGTTGTTGAATTGTAAGAGTAATGGCAAAGATATTTCTTTTTTCTTATTTACAAAAAACTGAATCTTTAATATTGTAGCTCCATACCATAGCAATTTACTTGATTCATAATCTAAATTGTTAAAATCTTTCTAGTTTTTGTTTTGCAATATGCCAAAAAAAGAGGTTAACAGTTTTTTTTCACTCTTTCAATTAGTTGTGTATTTAGATTTAAATAAAATGCTAATTATATCTTTATAGAAATGAATGATTATTATTTCTCAATATATTTCCAATTTTTTTAAATGGTAGGCACATTTTAAGAATAATAGCTAATAAAATATATGTGTAGACAATAAACCCCATGTATCATGAATACATACAAAACATTACTCCAATAACTTTGGTTTAGACATTATTTTGGTAATATGTTTTGTGACTCACCAAGAGTGTCTAATCTGCAAAAAAGTAATTTAAATGAATATATACTTTATAAGTGTATCTATGAAATATTTGACACTAGTTTTTACTAACGCATCTGAAAAATAAAATGTGTCTAAGGAGTAACTCAAAGAAATAGTGATATACTGAATCCTGGTATTTAAGACTAAATTTCTTCATGTCTTAATTAATTAATTTTCTAAAATGAAGAAAATAAGCTATGTTTTAAAAAAGGTTAAATCAGTTGGAGGAGGCAAGATAGCAACAGAAACAGTGGGAGTGTGAAAGTCCTGCAAGGGTGAGTATCCATAAAGACAGTCCATGTGAATGGGTGAGTGTAACTGAGTGAGTGAAAGTCCATTTGCTGGGGCCGGGATTAAGTACCCAGGGCTCCCCTCTGGGGGCGGCTGCAAGCCACCACTACCTTGAGACTGGAGCCTCTGCAGTGCAGGAACATCAACCATTCTCAAGGATCACTTGGGAGGAAGAAGCAGAGGTCAGCTGCTCTTCAGTGCCTGGTACCTGGCCCATACCACCACCTGAGGCAGCAGGGTGGACACTAGCTGTGGGAACTGTGGACAGGGCATGGTGAAGAAATCTGGAGGTGAGCCCCATTGGTAGCGAGGAGACACCAATCACTGCCATTTTCTCTGTCCTGGAACAGGCAGAGACCTGTATTGGCCTACCAAGCTCTGTTCAGAATCCAGCCTGTGGCTTGGCAATGATCTCCACACCCCTCTAGGACCGAGGATCACTGGACCAGAGAAGAAACTTCAGGAGCTGACATAGAGAGATGGACACCCTACCCCCATACTGGACCAGGCACAGACATATCTGATCTGAATGGGGGACTTGGTGTCAGCAGCAGCAGTGGACAAGTTAAGTGAGTCCAGATCTGATTCACCCTCCTCCCACAGCAGTCCATGGGGCATCTGACCTACTCTAAGAGCAACCCATCAGCCTGCACCAAGAACAGAGGGGCTGGGCTTAAGAAGGCAGCCAGCTCCCTACCATGAAGGTGGCCAAAAGCAGTGGCAGTGCTTGGGGAAGTTCCAGAAATGACCACAGAAGGAGCTCTTTTTTTCTCTGTTTTGCTTTGTTTTAGTACTTGTTTTATATACTTTTTGGTGTTTTTTAGTTTCTCTGTTTGTGTATGGGTTTTTTTGAGAGCAAGTGCATCATGAGGGTTTTTGTTTGTTTGTATGTTTTTGCTTTTGTTTGTTTCTTTGTTTATTCATGATGTGCCCCTCTGTTTTCCTTCTTCTTTCTCTTCATCTTTCTTTTGTCTCCCTTCTCTGTTTTCCTGTTCTTTTCCTTTTTCTTAAATCATTTTGCTTTCATACATACGCTGCCACCACATGGACAGATTGTAAGAGGTTGGGAAGTGGGTTCCAGGAGGCCCACACACCTGTCCACAGATACTATAACCTGCAGATAGCTTCTGAACCACAGCTGCCTCATCACATCTTGATCAAAACTCAAACTGAAAAAGCACAGACCTCTCCATCCCGTCAGTCTTCAAAATTGAACAAATCCAGAGGATCTACATAAGGAAGAATAGGGAATTGAGCAAACAGAAGTGAAAGCTATACCCCCTATCACTGAGCAACAGAATTAAAGAAGGGGGAAAGGGAGAAGGAAATTATCACAAATGACGAAGAATCAAAGGAAGAACACAGGTAGCATACAGACTCCTGGGAAGACGGCATCTAAGAATACAGACTCCAGAATAAAACAATGAAGAACCCCCAGAACAACTGGTCTCAAACCACAAACCCAGACATCAAGATATTAATAGAATGAATAGAAATGAGAAGAAACAAGAGGAATGAATGAAGGAGTTGAAAACTGAGAGATGGCAATAAAGAATACACTAAACCAAATAAATAACAAACTGACAAGCATGGAAAGTAGAATTAACCAAGCAGAGGAAAGAATCTCAAAGCTTACGGACTAAAATATGGAACTAATTCAAACTGTTAAAAACATAGAAAAGAAGCTTAAAAAGATGGAACAAAGCCTCCAAGAGATGATTAATTGGCATTCCTGAGGCAGATAGAGAAACTGAGACCACTCTGGAATAAGTATTCCATGAAATTATCCAAGAAAACTTCCCTCATCTCATCAGAGATATGACCATACAAACACAAGAGATTCAGAATACTCCTGCAAGAAATCAAATGAGAAGATCAACTCCTAGACACACAGTAATTCACTTACATAAAGAAGGTAAAAAAAGAAAAATTCTAAGCCCAGCAATAGAGAAAGGTCAGACTACTTACTAGCTAAGACCAATGAAAATAGTAGCAGACTTATCTACAGAAACACTAAAGGCTAGAAGTGACTGGAGTCCAATATTTAAAGTTCTCAAAGATAAACAATTCCAACCAAAGATTTCCTGTTAAGCTAAGCTTCATCAGTGAGGAGAATTCAAATCCTTCCCAGACATTCAATCCCTAAGAGTTTACACAGTCCCCAGGCAGCTCTACAAGAAACACTTAAGAAAGTATTAAACACAGAAGAAAGGAAAAAAGGACAACCATGTTCTCCCCAAGATTGCAAGGAAAAGATTGAAAATACACACATATATCAACACAAAAATCAAAAGAAAATCAAAAAACAAATAAACAAACAACAAAAAACCTTATATGAACCTCATGACAGGGATAAACCCTTGCATCTCAATAATTAGCCTGAACGTGAATCAACTAAATGCACCACTGAAAAGACACGGAATAGCAAATTGGATTAAAAAAATGTAATGTGACATTATGCTGTCTCCAGGAGATTCATCTCACCAGAATGAACCTTCACAGACTCAAAGTAAGAAGAAGAAAAATAAATTTTCAGGCAAATGGAACATGAAAGAAAGCAAGAGTTGTGATCTTAATATCAGACAAAATATTCTTTAAACTATCAAACATTTAAAAAGATACAGACAGTCACTACATAATGATAAAAGATTCAATCCATCAATGAGAAATATCCATCCTAAACATATATGCACCCAACATAGGAACACCAATCTTTATAAAGCAGCTTCTAGGTAAACTAAAAAACAATATTGACTCTAACACTATTATAGCTGGGGACTTAAATACCCCTCTAACAACCCTGGATAGATCATCAAGGCAAAAAATTAACATGGAGATCTAGAACCTCAGCTTGATGCTTGACTTAATTGATACCTACAGAACACTCCACCCATCAACCACATAATATACATTCTACTCATCACCACATGGAACATGTTCCAAGATTGACCGCATTCTCAGCCATAAATCAAGCATAAACAAGTTTCATAAGATTGAAATGCTGCCATGCACTGTCTCAGACCACAGTGGAATAAAAATAAATATCAACACCAAAAAAGCTACCCCAAACCCACAAAGATATGTACACTAAACAGCATGATGCTGAACAACTCCTGGGTCAACATGGAAATCAAAGTAGAAATTAAAAGATTTCTGGAAACAAATGAAAATAAAAACACATCTTACCAAAAATTCTGGGCTGCCATGAAAACAGTACTGAGAGGGGTATTCATTTCTTTATAAACACACATCAAGAAAATGGAAAGCTCAAAAGTTAACAGTCTAACAAATCGCCTAAGGGAGCTGGAAAGATAAGACAACCAAAATCCTAACTTCAGCAGAAGAATCCAGATCACCAAAGTAAAAGTTCAAATACAAGATATAGAAGACAAAAATATCATAGGAAAAAATCAATGAAACAAAAAGCTGGTTCTTTGAAAGGAGAAACAGTATTGATGGACCCCTAGCCAGATTGACAAAGTGAGAAAAAGCCCAAATAAACACAATCAGAAATGCAAAAGATCAAATCGCAATGGATCCTGAAGAAATACAAAAATTTATCAGAGATTACTATGCACACCTTATGGAAACAAACTTGAAAACCTAAATGAAATAGAGGACTTTCTGACATCACACAATCTCCCAAGATTTGAAACAAGAAAAAATTGAAGCATTACATAAATCAATAACAACCCAGGATGTCGGCTCCATCATAAGAAAACTACCCTCAAAAAAAAAAAAAAAGTCCTGGATCAGATGGCTTTCCAGTGGCAATTACATACAAGGAGGAGCAGATACCAATCCTACTGAAAGTATTCCAAGCATCAAAAAAGAAGGAACTCTCCCCAAATCATTTTATGAAGGTAACATCACACTGATACCCACTGGGAATGAAGATCCAACAATGAAAGAGAACTACAGGACAATATCCCTAATGAACATAGATGCAAAAATACTCAACAAGATTCTAGCAAATTGGATCCAACAACACATCTGAAAAATCACCCACCATGACCATGTAGGCTTTATTCCTGGGATGCAAGGCTGCTTCAACATCCAGAAGACCACAGATATAATTGTATACATCAACAGATGTAAAAATAAGAATCACATGATTAGATGCTGAAAAAGCTTTTGACAAAATCCAGCATTCCTTCTTGATTAAAATCCCTGAACACCTAAGCATAAAGGGAATGTACCTCGGAATATTAAGAGCCACCTATGATAAACCTATAGCTCACATACGGCTAAATGGACAAACATTGAAAGCACTTCCCCTGAAAACTAGAACAAGACAAGGCTGCCCACTTTCACCAAAACATTTAGCATCTACAAGGAACTGAAACGTGCTGAAAAGAAAAAAACAAACAGTCCCATTACAATGTGGGCAAAAGACATGAACAGACACTTCTCAAAAGAGGACATATGAGCAGGTATAGATATGTGAAAAAGTGCTCAGCCTCACCAATCATCAAACAAATGCAAATTAAAACCACACTGAGATACCACCTAACTCCAGTCAGGATGGCCATTATCAATAACTCAAAAAACAACAGATGCTGAAGAGGATGCGGGGAAAAGGAAACACTTCTGCACTATTGGTGGGAGTGTAAACTAGTACAACCTTTATGGAAAACAGTGTGGCAATTCCTAAAAGATCTAAAAATCGACTTTCCATATGACCCCACAATCCCCCTACTGGGAATATAACAAGAGGAACACAAATCACTCTATGAAAAAGATACCGGAACACTCATGTTTATTGCAGCATTATTCACAATAGCAAAAACATGAAACTAATCATGCTGTCCATCGAAAGTGGAATGGATTAAAAATATGTGGTACATATACATGATGGAATATTATGTGGCTATAAAGAAGGACAAAATTATGAACTTCACAGCAACTTGGATGGATTTAGAGTCTATAATACTCAGTAATCTATCACAAAACCCAAGAAGTGAGTACCACATGTTCTCACTCATAAGCAGACCCTGAACAATTATCATAATACTATAAGAAAGGGATTGGCAGTAGTGGGAAATTGCTGGGATGGGGAGATAGCACAGTTCATCAATAAGAGTAATTGATCTCAAAGCAGGTGAAGTGAGAACCAAAGTGAGGCTCACACTTACCTGTACAATGAAAATTTATATACCTAACCCCGAACCGTACCCATCTTTAAAAGAAAAATTGTTTTAAAAAGGCTAAATCTACTATAATAAAAGGTAAATAAATGGGTATTCTTTGGTAGAGACCTACATGACTAATCTTTGGTCTTAATTTTTCACTTGTGATTGTTTTAGCATCACATGCAAGAGTATTATTTAGTCCAGAATTTTTCAAAATATGTCTCTTAAAGCAATGTTTTCAAAGGTTATTAGTAGATGCTGATGGTGGGGAAGCACAGGAAAAAATGTCTAAGATTTAAGGAACTGTTGGATTAAATAAAAATCCATGAAATTTTCTCTCTGAAGGAATGCTTGAACCCTAACAGAGGTTCTATTTAGTTCACTCATTATTATCTTCTTACTAACTGCAGTTCAATGACACACGTGTGCTTTTTGTCGTTCTAACTGATGTCTCTTCTAAGAGACAAAGCTTGCAAGTGATGACACAGAGAAATAGGTACCAGTCAGGTGGTTTATATTATGATTTTACATGTAGATTGGGTGAATTATCTACAGATACGGTTTAGATAGGGTAGTTACATGTACACATTCCACTTTACAGACTATTTAAAGAAAGCAATATTTTAATTTATACCTATGTCAATATTGTCCAAACATTTATGATGATTAAAAAATTCTGAATGATAGTTAAAAACAGAAACTTTGAGGCCTTAGGCTAGACATCCTGATTCAGAACCTGTGGATGAGGTCTCCAGGAATAAACAATTTTAACTTTTTTTTCCCCAGAGGTTCTTATTAAGAAAAGAAGAGAGAGAAAAGCATCGATTGGGACAGATAATGGAGTCTGATGAGCCTCATTTAGCTCTACTTTATTGATAATGCATTTTATTAATTCTCACCTACAACAAAATCCATGCTTTACAAATTTTCTGGGCTGTAGTAATCTCTCTGAGACTTAGAACATCCTAAGATGTGTAAGTCTGATGATATATACAATTTTACTTGATGTCTCCAGATGGTGCACATTATATTTCTTATGGCATGTGAATTTTTAATTTATTTTTTAAAATTAGAATATTTGTGGTTACATCTATGGTAGGGGCATATGCCTACTTAAACTTACACATACATAAGTACAGAGAAAAAGAAATAAACAAATGCTTTTTTTTGACAACATTTACTCATACATGCAAAATAATATAATTTCATTCTATGATAGCAGGTTATATATTCCTTAAATATGAATATTTATAAAATGAAGGCCTGTTCTTCAGCTGTAAACATTTCTGCTGCTTTATTATGTTGCAGATAGAGGCCTTCTTAAATATGACTCCATCTTTGTAACATGGAATTCTTTTAAATATGGAGAATATTCTCACTGCTTGTCTAAATATCGAGGAGAAGGAAACTCTGTAGAAGCCATGAAATAACATTATAATATAGTTTTTAACATTTTTACTTATGTATCCAAAAATAAATCCGTGGGAAAGCCCTTTAGTGATAGGAACCAAGCTAGTTCTGAACATTGACAAAATGGGGACAAAGATGTAGGGTCCCTACCATCACAGGACTCATATCCTTGTGTAGAAGATGAACATATAAAAACATGATGGCCGGGCTCGGTGGCTCAGCCTGTAATCCCGCGCCTTTGGGAGGCTGAGGTGAGTGGATCACCTGAGCCTGCGGGTTCGAGACCCGCCTGGGCAGCGAGACCTCATCTCTACAATAAATCTAAAAATCAGCCGGGTGTTGTAGCGCAGGCCTGTAATTCCGGCTACTTGGAAGGCAGAGGCGGAAGGATCGCCGGAGCCCAGCAGGTCGAGGCTGCGGTGGCCTAGAGCGGCCACTGCACTCTAATCTGGGCGACAGAGTGAGACTCCAACTCAAAATAAATAAATAAATAAATAAACAAAACATGATGGAACAAACTCCGAGGAAGTGAGAGACCTGTGAGCAACTCAGAAGATCTCAGAAAGGACATAGCCTTAAAGAGGAGCAATGGAGGCAAAGCAGGAGCTCACTTCTGGAGAAGAAAAAGAGTCGCCTTCATGGACACAGTAGGGGGAGCGTGGAAGTTGCATCTGACTCATGTAGATGGTGATGACAGAGCATGAGAAGTACGAGAGTGATCACATGCTAGGATGAAAAGGAAGACTCAAGTCAAGTAATGAATGAGATGCATTAAAAGTATTTGAGGTGAATTTGGGCCATATCCTGCAGGCAATGAGGGGGTCGAAGATTTGCTAAAAGCATGATATGGTGGGATGGGGTTAGGGGGTGGGAAAAAGATACAAATTAGAAAGAAGCTATGATATAAGGTGCAAGATATGTTGAGGGTTTAGCCTAGAGCATCTGATCAGTAGTTCTTCATCTTAGCTGGACATTTAAATCAGCTGAAGAGTTAGAAAAATATGATTCCCTGACTTAATTCAGTAGACTATTAAAGGTGTGAAACCAAGGCATCAGTACTGTTTAGAGCTCTCTAGGTGTTTCTAGTATGCAGCCACAATTGAGAAGCGATTGGATTGTGGGTTCTGTTGGGCTGAATAAATGATACATTCAGGTGATGAGAGGTACGAAAATATCATGATTGATTCCTGAAATTTCTTGCTGGAAGATCTGTGAAAAGAGTGAAGGATTAACACCAATGGGAAATGCGAGAGAACAGTTAGATATTGTGAACATGATTATGAGCTCGTTTTAATATTTTAAACTTAAAGAAATGCATTTTACAATATTGTGGAGATTCTTCCTACACTTGTTTGTGAAATTTTGTTAGTTTGGGAGAAGGAGAAAAGCCCTTAAAGACATAAGAAAAAGAAAGACAGAGAAGAATTTTAAATATTAAGATCTCTATCAGTAAGGTCTTTGATTCTCCAACCTCTAGAAAGAGCCTGTTCCTTCGCTTCAGCCTGAAGGTTTTTAACAGTTATTTAGCGTCTTTTCAACAAATAATCGCATATTCATTCTATGAGCTAGGTTTTGTGATAAAGTCTCAGTAAAGAAAGGTAAATCTTAGTCTCAATTTCACATAAAGCTTATTTACCTGTCAGACTCTGGCCCCTTGCATCTCTGGCCTTCACTCAGTCAGTGTCACGCAAGCTTGGCAGGCTTTACCCATCCAAAACTGGATGATTCTTACAATGGAAAATTAAGACAAAGGAAAGATCTAGAATTAAACCACTATTTATCTCCTGTTGCTGAAGGGTATCAGAGGATACCCAAACAGGGCAGGTAAGATACCGTGAAAATACGGGTAGAGAAAGAAAAGCTCGAGAGGGATTTATTTGCCTTCAAATGGTATCTACATATATAATCCTAATAAAGTTAGAATTATCCCAGTGAGATAACATAAGATTTTTCTAAGTTATACAAAATGTTAAAACAATGACAATAAAGACTACCGGAGTGCCAGTTACATGGAATAGTAACATCTCAGCTTCTAGTCTAGCATCCAATGGTTACATTCCACAGTCAAGTGTTCACAGAAGGATTCATGTTTAATAAGTGAATAATAATAAGATAAACTATGCTGATTCTTTGCATTTTTGTGTGTTTAAGCCACACTTTGCCTTTTCCCAAGGACTATTACACTAATATTTTATGTATTTGCCTTGTTTTAAATAACATGTTTCCTTTATCATCTCCAGTTTCAAATATTTCTATATTCCTAAGACTTGCATATACTTAAAATTTTGTGTGATGTTTAAAGTGTTCAGAACACAAAGAGGTACAATCTTTCTGAAGGAATAATGGTAATAGCCAAAGTCAAGTTTAGCAGAAAGTCAAAGTCAAAGATGTTTAAGAATGGCTGTGGCTTAATATTGGTTAAACATGTCTTAGCTCAAAGCATTAACATTTAACAAATGATTACATTTAAAAAGCTCAAAATCTTGAACAGCTTCAAGAAAATATGGCAGACTTTTTTTTTCAAACTATGTGACAAACAGCCAGTAAATTCTATTTAGATTAATGCTATAACAGAATTGGCATTTGATCATAATGGAAACGACATAAGCTTTAAGAGATTACTTTTTCTAAAGAAATTAAGGGATATAATACAAACCTACAGCAGCTTGGCCATCACATGTTACAGAGATTCCAATAAAATTAAAGAAATACAGATATATCTGCTAGTATTTTTAAATGTCCTTAAAAGTATAGCAAGACATGAAACAGAAATGAGAAATAAATATACTAAAACAAGAGGGTAAATTATTAACATAACCCAAAAGTAATAAAATAAAAAACAATTAGAATTTCTGAGTGGTCAATAAATTTCATGATACAACATAAATGTAGACTAATATTTTAGCAAATTAATAATTTTCAAATTATGAAATATAATAAAATCTCAATTTCAACAATAAAAATACAAATTCTTTCCTAATGAAAAACAATAAATATATGCAATACATATGAAGAATATCTTAAAATAATACTACAAAACAGTTTTGACAGTTTCTTAAGAATGTAGAGTATTCAAAATAAACATAATTTGGGGGGATGGGAACGCTGATTGTTTTGAAGGTGTCAACTGTCTACATGTTTATTTAGAAGCTTAAAACTGTCCCCATCTAAGCATCATTGGGAATTGCTGGATACTTACCAAAATATTCCAATATGTACCTTGCATATGATAGTTCAGTGCATTATAAAGAAAACATTAAAAAAAGAAGTCATAAAGCTTATCCCAAAGTGGTACAGTAACAACAAATATAAATAAATAGTTTTAACTTCCATGTCATAAACCTAAATAACACCTAAATAAAATAGTAATAATAAAAATAGTGGAAGAAACTAAAAACTAATGGAGAATCAAATATATATTTTTAAATACACAAAAATAAGAGAAAATTTATCATCTTGCAAGCTAAGAACATAGTTGTAATTGCAATAGAAAAGATATATGGGCATTTAAAAAATTTAAAAACATTTATATTGAAAGATATATATAACCCTAATTGCTATACAATAAACTTGAAAAATATTTTCAGAACATAAAACAGAGAAAATATTTGTATATCTGTTGTGCACAAGCCTCATTTATACTAAGAAAATAAACTCTAAATATTAATGGATGAAAAAGTTAACAAAAGAAGAGAACTTTATGCATGTATCTATTCAGCAAATATTTACTGAGTACATACTATATGGTAAACCCTGTTCTAAACTTGAAGAAAAAGCAGCAAACAAATAAACAATAAGTATTGCTCTTATGTGGACAGATAAACAGTACAGAAGTGTGGTTTAATATATTAGAGGGTCGTAATTGCCATGGAGAAAAATATTTCTGGGAAGGAGGATAAAAAACATAGGTGTTGGGGAAAAAAAGTATAGTTTATAGCTTTCAATTAAAAATGAATAGAGAATGACAATAATTTTATATACAATAATTTTGATTTGAAATAATACATAGTTGCTTTGAAAATATAAAAAGCTAATGAGTAACCATCATTCATGAAAATGCACGATGATAAATTTTTTTGAAAAGAAGAGTGGTAGTATGTTTATCAGAATTCTTAAGACTGTTTCTCACACTTCACTCAGAAATTTCAATCCTGGAAAATTATCTGGAGGACATAATCAGAAATACAGAAATAACTTTTAGGAACAGCAGAGCTCAACTCAGTTTTATTTACAATTGTCAAAATTTGGAAGCAAATTTGGAATTTGGAAAGCTGATGTTCATTAATATTTACACAGAGTTCAATACTGTCATTATATACATATTTTTGTGATCATTAAAAATTGTCAAGTCCTTTAAATATAGAAAATAATATTGTATTGCATATAAAATTTTCTTCAATTATCTTTGTATATACAAACATTTGTAAACAAAACAAAAGGATTTCATGAAATAAAATATATAGAAATAAGATGACAGCCTTTCTTTTCTAGAATTACAAACTTTTGTAGTGGATGAGATTATACAATCTCCAAGTATAGCCTCTCAACCAATTCAGAACCATTCCACATTATACCTAAAAAGAGTTAGACTTTCTTTAGCTAATGTCAGAAAAAAATAGACTTGTACATAGCTTTAGCCTTATTCCACAAATCTCTCACAGCTTATTTAGCTAAATTACAAGTTCCCGATTGGGAACCTGTGGGAGGATATCAGCAAGGTGACTTGCCAAGTTTGTCTACCCAAATAGAATTTTTCCAAATAAACGTTCTATGATATTAGCAGTTTATTCCAGGGACACCATGGATGAGGTCAATGCCATGTTCTGTCACAACACATTCCCCTGAGCACAGTGGCTACCCCTTGTGAGTGAGACAGTCATCTCTTTTCCGTCTCCTTGTTAAAGTCTTCCTCACCTTTTAGACCATGGTTTGAATCTTCTTAATAAAGTAAAATAACAATGTAAAATACAATACTTAATAGTAAAAATAACAATGTAAAATACAAGCACAGCAATAACAACAACACAAACATCATAAAAGGTACATAATTGAGAAACAACTAATGCAGATACTTTACAAATATTAATTCTGTATGAATCCCTCTGTACCTCAAACCACAGGATAGGTATTTTTATTTCTCTTTTCCAAATTAGGAAACTGGTATTCAGGAAGACCAAATAACTTGCCACAGTAACACAACTACAAATTTAGCTCAGCCAGAATTTGTCCTTGGACCTGAACGAAGACAAAACTTGTGTTTTGTGGTTATTTCTCCCATTTTTCCACATCATCATAGCCTTCCTAAAATCCTTCAGTTGAATAAAACTTCTCTCTTCCTTGTTTCTCAAATGTACTTTAAACTGGAGTTTATAGATTTCCTTGTATCATGGGTATTTAAACCTTTATTTCTCGTACCACCAGGCCATATCATACGCATACACACAAACACAATCAGTACACAGAAGACAATATTTGCTCCATAGATACTGTAAGCATAAAGTGTATCTCAGTTTAACTATCACCAGTTAGCATTTTTTAGCATGTTAAATTTCAATATGAAAGACAGCGTGGGTATGAAATTCCTGGAACATACCATTAAAGACCAACCCTAAGGATGTAGGGCTGTGAAGAAGGCAAGAGCAGTGAAAACGGAAAGAGCAGTACTTTTAATACTTCTGAAGGAAAAGAATATATAAATCCTAGGAGGTGCTACATTTTACTATTGTAGTTATTGGCATTTAAAATACAGTTTCAAGTGGCCTTTTTTCAAATCAAATGTCTTTACAGAAATGGGACTATAACTGTACAATGTGGTAAATTTTCAGTTTCTAATGAATCATGAAAGCTTGCCAAAACATGCAGATTTTGAAAGAAAAGTTTCACCTCTTTCTTGATTTACTACAGAGTAAATCACAGGTAAGTTGGTGTTGCATTTGACCACAAGGTCAAGAATTAGACATACAAATTACCAAAAGAAAAATAGATATTATATCCCCTTTCCTGGGAAACATTGATCATGACCCTGAGAGGATTTGAAAGGTTTTCAAACAATTATGAAAGTTTTTACTCTAAGAATAGTTCCATGAAATCATTGTCATGTATGGAAAGAGAATTATATTCACTTAACAAGTTGACAGGAAGGTAGGCAAGCATGAGTGAATGAGGTTTGTATAAAGAATAAATAGTAGATACTGAACTAACACAAAATCCAAATACCCAAAAAGGTTGTTCTAATTAGTTAAATATTTCTTGTTAGGTGAGTGCTGAATCCAATGTTGAAAGGAAATATTTTGGCCATTCGTAAGAAGACTCCCTTCTAAAGGCAATACTTTAATTCACAGTAAATCAATAACATGTCTAAGCATATTAGATATGGAATATTTGAGTCAGTTCACAAAGAGAGTCATAAAATTGTCTTTTGGTCTTTGAGGAACATGCTTAAAACTGAGAAACAACAGTCTATGTATAATAAGCATTATACTGGCAGAAAACATGCTAAATAATTTCCTTATAATTTCATTAATATGATATAAGATGCTTTGACTAATTAATTCAACACATACTTTTTAACATTATCATTTAGTCCACTAAATCAGTTTTCTCCCATGAATAATTTGCCTTCACACCACTCCAATTATTCAACAGCTGTGATAACTTTTATCCCTGTCTCATATCTCCTTTATGTTTTTGTATATATCAAGCCACTTGCTCATTTTAAGTTATAGCCTCATAATTGTTATACCTGCCTCCAATCTGATAGAGTAACACTGGCCATTCTATTCTCTTGCTTAAAATTCATCACTACTGGTTTGAAAAACAAATGCCTTAGTATCCAATATCCTCTGTGATTTTCTTCTTGTCTACCACTCTAATTCATCACTCTTTGTCGCACTCTCACCGAACTATTTTCATTTCCCCCTGATTCCCCATGATATTTCACACCTCATGTCTGTTCTTGCCATTGTCCTCCAGGCCTCCCTACTTGCCTATTTCCGAGCATCGTTCAAGACTCAACACAAGTCTTATCTCCTCTGGGAATTGATCTCTAACCATTCCCTCATCATCAGATAGCATCAACCAGCCTGCTATGTGATTCTTCTCTTGCTTCTTTTCATTTAAGCTTAGCTAGACCTGAAATTCAAAGCTCGTCTTTACGAGGGATGAGTTATTTACCCTGAGCAAAGTCATGTCATTAGGCTTCAGGTATCACATTTGTATAATAAATATCATAATGACATAATATAAAAAGTAAAGTGCATTGCCTGGAGCATTCAGTTCCCTTCTGTTCTGTGCTCACTGTTTCTACCTCTAAAATAATACTGATGAGACTGCTTTACCATAGTTTATTTTTTCTTGGTACCCTGAAGTTCTTGAGAGAAGATGCATAGCATATTACTTCACTCTGTATCTCAGCATCTAATCTAAAGGTACTAAAACTGACACCTATTTGTCACCTGAGCATTCACCAAGAGCTAATGCTGTGTTCAAGTTTATGGATTAGATGTTATTCAACATATTTTTTCTCTTTGTCTTGTTAGCAGACAAGAACATGTAAGGCAGAGACCATAGGGGTAAAGCGTTACATAAAGAGGAAAACTGAATAAACTGAATACCATTTAGTGAACACTGTCCAAGTCATGGGATTTCAGAAGAGAAAAAATACTTCTACCTTAATAAGGTGGGAAAATGGGGGGAAAACAGAGGTGAAAGTAATAGAAAGAAAATGGGGAAGAGTTTTAGAAGTCTGTCACGTTTGAGTTGAGACTTGGAAAGTTCGGTTTTGAATACAGAGATTTCCAAAAGGCAAAGTTAAAAATATCACGCAAAGGGATAAAAATGAAAGCACAGTGAGGGAAATATTGCTCCTGTTTAGTCACCAAAAATAGGTCTACTAGATTCAAGTTCACTATAGCAAAATTGGTTAGTGTTTTTCACTAGCGGACATGAAGCCAGGATTTATGGTTCAGTGGCTTAACTGGATTTGGGTATAATGAACATCAGAGTTTTTTCTTAGGTATAACAGCTACATGACAGGATTAATTTATCAGTGTGGTACTGGCACCCTCAATTACTTGAATGAACCAGTGGCTGATATAGCCATTATTCACTGATTAATAATTAAGGTGGAGAAAACTGAACAATTTTGAGAAAAACTTTCTACAGTTATCTTAAACCCCTTAAAGATAGAAAGTACAGAAATAATCTTCTAAAGAAAGAAGCAATTCTTTTCTTGATGATATCATTTAAATATAACACTCATACTACATTCAAATGTGAATAGGAACAGAGTATTACCTCATCTGATGAATGGAAGAAGCTATTTTTCTACCATTCACTGGCATGAGAAAGAGCAAAACTCCTGGAGGAAATTAGCAAATCTTAAAGGTGTGGATGACATTCTGTAGTACTGCTTGTCCAAAAAAAATGACACAAATTATGGCACAGAACACTAAAGCCAAACGGCAGCAGACACTCGCTCCATGGCAAAATGCACTTTTTTCCAGGGATTAATCTCCAAACATGCCAGCATTTTAGTGTAAGTTTGCAGTACATTACAAGTTACACTAAGGAGTCAGTTGAATCTGTCTCTTTCTCTCTCTCTTAAATAAACACACATACACAGAGGAATTTTCCACTGGAGAACATAGAAAAACAGCTTCTTATGTTCCATAAAACAATTGTATATTTAAAACGTCTTTCCCATATGTATATTGTTTCAGTGATTGTATGTGTTTTGGGTGAAATTAAAAGTGTCACGGATAATAATCTGAAAGCAAATGTTAACTATATTCACAACATAAAGACAAATACTGTGTTTTTTTTTTAATGCTAGAGCAGGATAACCAAAATTATCTAAAATAGTATCTAAAACAAACACACTGTGTGTTGTGTGGAAACTTAAGAATTAGTCTTTGTGCCGGACTCGGTGGCTCAGCTGTAACCCCAGTGCTTTGGGAGGCTGAGGTAAGTGAACTGCCTGAGCTTGCAGGTTCGAGACCTGCCTGGCCAACTTGGCAAGACCTCATCTCTACAATAAATCAAAAATTAACCGGGTGTGGTAGCGCGCGCCTGTAGTTCCAGCTACTCGGAAGGCTGAGGCGAAAGGATTGCCAGAGCCTAGCAGGTCAAGGCTGTGGTGGCCAAGAGCGTGTCACTGCACTCCAGCCTGGCAACAGAGTGAGACTCCAACTCCAACTCCAAAAAAAAAAAAAGAATTAGTCTTTGTATACAAATACATAAGCAAAAGCATAGGAATGCTAAAGGCAAACTCCCACTGACTGACCCACGAGGTACAAGAAACCCAGTGCTGATGACTCCCAATATTTATAGGGGATAATGGAAAATGTTTTAATTTTAATTTATTTTAAAACCAGAAGAAAAAAGGACTATAATAATATTGAATATATAACAATAAATCCAGCCTAGATTGTATCCATCTTTTTACCAACACAGGCGTATAACAAATTTTCAAAACATTGTTATTATGTAGAAATGGACTTAAGAAGGAAAAAGTAACTATGACCCTTGCAAATAGAATGTAGTCCTGCCTAGAGTAACTGCTGGTGCTGAAAGAAGGAAATGTTGTTAGAGCATAGAGACTCCTCAACATTGTTTTGTAATATTTTACTTACTTAAAATATTTTTAGTAGACATAACATAATGAGATTTGATATAAGTCTTTTGGGTATACACAAGTATACTATGTTGTCACTATCATTTTTCTCTATATTATAATAATTCCTAATTAAAATGTCACTAATTAATCCTTTTGATCCAATGATTAATAACTACTTATTGGATTTTATAAAGATACAATTTTGAAATTTCTTTTTAAGAGAAACTTAGTTAGTTTGAGCTTCATAGTTTTGTTTTGTTGTTTATCTCTGAAATGAACAAAATTTCCTTGGAAGGAAATGTTTCATTTCAAGAGAAATGTGATTTTAATTTGCAGACTTGTTCTACTAGCCAATGCATTTGACAGTTGGCTTTTTAAAAAAAATCATGTTGGTTACAGGATTTTTTTTAAAAAGGGTATTAATGTTTTTTAATAAAGTTGCTGTGGCAAAAAAGGGTGAGGATATTTTTGCCAAATTTTTTTATTTCAAGATGTATTATTTTGTTCCAACTCTAGAACTTAGTAAGAACAAACTTAGAAACATAATAGAGAAGGAAAAATGCAAAAGCTACTTGAAAATTAAAATCTATAAAAATGAGTGTAAAAATTATATAAAACATGGAGGCTGGTATATGACAATTCAGCTCAGTACATGTTACAAATCAAACTTTTTTTTCTAATATATTGCCTGTTATCAATTAGAAAGAGTCTATTCAGTAGATTGTAAGCTCCCTGAAGAGAAGCCTTTTGTTTTGGTCATTTCCTGACCTCGGATGTAGAATAGTATCTTGCATAGAGAGAGTAGGTTTTGAATTCATGTGTGCCAGATGAACCAATCAACTAGGGTTAAGCTTCATACAGAGGTAGGATTCACGTCATGAAATTGTTATTGATATTAATAATTTCTGCTGGTATCACAGTCTGACTACTTTTGTAAAAGGTAAAAACAATAGAATTATCTCTCTGTAACTAGTACAAAACCTCTGCAAACGTAGCTGTATTCAATGAGAAAAATCTAAAGAACCTTGAAAGGTCAAGACAATCTGGAATGGTAAGTGAAAAGACAGGAAGAACAATCCACACAGGAAGAACAGAAATAATTACATTCTTAGAGCTATTTCTCAAAAGACAGCACAGAATGCAGATGGTTATGAAAAAAATGCAGTCCACAGATGATATTAAGATGGCGGCACAGATGCAGAGAGAAATGTTTGTCCATCTGACTGTATAATGTGCTGAAAATAACAAGGAGTTTTCAGAATTATGCATTCAAACTAAAAAAATGAGTATCTATGCCCTAAAGTGTAATTAAATGTCAGGATGTTCAAGGGTTTTTGTTTGTTTGGTTGATTTTTATATTTAAAATACATTAGGTAGAAGTTAAGATCAATCTTTTATCAACACTAGTGGAAGAATACTAGCAATATGAATGTCTAAGTATGTGTATTTGGCATCAAACAAGGAACAGAATGGAAAAACAGTAAAAGAGAGAAGGGGTGGTGAACATCTGGGGTGGTTTCTTTTCTAGGAACAGGAACGAGGTCATATCCCACCCAGTGAGAAGAAGTGACCCCCTAAAAAATGTAAGTGATCTTGCTTGACCTGTGACGCGAGCATGGGGATGACCTTGGCTGTTTAACTGCAATGTGTGTTTCTTGTTAGAAAAAGTGAGAGAGTTGTGCTCTGCCATAAAAGAATGTGAGGGATATGAAGGTGCTGAAAAGCAGAAGAAAGAAGTGGAGAATAGGGAACTTGATGGAAGCTATGGAAAAATGAAATATTAAGTTGACCCTGTCTTTTAAAGGTGTTAGGTAGAAGAGAAAGATAAAAGAAAATATGTCTATGTATACTTTATCCTTATACACACAGCAAACCTGGATTGTATTGCTGTTGTTCATTTATATGTGAGGATCATTTCCCTTTCTGATAATCTCTTCTATTTATCATTAAAATAATATTATTTACCTAGAAAGAAATAGGCCTTGGGCACATCACTACTGGCTCTAAATATCCAACACTGTTTTCCATGAACTCCTAGAGTCCCAAGTCTAAAATATAAATTTATGTTAATTCAATTTGCAGTTCTTTCACAGATAATAATACGAAGCCAATGCCTTTATCCAATGCTTGAATTTTTAATTCTATAAGATAAGTGGACTTTCCACTCAAAGCAGCTGAAAAATTCCCCTATTATAATATAAATGAGAGCAAACTTTAAATGTCTTGACCTACATAAACTCATAACAGTTGTTTCATCTTTTAAAGTCTCTTTCATCCCTTTTTCTCCTCCAGCTCTCTTTATTCCTTCAACTCCCTTGGGATCATCTCCACAGAGCCCCATTATTTAAATAAGAATGCACCCACAACAGCTGTGGAAGAGAAAAGTTGGATTGAAGTTCAAGGCCAAACCAAGGCAGAAACTTTGGGTACAATCTCAAATCTGTTGTTGTCAGGAAAACTGAAGCACTTTGAGTTTTAATATTTGTTATAAATGATGGTGATTTAGTGTTTGTTAAACCAATTTTATTGTGGAAATATAGGGAAGATTTACATTGGGAGGATTTGTATTGTTCCAGTCTATTTATAATTTTTAAAATCCTATTTATTTAGTAATTGGTTATTAGTCAAGGGTTCTGTTTATCTATTTCAAAAGTCCTTGATTCAACCTTTACAGAGTCATGATTTTTTAATAGTCTAACGAACTCAAAGAAACAGAAACTTATTTTTTAGGATGCTGCCTGTATGAACAGAGGTGAAACTATTAATAATTTGTTAATAAAAATAAAACTAAAAATGATAAGCCTTCCCACTGTGCAAATATTCTAATGAAAATCTGAGGCACTGTTACTTTTTCAGTTACAAAAAATATTTAAGAAGAAAGTCAACTCCAGCCAATGATTTAGTTAAACCCTGGAAAGCACATTGGATAACAATTTCCTCTTGCTTTTTCTTTCCTCTGGGATTCCCTTCTGCAATCTTAAAGTAGAATGAACCACTTGACATTTAGTAGTTAAAACTAAATTTAATATTAAGAATATGGCATTGTTTTGAAATATACAAATAAAAGTCTTACTAGAAGTAATTATCCAGTGACTTGTGGTTGCACTTATCTTAAATACTTATTCATCATTTCACCATGGATTTTCTGCCACGTGTATTTTCCCTTGTTTTCTTTTTATCCTCCTGCTGCTCTCCACGAGAGGGCAGGCAGGGGCAAGGAGAAAGCACTCGTGTCAGGAAATCTGGTAAAAGCAAAACAAAACAAAAAAAGTTTGATAGGACAGGAAGTAAAAAGTATTGTCTAAAACAAGATTTGAAGATAATCTGCAGATTTTTAAAATATTCTTTCATATCCCCATCTCTCCTTGATATGGAAAAATGAGGATTGGCACTTACTGTGAGCAATCTGAGTAAAGCATTTTCTGCGTGTTTGGGTTCACTGGTGAAACATGAATGATCAAAGTTCAACACGTTGCATCAATTTCTTTTCACCTGGCAAAACGAGTAACTGTGCCAGTTTTCAAACTATGTGTTTTTGTAGTTATTTCCTTTGACTCAAATAGTTATATTAAATAAATATTAATAATAATTCTTTATTTTATCCTGAAAAAAATTACTGCAAAATCACATTTATATATATATAGATACAGATAAAGATGTAGATATAGAAATGGATGTAGATACAGATAAAGACATAGATATAGAAATGGATATAGATACACACACACACATACATATATAACTTGGTATATATCTGATCTAGAATTTGGAATGAAGATCTATGTTTTACTTTAGACATGCAACTAATTTACTAGGGTACTATAGGTATATAAGCATATACTACTGTGTCATAAATGAAGACTAGGGTTCCAGAGAAGTCATATAGAAGATTCTATGACTTATACATGCTTTTTCATCAAAAGGAGCTAAGAATATGCAGTGAATATGCAGTAAAATGGCACTATGAGTATATGGAGAGACTAAAAGAACAAGTCATTGTTAAAATATTGATTTTATTTTAAAAATCTGGGTAACAAAAATTTTAAAGCAACAAAAAAATCAAATATATTATTTTCTCCAGTAATTCATAAATTCGAAAGACATAACTGTGAGTAAAATATATTGTATGATTAGTTCAAGAAAAAAGTATAACTCTTGATCAAGGAAAACTTTAATGAATAATTAAGTCAAAGGTTATTTGAGTGTACCCTTTAATATTGTTTTATTAATTGACTTTCATTACTTGATTTACATTTTTTTCTGATTACTTTATACTCATATTAAATGGAATCAAAATTTTGATAGGCACTGACATTGATCTTCATTAAATACAAAGTTTTGACATTTTTGGAGGAATTTTCTTATTTCAAACTAATAAATGGAAGGGTTTTGTATTTCAATGGCTGAAAGGAAGTCAGATTTTAGTTATATGAATCCAGGTTAACTTCATTCATGGATCAAAAAAGACCTCTTGGGGCTTACAAAATCTTTATTATTTTCGAGCTACAAAAAATAGTTTGGTAGAGAACTGGATAATAGAAAACATATTCTCTGTGATCAATTCACTTTGGGGTGATTTCCAGCTGTGAGACAGTCTCTCAAACTTAAAACTTCTCTTTGGCCTGGAGCCCAAATTTACTTATAACTGAATATGACTGTGTAAAAAAAAAAAGCATTACAAAATATGGCAATTTTTGTTACCTTGCTAAAAAGTTAATATGATTTATGACACTATTAAGGATTGTTAATGCTTCAAATAGCTGGATTTTAATGTTTAGAATTAGCACAATTTAAGTTTTCACCTACTATTTTAGATTGTGCTAATTCTCATAGACTGAAGTGTATGTCCCTAAACTAAGATTTCTACTTTATTGTGCTAAGTATGCCACATCAGAAAGGGCTATTGGAGAAACATAATTTATACATGTAGTGCATAAAACATTATTAAAACAAGTTATAATCATCATAACAAAAGTAATAAACTCTTTCTTTGTATTAAATAGTTCACCATTTTACATGGGTAAGTTACAATCACAAGAAATAAAAGCCACTGAAGCACACTGGATTTTGAGTTTTCATATTCAAACGTTGTACTTGTGTCTACATTTAAAATTATTCAAAAGTGAAATGATGATGAAGTGATTCAAAAAGAAAATAGAATAATTTTAAATGTGTAATTATACAACTCTCTCATTGCTAATAAGACAAATCTACCAGTAATGATGATGATATTCACATATTAAAATATGTTATTATCAAGTCTAGTAACCCAACTCTTTTATAGTCTTGTAAGAGATAAAGACATAGCTTATGTTCCATTATGACAGATTGCTCTGGGACTCCAAACTGAGGGAATTCTTGTTTGACATGACTTATCTTCAAGTCAATCCCATTATTTGGAAGAAATCTTGAATCATCAGTTTTATCACATGGCAAAAGTTAAAATAGGCATTCATCTTTACCTATAATTATAGTTCAAAATATTTAAACTAAAATTGACAGTGGCAGTGATGGATATAATTGTTTTATTTAGATGGGCAACTCTGCCTAAAAATAAAAAATAATAGGATTATTTAATTGACTTGTTTTAAAGTTAATGTAGATGTTCTGAAATAAATCATTAAGGTATGCTAGATATTTTTTTCTTAACAAACCTTATGGGAAAAGATATTATAATTATGTAATCATATAATTGCATCAAAGTGAGGAATAATAAAAAATTTCCCTACGCGATTGCTTCTATGCATATGGTTTCAATTACTATCTTCCAACTGACACTCAAATCTACACCTCCAGGTTTGATTTATCTTCCTGAGTTTCAGATTTGCAATTGAGATTCGGGTATCTCTCAATAAATGTGCCAACAAATAAACTCAGTACCTGTCCTTTCAAATCCTTCCCAGGTCTCCATCTGAGTGCAAGTGTAAATTCATCGATTTAAAAAATTTAAAAGACTAAATAAGACTCATCCCTTCTTCATCACCTACCTCTGACCAACCAGCGAACGAGTGTGATGGATTTTACCCTTTAATTCTCTCTCTAGTCAATCTTATTTTTTCCTAATGCCTAACGCTTCAGTCTAACTTAATTTTATTCCTACTTTCTAAATACCTGGAATTTCCCTAAGCTCCAATACTTCCAGGCTTGTTGGTCCTTCTTGTCACTGTACCTCTTCAGCTCTCCATTCATTACCCACACACTGCTAGCAAAATCTTCCAAAAGATCATGCTTATTCATGCCCCTGCTTAATTTAAGTAATATTTATTCTCATAACTTCAGAATGGAGTAAATTCTGGTCACCTGGTATGTACATCCCTTAACCGTCAGACCCCTTGTATTCTTTACCCATCACTCCAAACCATTGGTTGCTTTCCGAATACAGAAAACTTGTTGTATATGTATTGTTTTCTATTTTAAAATTTGTCCCGTTCTTTTCCTCTGCTGATTTTACTCTCATTTGTCTTCTATAAGGCTTTGATCAAGATTACCTCATTTGAGAAGACTTTTCTGAACTACCAAGATTGGATTTCCCTTTTATAGTAGTATCTGCTTAATATCTACCTACATTTGGCATTTTGCACTATGCACAATAATTATTCATCTATTTGCTTATTTCAATTTACTGTAAGTTTCATAAAAACAAGACTTATGCCTTTGCATTCCTTTTCAAAAGAGCTTTCTGGATAATAAGCCAAATGTTAAATAAATGAAATCATACAAATCCTTCTCTATTAAGCAAAGCCCTTTGATTTCCTGTATCTATAATATTATTATTGTAGTATATGCAATGAAAATTAACAACTAATATAATAAGTTTTATAATTTACAAAGGACTTCCTATAGCTCTTGGAAGCAGACAATGTTTTCCACATTTTGTGGATAAAGAAGCAATGTTTCACAATGGTTATGTAATTTGTCCAAACACATTCACTCAAAGTATGGTAACATTAAAATTCAATCCAATTTATATTTGACTTGAAAACCGCAGAAGTGTAGCTGGTCAAGAGGAGTGATTGGTTTAAATTCACAACTTAAAAGCTTAGTATTTCTTAATAATAGGCAACTTGACTACTCATCCCATTATCCTAGGTATTCAGGTATTGAGCTGAAATCAATGGTTCAAATAGCCACATCAAGCAATAGTTTGTCAGCAATAGTTCTTAGGGCAGTTATTTATCAAATTCTCAGTGTCAGAGACATAGCCTATTATGGAAAGACAAGCTCTGCTAAAAAAAATCCTTTGGGGGAACATCTTAATTACAACTACAGGCACACATAATGAAGAACCATCATTATCCTCACTGAGCAGTTTTACAGACGGGCAACGTGAGTAGGGCCAACATTTTTTCCATAGGAGGACATCTCTAAATTTTTGAGTAGGTACCAATAAAAGATGATCACCAGAGGGGAAATATTTTATACTTTTTTTTTTTAGCAGCTCTCTGTAGAAGCGCAATCTTCACCTGTATCAAAAGAGTTACAAAACAAACTTTCTGGGTGGGAGAAGCTAAGCCAATTTTGAAGTCCAGTGTCCTAGCCACAATAAAGTGTATCTTTCTCCATTTCCTCTGAGCTTCAGCATACAATCTCATCTAGCCAATGTATCTCAGGTGTTGTTTTCATTAAATTTTATTCTAAAAGATGTATGCAGAATGTTAGACAACAAAGTTCCTTATTTACTATATTATATATAACATAATAATATATGTGTGTATAGATGTGTGTATAGCTGTATGTGAATATACTCTCTCTAAAATAGAATATTAGAGAGAAAATAACTTTACTTATTGTTATATTTATTCCTTATCATTTTAGAGATAATACAAATACAGCCAAGAGAAGTTAACTGATTCATTCAAGGTCCGTCAATCAGTGAACAGTATGCTATTTAATAAACATTTCTCTCCATTGGAAAGTATACTGTCTCCAGGGTCATCAGGAGTAAGTACTAATTCTCCTAATGTCATCATTCCAGGTTTCCAAATGAACACTGGATACATCTATACTATTTCTTCAACTTCATATAAATTTTGCGATGAAAAAATATGTATCATATGCTGTCTGGAAGGAAATCTTTCCTCGTCATGGTGTATCACAGGATTTCACTTCCAAGTTCCTCACATGCCCTGTGCCAGCCTTTCAGGATTAGCAGCAGCTATGAGCAAACACATAGCAGTAAGGCCGAGTAACTTGGCACACTTCAAATAGATCAAGTTTGGTTTTAATTTAAATAATAATTTGATTCAGTAATATTATTTAAATAAATGTACAAACTCTCACAAAAACTCACATGTAGTAAATGATCAAAGCTGTGGTAATTTAGGTTTTTATTTGCTAAAAATATTGAGATAATATTTTTAGCAAACATTTCAATTCCATTCTTAGCTACAGTTTTGGAGTAAGGGGCCCTGCAAACATTTGTTTCTATCCTATGCCAAAAATAAGCATATTTGATTACCATTTGGAAAATGTTGTCTTTTAGCTTTAAATAAATCATGATTTAAGGTAGGGAGTATCAATCACTAATACTAAAAAAAAAAAAAAGTAAAGAAATTAGATCAGACAAAATACCCTTACTTTCTTTACTATCATGTTATTTCACTATTACTTTTTTTTAAGTCAAAATACATATCTAAAATGTCCAGATATAGAGATCACATTTTTATTATTTTCGAACATTAAATCTTTAAATACATTTTTAATAAAATAAAGGGGAGCTTCTATTTCTGGTAAGGCAGGATATATTATTATCCTATTGTTGCTGTTACAAATAACCACAAAGTTAATGGCTTAAAAAAAGATTAATTGTTTACAGTTCTGGAGGTCAAGAGTCTGAAATGTTCTAAAAGTCTCACTGTTCTAAAAGCAAGGTGTTGGCAGGGTTGGGTTCCTTTCTGGTAGCTCTAAGGGAGAATCTGTTTCTTTGCTTTTTCCAGCTCCCAGAGGCTGCCCGCATTCTTTGGCTCATGGCCCTCTTCCATCTTCAAAGCAGTAACAGCCAACTGAGTCCATCTCAAATACCACTTCACTCTTACTCTCTTGCCTCTTACTTTCACTTACAAAAACCCTTATGGTTACACTGGGCCCACCCAGACAATCCAGGATAATCTCCATATCTTAAGGTCAACTGATTAGCAGCCTTGACTCCATCTGCAACTTTAATTTTCCTTTACCATGTGATACAAAATATTCACAGGTTCTGGGATTTCAAACATGAGCATATTTACGTGGCCATCATTCTGCCTTTCACACAGGATAAAACGACTCTGCTACTAAATACAAAAACAAAAATGCTAGACTGAAAAAAAAAAATATATATATATATTTGTTTTGTTTTGTTTTTAAACGCTGAAGAGCTAAGTCAAGAATTACGAAGTCAAAAATCAAAGAATAAATGGGAACTTGCAGAGTGTAAAAGCTACTTTTGGGCTGAGGACATCAGTGCTCTAGCAAACATGGCTTGTTTTTTTTAATATTTTCACCTGGGCGAAAATCTAAGAAACACGAAAAGTTGGAAATCTAAAAAAAACCCTCCCCACATTAATCTGGAACATCAAATGATTCCAACCCATTTTCTAACACCAGGCTACTACAGAGAAAGTTGCTTAGGCCTGAGCAGAGGTGGGAAAAAAAAAGATCCCCAAGAAGTTGCAATCACACACCAATTCTTGCTCACATGTGCTCCAAGTTTACGTCACTTAAGTGGACCTAACATCTGGTCTGGTAGGAACTTCAGCTGCCTGACCAAAGCAAACACAAATTCTCTCTGGAGGAAGTCACCCTTATCCTAGGCCTTAATAAATCACTATACAAAAGTTGTAAAATCAGTGACCAGCACATAAAAACAAGTAATCAAGTTCACAAGAAAACAAAGCATCTGAGAACAAACACAAATAGTAGAAAACATAAATAGATCTCTGGAAATTATTATACATATATTCTAAAAATAATTGCCCTATGTAAAGAAATAAAAGATAAATTGAAAACCTTTTAGGGAATAAGAAGCTATAAAGTAATATATTTTTAAAAGACAGAGAAGCCAGTAATAAAAATTATGAAAGCCAAAACCTAGAACTAAATGGATGACTTTAATATCAGATTATAATACCAAATTAGACACATGTGAAGAAAGGATTTGTAAGCTGTTAACAAAATTATCCAAATGCAGCACTATGAGAAAAAATAGAAAATTAGAGAGAGAGAGAGAACACAAGAGACATGAAGAATAGAGATAAAAGGTCTAACATACATGTAATCAGAATTCAAAATCAAGGGGAAAATATAAATTGGCAGAGATAATATTTGTAGAGCAAAAGCCTGAGCGTCTTCTAGGACTGATATAAAATACCTTTTTGTAACTCCAAGAAGCCCAAGCATGAATACCAAGCATGATAAATAAAAAGAAAGCCAAGCTATAACACGTCATATTAAAACAACAAAACACTAAAGACAAAAAGAAAATGTTTAAATTTGCTAAGGTGAGAGAAATATAAAAGGTAAATTTTCTTCAAATAATTGACAGGATGAGAGTCGACCTCTCAAGAACAGTAATAAAATTCATAGGACAATAAATATATTTTTAGTGTGCCGAAAGAAAATAACTTCCAACCTAAAATTGTATACTGTGTGTGTGTGTGTGTGTGTGTGTGTGTGTGTGTGTGTGTGTGTGTGTGTGTGTTTGTATGTGGTGAGGGGAGGAGGGGAGGAACTCTCAAGAATAAAGTTAGTTATGAAAAAAAGCTACATTAAGATAAACAAAACTTGAAGAATTCACTGCCAGCTGACATTGACCGAAAGATTTTCTGGAAAATAAACTTCATCAGGAAATAAGTCATTTTAGATAGAAAGTCAGAGATGAAGTGTAAGTGCAGAGTAAGAAATTGTAAATATGTAAACAAGTCTATATGCACATTCACTATGTGACACAATTATGATCGATGTCTTAAGGGTCTAAAAATAAAAATGAATTTGAGTGCCAGATAAAACTTCCTTTTTTTTTGATTTCTTGTTTTCATGACAATAAAGACACGCTTCTCACCAATACCCTGTAATAAGTCTTCTTACAATAAAAATAATATCCTCCCTTGTTGACTTCCTATAAACTACATTCCAGACCCCGTGCTAAACATTTTTAAATGGCTACCAATAGTTCTGTTTGGAAATTACTACTAAACTCATTTACAAATGAGGAAACACAACAGTAAGTTTACTTTATTATTTAGGTATTCAAAGATATTAAAACTAGTAATTATCGGCCCACATTCTATCTTTCTTCTTTGAAAAGCCCACATGTTAACAGCTAGGCTTCCTGAAAAGGATGGGCAATTTTTACTAGCAGATGTGCTTACATATTTGAGGGGAAAAGGATTTCAGATTCTGGCAAGATTCAGTAAAGGAACTGCTTCATGAACTCAAAAAGAAAGAAGAGAGATAAGAGGTGACAGAATACAGTCATAGGAATATTCAGTCATCTTCCTTCTATACAGGAGCTTCATACCAAGACCCTAAGGGATGCTTAGAACCATGGATTCTCTTTCTCTCTCTCTCTCTCTCTCTCTCTCTCTCTCTCTCACACACACACACACACACACACACACACACACACACACACACACACACACGCACACACAGTTTGTACTATACATACATATCTACGATAAAGTTTAATTTAAAAATTAGGCATAGTAAGAGACTAACAGCAATAACTAATAATAAAATAGTACAATTATAGCAATACATTACAATAAGTTATGTGAGAGTGGTCTCTGTGCTGTACTCACCCTTCTTGAGATGTTCTGAGATGAGAAAATGTCTGCTTTGATGAATGAAGTGAAGATCATAGGCTTTGTGACATAGCATTAGATTACTACTGAAATTCTGAAGGTATGTCAGAAAAAGGACCATCTGTTTTTAGTGATCCCAGACCACCAAGCCATGACATGTCAATGGTTGAATGTCAGGAGTAGATGACATCAATGACTAATGAGGAGCAGTGTGTACAGTGTAGATAAGCCAGACAAAAAGATGTCCACTCTGGGTGGGACTAAGCAAGATGATATGAGATCCCATCAGACTACTAGAGTGACACACAACTGAAAACTCATGAATTGTTTATTTATGTAATTTCCCATTTAACATTTTTGTGCCATAGTTGACCATGGGTAACTGAAACCACAGAAAGCAAAACCATAGGCAAGGTGGAGCTATTGCAATGATATAATTCACAGTCATACAAGTACTTTGTTCTGGAACTTAGGAAAACCGGCCAAAAAAGCCCACCAGAAAACATGTATACTTAAAATTTGTAAATGTTGATATTATATACCTAACTCTAAAATTAAGCAGCTATATTGTACTTTAAATCAAATTTTAGTCTCAAATTTTAGTCTTCAAAAATTTAACCAGCTTCTCCTCACATCCAGATTAATCTGAGGTTCTTAGTTCATTGGGACATTGCCTAATAAATGTTTTCGTTAGTTCTAAAATTTTATTTATGACATATCAAAAAAACAATACACACAAATATGTAAAATAATAATAGTGTAAATTGGGCAAAGTCTCCCTAAAGATGTCCATGCCCTAATCCCAGGAACTTGTGAGCGCGTTACCTTACATAACAAAAGGGGCTTTAAAGATATAATTTAGTTTATGAATCTTAAGATAGGTGGATCATCATAAATTGTCTAGGTTGCCACAATCTAGTCAACAGAGCTCTCAAAAGTGTGAATTTTCTCTTGCTAGAGGAATAAGAGGAGAAAAAGATGTGGCAGAAGAGAAAACAAGAGAGATCCCAAGAATCAAAAGGATTTGGACCAGGTACCAGTTTAGGGATTGGAAGGAGGCTTTTGGAGATCACATCAGCCTCTAGCTGACAGCCAGCAAAAAAATGGGAACCTCAGTCCTACAGCCATTACAGTGGGATTTTGCCAACAACCACAATGTACTTGGAGTGAACCTTGATTTTGCCCTTATTAAACCTGGAGAAGAGAAACTAGTCAAAATGACATACAAAGACTTCTGATAGAAGTATGGAATAATGAATATGTGTTGTTGTCAGTCTCAAATTCAAGGTAATTTGTTATGGTAGCAATAAGAAATGAATACACACAGCAAAAACTTTAACGTATAATTGAAATAAAAATGAAGATAAAAACAAAACACGTGAATATTTGCTGCATATTTAACTTTGAACTTTTTAGCAACCAACACAAAGAGAAAAATAAGATCTAGTTATAAAATTAACAGACATCCACATACACAAGAGATATAAATGAGTTACTCCAGTTACACAACTACATGTTATTGAGATAAGAGGAAAAGTCTTTTTTATAAAGAGAATCATAATGAACAATGCCCTCAACACATCCCAAAGAAAATAGTATCACACAATTTATCAGAAATTTTCTAATTGTAAGTCAACTTCAAGATATCTAACCAATTTAGTGTTAAAAACAAGGGACTTATCTAATATCTATAATTTTAATTACCTAGAGAATTTATTTCTAAATGATGTTTCAAGAAACATTACCTTCGAGAGATATTATCAGAGGTAATGCTATCAAGTAGAATACCATGCACTGATTACCAATGCTAGGGAAAGTCTCCAATCACATGGAGGACAGCAAAGATCATCACAATGCCAGCCACCGGGAACAGAAGTCCAAACACTTGTGCCCAATGCGTCTTGGTTTTGGAGTTGCCAAGGAAAGCACAACACAGTCAAGCACTAGATGGAGCAACACTTGTACTTACGTAGAGATGAGACAGAGCAAGATCAGCTCCCACAGTGTACACTGGTTCCCCATGGCTAGTAGGTGCCCCCAACTGCAGCTGAAGCAGGGCAATTGGCTCACATGCACCCCTTTGATACCACAGTAGATGGACTCCACCACCTCTTGTGGAGTCTGAAATACAGAAAGCTGGGACACCTCCAAGGGCCAGTGACTCAGAACAAAGTATCCATATGTCTGAAACAAGGATATCCCCAGTCAGGGTGACACTCATGGCACAGGCTGTGTGGACGTTTTATCTCTTGATAAGGAAGTGTTCCAGGCCCCAGGCCTAATCACATGTGGTCAAGAAAGGGGTGGAATCTGCTCTTATGATATTGCCTTTCCCAACAAATATGTGTGTGTGTGTGCGCTCACACAAACACACACAGACACACATTACTATTTAAATAACTAAGCACAGAGGATCTCAATAAAGTAGGTGTTTTATTGTAAGACATGTTGAAGCCCCAATAAAGAAAAAAAGAAAAGAAAAGAAAAGGAAAGACATGTTGAAACCTTTAATAGGCTAGTGTGCATAGTAACTTTTCAACTCTAATTGTAAGCAATATAATTTTTAGCAAAACCTCCAAGAAAGAACAATTACAAAGTAGATTTCTCTGTACCTGAATAAACCAACCCACTTTGTAAGTTAACTGGCCAGTAAATAATTTTAGGCAGTATGCAGATAGCAAAATTCACTGTCTGCCAGTGACATTCCAATTTCAGGGTAATAAAATTAAACTGCTTTCATATAAAGAGAATATTCAGTGTTTTATTCTCTGCAACAGGCAGAATGAACATAAGCAAAAGGAATGACATCAGGCATATCCACACATGTCCAGATATATCCACATGTTAAAACAAGGGACTTATCTAATATCTATAATTTGTTATAGACTGTTAGTAAAGCATAAGCATTTTTTAAAAAAGACTTCCGGTTTGCAACTGTATCTTCCTCCTATCCATCAAGGGCATCTTCCTTGTGATTCCCACCCTCATAGAAGTAACTTCAACCTTCAACTGTGTAAATTCTTCCATTGTTTCACACACGTCAGGGAAATAGTCCAGTATACTGGGGATCAATATTAACTTGAGTCTACATCCTCTAGTTTAAGATTATTTTTGATGGTAACTGTTGATATGTATTATATCTAACATATATAAGGTATGAATTTATGACCAGGAAAAGTAGTCAATTCCATAATCTTGAAACACTGTAAAGACTTATTTGACTGTAACCTGACCATGGACAGATGTCTAGATGAAACCAGATGCTTATATTTAGTGTTGGAACATAAAAATAAATGCAACCTAGAATAAATCATGATCGAGTAATCCAGCCTTCTTTATTAAATCAGGAGTGAGGATAAGCAAAGAAGTTTAAATTCCACTCACATTATTGGGTACAATATCACCTTGTAATAAGAGAAGTCTCCTAACCTATTGGCTGGTCTAAAATTTCTTGCCATTTAAACACCTGTTAAATCTCCTTATAAGCTTGATTGGAGTGAACATGAACACATTATTATTAGATCTACTAATGCTAAAACAAAGTATCCCAGAAGACTTTTATTTATTTATTAAATTCCAAACAGATTCAGATGTGATTTGACACAAGTATCTCGTATAGCAAGCAGTAGAAGAGGACCTGCCACCCAGTAAGACAACGGATGGCACCCCTGAATAAGTTCCACCGGAAGGAATTTAGAAAGGTTTATATTCTATGTTATGTATAAATAAAAAACATTATGAAGTCCCAGAATTGTTCCTTAAACGAGTTCTATTCTAAAAACAGGTAATAAAGTTCAGGCTTCTGCTGAGAAAGAGAGGACCTTGGTTACAGTGTATCATTCAAAATGGCATTATTTAAAAATAGATCAGTTTAAAAGTGCCTTACTGATCTTGAAATCCTACCCCATAGAGTCAAACAAATTGATATGATTGACTCAGAAGAGTTCACAAGTCACTCTCAAAAGGTAATTCTTAAATTCATAGAAATTAAATATTACAAAATTAAGGAAAATATGGAAGATCTAATACTCTCATTCTTCAAACCTTAACAGAAGATTATGGTAACCGTTATTGGTAGGGTCTATTCATGAAAAAAATTTAATTATGATTTAATTACTATATGATTTAATTAAAATGTTTTAAATATATGGACTATTATATTCTACATTTACTTTTTATAATTATGTTCTACATTTACTCTTTTTTTGCTTTTACCAAACTTCTTAAAGAAGTTGCCAAATATGCTTCTTAGCTAACTAATACTTTTGAAAACTATAAAATCAGTCTTCTTCTTAAAGCTGCTCACAATAAATTCTTCAGTGCCTTCCTAGTTACAAAATTTGATGACCTTTTTCTTTTTTTTATAATCAATATTTTTTATTATGATATTGTGGGGTACAGTTAAGGGTTAGGTATACAAATACGTTTCGTTCAGGCACCCTTGTTGATAAGAGGTGTTTCCCCGTCCCCAGACAGATATTTACTACCGTTAATCCCATCTACCCCCCCATAGCTTCCCACTACTGTCAGTTATTTTCTCACAGTATTACATTGGTTGTTCAAGGTCCATTATATGAGTGAGAACATGTGAAACTCGGTTCTTTGTTTCTGTGAGAGGTCACTCAGTATTATAGACTCTAGTTCCATCCAGGTTGCTGCGAAATTCATGATTTTGTTCTTTTTTATGGCTGCATAGTATTCCATCGTGTATATATACCACATTTTTTAAATCCAGACCTCTTTTGATGGGCAGCGTGGTTGCTTCCAGGTTCTTGCTATTGTGAATAATGCTGTGATAAACATACGTGTGCAGGTATCTTTTTTATAGAGTGATTTGATTTGACCTTTTTCTTAGGACTAAACCTATTTGATCATTCTTACAGGGTTAATCATTGACGTCTTCTTGAAACTCTATCTCCCTTTGTCTTCCATGAACTCTTTCTTCCTACTTCTAAGATTGATTATTACCAAAGTCTTTATTTGGGTCATTTTCTGCATCCTCCTTTTTCTCTACTGACCTCTCTACTGTTCTAGCTTTCTCTGATTTATTTCTATTCTTCACAAAGTTGATATAAATGTCTCATCATAACATTTTGTTTTTATGTAATGACTATCTTGGTAACCATTCTCCTACTAAAGCTACTAAAAAAGTGAGACAATAAAATCTCAAAATATGTTTGAGGGACATTAATGATGCTAGTGTTGAATTAATGGAGCAAGAAATGGAGAAATCAGAAGTCCAGAGAGTTAAGTTCAACATTCAAGACTATTTTGTGCTCATAGAGGCTAAAGGAACAAAATCAAAGTCTGCAGTCTTCCAAGGGAGACCCCTGTGAAACAACCCTGAGTTTAGATTGGGGCTGTGCACCCTAGGAACAGGGATATAAAATAAGTAAGCAAAGCTCTGCATGCTCTGAAGCTTGGTTTTGCATCATATGTATAGAAAATCTCACATCTCTAGATTGAAGCAAAGTTACCTGAATTATTAGAGATGCCGGCAAAAGTAATTTAAAATCTTCTTTGGAGGAAAATGACATTTTCCTAGGACTCAAACTTATTTCTATAAATTAACCTTTAAATGTAATAATATACAATGAAAGATTACTAGAAACATAAAAAGAAGACTCCATGAGTGAGAAGCAAGGGAATGAGAAACAACAGAACAGACACACAGGACTTCCAACTCAAAACTAGAATCATTTTTAAGGAGATATATGTCAAGCTTTAATTTGGGGCCAGAAAATAGAATAAAGTTCCATAAAAGATTTGGAAAAGGACTAGCTAGATATTATAGCACTGAAAATTACAGCTACTACAATGAAAAATTCAGTGGTCTTATTTAGGGGCAAATTAGACTTAGATGAAGATAGATGAAACAAGTACAAGTAAAATAGAATATGGATATAAAGAATCAATTCAAAATAAAACCAGAGAGGGCATGAGTGGAGGCAGGATATAAGGAAAGGTAAAGAAATACAAAGAATGAATTTAAATAGGAATTTAAATTTAGAGTTCCAGAATGAGAGAACAGAGAAAACGGGTGGAGGCAGTATTTGAAGAGGTTAAAGATACATATTTCCTAAATTGCTGGAAAATATCAATTCATGATTTTTAGAAACTGTAGTAATTTAAATCAAGATAAATTTTAAACAATCTAAAACTAAGTGTATCCTAGTGAAACTGCAGAAACCAAAATCTTCAAAGTAGCCACAGAGAAGTCATACCATAGTCAGCACTCACTATGAAAATTCTTATTTCTGGATTCTTTCCCAAGGCTTCTCATACCAATTCCATAACTGTTGAGAGATTTTGTTTCTAAATATTTCAAATGGATTATGGTTAAGTTTATAAAGAGTAAATAAAGTACTTTAAATTTCTTCATTTATACATGAAAAGGTTCACATGGCATCTTCATAATTGGAAAAAATAAAGAGGAACTGTAAATACAAACTTAGAGTACATTTTCTAAATAGTTAGATTTTCAGAGTAGTTCGATATTCTTAAGCTACTCTGAACCAAATAAGATGCTAGATGTCACCGAGTGTTATACATGTCCTAATATTAATAAATGCATGCATATAAATGAGCTTGAAAAAAATCTTCAAATTAGAAAAAAATTGCCCTTTAAGATAAAGGAACTCAAGTTGAAATAACCGTGTTTAGCATCATTTTCAAATATATGCTGTGTTCTTGTTATATAGGTAGGCTTTAAAAAATGTTTTTAAACAAAGTTTAGCTGTTATTTTATGATTTATGTAAACTGTGTTTGGAAAATTGTCTGCAATAGCACTGTTAGGAAATGCTCTCATGCCAAATCATCCACCTACTCTGTCCTAGCTATAGACAGAGATGAAAACAACTCTGAGAGGATTATTTGATACATATTTATAATTACTTTTTGAAATTCTGAAATCCAAAAACTCTGAAGTGATTCATTTTTTGTTTTGTTTTCTTGTTTTAGCTGACCATAAAACATAACTGAAATTAACAGATGCTTATTTATACTCTTCATTCAGACAATTTAGGATGAATATTCATACATAGTCTTTAAAAAAAAAAAAAAACCAAGCCGGGCTCTGTGACTCAGCCTGTAATCCCGCGCCTTTGGGAGGCTGAGGTGAGTGGATTGCCTGAGCCCGCAGGTTCGAGACCTGCCTGGGCAGCGAGACCTCATCTCTACAAGAAATCAAAAAATCAGCCGGGCATGGTAGCGCATGCCTGCAATTCCGGCTACTCGGAAGGCTGAGGCGGAAGGCTGATTGCCGGAACCCAGCAGGTCAAGGCTGCGGTGGCCGGGAGCGGCCACTGCACTCCAGTCTGGGCGACAGAGTGAGACTCCAACTCAAAACAAAAAACAAAAAACAAAAAACCACCCAGATCCCTTAAGTGGTGTTTCATATTATATTTTACATGCACCTTTCTAAAACTCTAAAATATACACAGTTCCAAACATTTCTGGCATGAAATATTCACAAGTGGGATATTTTCTCACTAAGCAATAGTGAGAATTTGTTGGTGGCAAATGTTTATAATTATATTCATCATCTTCAAACAAGAATAGATATGCTCAAAATTACCAAATAATAATAATGAAGATATTGAGGGATGTTTTTTGGGGTGCGAGAAGGCAATGGGAAAATAAAGGAATGATTTTCATCTCCATAGTTTGTATTTGTGGATAAGACAATTTGCTTAAAGTTTTTCATTTAGCGATGCAAGATCTAAACACTTCTAAAAGACATACACATCATTATTACATCTCAAAGACAACATCTACCAAACAAAAATCAACTTTAAATTTTAACAAAAAAAGGAAATACAATAGTTCTGAGCCCTTGTTTCAATCGTTTTTTGTTTGGTTTGGTTTTTTTAACTTGAATGCTAGGAGATTTCAAAAAATACAGGTAGCTTGGTATTAGTCCCCCATAGTCTAATAAATAGTCTATTTTGTTCTCCTTCAACCTTCATACCAGGTCCATTCTTCAGAGTCCAAAATCTTGAATTTTGACAGTGGAAAACTAGCGGTCTGTTTAATGAATTTTTTTTTGACAGGATTTTCTAGAAAAAAATTTCATTGAAAATGAAAATAAACTAAACAAAAGAGGTTAGGCTTTAAAAAAAAAAAAAGTGTGGAGCCCAGCTCGGTGGCTCAGCCTGTAATCCTGCGCTTTGGGAGGCTGAGGTGAGTGGATAGCCTGAGCCCACGGGTTCGAGACCCACCTGGGCAACTACAATAAATCAAAAAATTAGCCAGGCGTGGTAGCTACTTGCAAGGCCGAGGCGGAAGGATCGCTGGAGCCCAGCAGGTTGAAGCTGTGGTGGCTGGGAGTGTGCCACTGTACTCCAGTCTGGGAGACAAAGTGAGACTCCAACTCAAAAAAAAAAAAAAAAAAAAGAAAAAAAAGTTCAACCAGGTGTGGTGGCATGTGCCTGTAGTTCCAGCTACTTGGGAGTTTAGGCAGCAGGATACCTTGAGTCCAGGAGTTCAAGTTCAGCCTGGGCAACACAGCTATAGCCCTGCCTCTAAAATGAAAAAAGGAAAATATTAAAATTAATTTTTTAAATTATTTTAATTACTAGAAGAAATTTTACTTCCTTGCTAAGTAGAAATATATGAGTAATAAGAGAAATGACATACCAAGCATACATCATTATCACATGCCACTTAAAAAAAAATCAACTTTATGTAAACTTGACAGGAAATTGGCAATTGTTTGCCATATCGATTGGGAAGGGGTAAGACAGCAAAGAGTGAAGAGAATGAAAGAAAAAGTTACCAAAGCTGAGGTCTAATTGAAATATATATTGATTTTTTTCTGTATCAGAAAATGAAGAAATAGCTAATATACATACAACCATGAAGGTCGCCATGAGTGACTAGTAGATAGAAATTAGCCATATCTAATGTTTAAATAAACACACTTTAAGAATATTGCAATCCTTGTGACAATAAAAAATCGTTTTAAATTTCCAGCATAAAAAGACAATAAATAAATGTATAAGTACAAAATGATCTTATGTTCCTTTTTTTATCTTTTTTTTTATAGAGATGTGGGGTACAATTCAGGGTTAGGTGGAGGTACCCTGGTTGTTGAGGGATGCCCCTCCTTCCCCTAGCAGTTTCCCTCAGCTGCCAAACCCACTTCTCCTCCCCTGACAGTTTCCACTACTGCCAATTGCTTTCTTTTAGTATTATAATTGTTCAAGGTCCACTTATGAGTGAGAACGATCTTATGTTTCATAATATAAAGAACAAGAGACTTTTATTTACTGAGTAATCTCCATAAACAGACATTAACAATTTTCCCTAAGAAAATGTTTCTAATGGTGACACACAAATTCATTCTGACTGTTCACATTTTTATTTACATATTTTGTATTGTTTTGCTTTTTTTTAAAGTCTTTGATATGGAAAAATTGGAGGAAGTCATACCAAAAAAATTACCAGCATGGGAGAAATCTCATTATCGTTTTTCAAGAGAGATAAGAGAAAAATTGGGAGGAGAAATACAGTATATACAATACAAATATTTCATTTGTAAATGGTAGGAGAAATGTCAAAATTAATACGACTCTTGAGTTTTGTTTTATAACACTTTGTTGTTCTCTAAGGTGTGTTTGTTTCTTTAAACAAGTATGTATCTTCAATTCCATGCTACAGAAAATTGCTGAAATATTCAAGTAGGTTACTGAAAGACTCCCAATCTTTTATAATATTTAAAAACTGAATAACGTGGTGATTCACATATTATTTGGAGCTTTCTCTCAAGCTTGGAGGCTATGACTTTTGCCAAAGAAAAGGTTGTGTGATGGAAAAGTCCGCTCTAGGTTGGCCTTTTGAGACTTTGTAGTTGGTGACCAGGAAAGAGCACCATGATACTGTACTGGGTGATTTAATGATTTTCTAATCATTTTTAAATGGCGAGATTATCAAAACAGACACAGGAGACTGTCAAATGTTTTTTTGCTTTCAGTTCATTTTAACTGCAGGCAAGAGCTTCGAAAATGAAGGTTCTTGTTACATTCTCAGAGTGAGGCAACTTTAACACTCAAGGTTGCTGCAGACATTTTTAGTTTCGAAAGTGCTGCTTTCTTCAAAATTGTGATTTGCATTAAAGAACATATATACAAAATGTTGTATAATTACCATGTTACTATAACAATACAATACAAATATAAGTATACTAAAGTAAGATTACTTTAGGCCAACACTTCTATCAGACAATCCTGAGTATTATTCCCCAACAGTTGCCCACTACTCAGCTACTACTAACTGGCCTTCAGAGCAGGCTCCGTCCTGTGTTCTCACAAAGAAACAATGAAGATAATAATGGTGTATGCCAGAGCTGAGATAGAAAACTATGTCAGTATCCGGGACTTTTAGATGCTGGTATCTAGTCAGCTCTTTCCCTACATGGCTTGCTCCTCACCCTATAAATTCCACATCTGGAGATTCTCTCTCCATAGCTGATTGTCCACCTCTTAAAGTGGCATCTTGGGTTGTTACCACAATTACAGCTGGATCTTTCATAGCATTTTCCCTATAGGTGTTGGTTCTTTGATCTTATTTAGACATCTGGGAAGTATCTTCTCGATTTCTGTTCCGTTACGGGCCTTCTGACCTCAATAAAGTCCCCACTCATTGAGGTCTGTCCTCTAGTGAATTTCTGTTGGCTACTACCAACCAAAGTAAAATTTTTTTTTATTATTTAAAAATTAAATACCTAACGTATTTTAACATGCTTTGAAAATCATCTCTGGAAGCACTGTAATTGGTTCTCAATGAGAAGTAAAATTTGAATTAAAAAACTTTATAACTGATTTTAATCTCACTCCTTGAGAAAAATTCTAGGGAGGTCCCCCAAAACAGAATTTATTTCTAAAAAATTGTGTATTTATTCTTACATGCGTAACTTCAGTCACATTTCGAGTTCTCTCCAGTTGATGCAATGCACCAATCAATACCCTTTTTCCACCACTCAAGAGAGTTTTTGAACTTGTCAATGTTGATGCCTTTTAGTGTTTCACCCATTATTTGTTTCACCTCTTCCACAGTGGCAAAACATTTCCCTTTGAGAATATTTTTCATCCAGGGAAGCAAAAAAGAGTAATTTAGGGCAAGACTGAATGACTAGGGAGGATGAGGCATGGGGGTCATGCCACTTTTGGTCAAAAACTGCTGAATATTCAGTGTGGTGTGGGCAGGAGCATTATCATAGTGGCAGAACCAATCTCCTGTTTGTCACAACTGGGGACATTTCTTCCACAAATTATGATGCGACTTTTTCAAAACTTCCAGATAAAAATTTTGGTTGACCATTTCATCTAGAGGAACAAATTTCAAGGGTCTTACAGAAGGCCATCCTCTAAAAAATAATAAAATAAAAAGATAATTCCGGTTTATTGACAATACAGAAATTCATATGTAAACAAAAAACAACCATGAATAACCAATCCTCAGCAAAAGAAACAAAGTGAGAGGTATCATACTTCCAGACTTTAAACTTTATTATAAGGCTACAATAATTGAAATAGCCTGGTATTGGTACAAGAACAGGAATATAGATCAATGGAAAAGGATAGAGACTCCTGAAGCAAAACTTCAATTTCTCAACCAACTCATCTTCGACAAAGCCACAACCAACAACCATTGAAGAGAGGAGAACCTATTCAGCAAATGGTGCTGGGAAAACTGGCTGACCACATGCAGAAGAATGAAACAGATCCCCTACCTATCACCCTACATAAAAATCAATTCTAAGTAGATCAAAGGCCTAGACATAAAATCTCAAACTATAAGACACAGAAGATACCCTTACAAACATTGGAATAGGCAAGCAATTCCTAATCACAACCCTAAAATCTCAAGCCATAAGAGAAAAGATAGACAAGTGGGATCTCATCAAACTGAAAAGCTTCTGCAAAGCAAAAGAAACCATCAAGAGAGTGGGGAGACAGCCCTCAGAGTGGAAAAAAAAATTGTCAACTGCATATCTGACAAAGACTTAACTTCTAGGATCTACAAGGGACTCAAATGTGCTGAAAGGAAAAAAACAGTCTTATTAAAAAGTTGGCAAAAGATATGAATAGACATTTTTCAAAAGACATATGAGCAGCCAACCAATACATGAAGAAATGCTCAGCCTCACTAATTATCAAAGAAATGCAAATCAAAATCACACTGAAATACCAACTAACTCCAGTCAGGATGGCCATCATCAATAACTCAGAAAATAATAGATGCTGGAGAGGATGCAGAGAAAAGGGAACGCTTCTACACTGTTGGTGGAAGTGTAAATTAGTACCCCCTCTGTGAAAAACAGTGTGGCAATTCCTAAAAGATCTAAAAATCAACCTTCCATATGACCCAACCATTCATCTTCTAGGAATATACCCAGAGGGACACAAATCCTTCTATAGAAAAGATAAATGTGCACGCATATTTAATGCAGCACTATTCACAATAGTAAAAACATGGAACCAACCATGCTTCCCACTGAAAGTGGACTGGATTAAAAAAAGGTGGTACATATAAACCATGGAATATTACACAGCCATAAAGAAGGAAAAATATATGGACTTGGCAGCAACTTGGATAGATTTAGAGTCTATAATACTCAGTGATCTATCACAGAAACGAGGACCTGAGTACCACATGTTCTCACTCACAAGTGGACCCTGAATATTTATCATAATGCTACAAAAAAGTGATTGGCAGTAGCGAGACACTGCTGGTAGGGGGGGGGGGAAGGGAACAAAACATAATAAGAGTACCTGATCCTAAACCAGGCAAAGTGAGGACCAATCGGTGGCCCGAACTTCACCTGTCCACTGTCCACTTATGTACCTAATCCTGAATTGTATTCCACATCTTTAATATAAAATAAAAAAGATAATTCTGGTGTATATGGGTCCCCCCTCATATACTGAATATATACAGTTGGTTTTATGAAGTGAGGTTTAAATTATATATCCATACTGAAATGCATTCTAACTTTGCACTGCTACTTTTATTTGGAAAGTATGAGAAACCAGCAAATTGTATTAGTTATACTTAATATATATTTTCACACATATACACATAATTATATATATTAGCAGTTATACATTTAATAATTTTATATATAAAATTTAATACATAATTTTATCTGTAATAATGCAATCAGTGAGAGTCTCAGGGCATATTAGATTAAAATTCATTGTAAAAAGCATGTACATTGTTTTTTAAACTGTTCTTTTCTTTTTCACTCAAAAAACTCATATCCGAACTGATCTAATAAAGACTGAAACACTGCACACACATACATACACATACACAAATGACATTACTTTAACAACACATCATGCCTTTGAAATGTATTTAAACAACGAAAAATCCCTGTTGAAACAGAAAACATAACAATTCCGACATTAAAAGAAAATGCCATGTAAAAAGTAAAATGTTCAAAGTGAAAATACAGTATTGTACCTTGCCAGCTCACATTTTACTTTTAGTTAATCATCTAAGTTTTTCCATCCAATTATTTTGTTAATTTTATATTTGTTTCATCAATTTGTCATTATTATTCCTTTTATAATAAGTTTTGTTGTTGTTGTTTTCATACAACATTGAACTATAAGGGAATTTATGACAGTCTGGTTGCTCGGCAATTTGTTGTTGTCTCTTTCAGTGATGAAGAGGAAGAAGGAGAAGGAGGAGTAGGAGGGAGAAGAAGGAAAGAAGAGAAGATGGAAGAAGGAGATAAGGAGGAGGAGATGGAGGAGGAGGAAGAAGAAAAAGAAGAAAAAGTGGAGGAGATGGAGGAGAAAGATAAGAAGGAGGAGGTAGTGGAGGAAGAAACTGAAGGAATAAAAAGTTTTACAAATGAGTATTCACTGCAGTGATTACTTAAGTCAAATTTTATAAGGCAGAGGAAATATTCTTGTTAGACATAGTACAAAGTAAAATGGTGGGCACAAATTTTTAATCTTGACTATCACTCTTTCTTAGAAAGAACAGAAAACTTATGATGTCATCAAAATGCAAATTCTGTTTATTAAATAAAATTGAATTAAAGGGCTATTTGGGGAAATGATCAAAACTTACAGTTACATTCCACCACTAGATGGAGCCCGGGCTTCTATATGGCAAAACTCAGTTTATATTTGGTTGCATTTTGATTATTTACTTAATTTGACATATGATCAGTATAATCTGGAAGTGGAGAGGGTAGGATAGTTGTCTTTTAGACTGTAGTATCTTGGCAAAATGTAAATTAATAAGAAGTAGACATTATTTCTTCTCTTGAGGGTCCTCTTTCCTAAATACAAATCCTCCATCATGCAAAACACACAGACTTCTGTACTTTTGTGTCTGCCTCTTCACATCTATTTTGTAAAGCCCTCCCAAGAATGATCAATGATGCTCTTAAGGTATTCCAGCTTCACTTTTCTTACTCTTTTCTTAACCCTTTGACCATATGAAGCTTTTATTCTTGATTATGATTATACATTATCTCTTACGTGTGGTTACAGTGATTTCATGTGAAGAAGCAGCCTTCTCTCCCATAGCAAAACCCTATGAATCACCCCTGTGGAATGGATATCATCTTCAAAGATGAAAATGGCTGACTTGCAGCCGGGCTCGGTGGCTCAGCCTGTAATCCCATGCCGTTGGGAGGCTGAGGTGAGTGGATTGCCTGAGCCTGAGGGTTCAAGACCCGCCTGGGCAGCAACACCTCATCTCTACAATAAATCAAAAAATCAGCTGGGTGTGGTAGTACATGCCTGTAATTCCGGCTACTTGGAAGACTGAGGCGGAAGGATCGCCGGAGCCCGGCAGGTCGAGGCTGTGGTGGCCAGGAGAGGCCACTGCATTCCAGTCTGGGTGACAGAGTGATACTCCAACTCAAAAAAAAAAAAAAAGAAAAGAAAAGAAAATGGCTGACTTGGAACAGACATATAACACATTTTGCTGCATTTTTAGACCTCTGGGAAATAGGACAATCATAGAGGAAGGGTTCCTTTGTACAAAAGGCATTGTGAGAGAGAAGAAACCAGAGATTTGGAGTCCTCTGCCATCAATAATTACACTGGTTAGACTTCCAGGAATTAACTTGAAAAAGTTTCAACAACTAGAAATCCAGGACCAACATAGTAAAGCTTCTGTAACCTGATGGAAAGTTTGCTACTTTCCAGAGAATAGAATTTTGGCATTTTTAGTCTTAATGTAAATTATTTTAATTGCTTTATATCAATGCTGAAAGCCCACAACACATAGCATTTTTAATTTTGTGAAGGTAGAGGTCTGAATTCCATGCTGTGTTATGAAAGATTTGTGCAAGGAGTAAGCCTCTGAGCTTAAGAATAGGTCTAACTAAGTTCCTAGAATGTGCATCAGCATTTGCGCATTGTTCTTAACCTATTGTTTTTAGAAAAATTGTTTTTGGATTCATTTATTAAATCCCCCCCCCACCCCGTGTGTGTGTGTGTGTGTGTGTGTGTGTGTGTGTGTGTGTGTGTGTGTGTATGTGTGAGTGAATATGTGTGTGTGTTTCCTTAGAGACAGGATCTCGTTCTGTTACTCAAGTTGGAGTATGACACAATCATAGCTCACTGTAGCATTGAACTTCTGAGTTCAAGCAATATTCCCACCTCAGCCTCCTATGTAGCTGGGACTACAGGCATGCCCCTCCACATCTGGCTGATCTCTTTATTTTGTGTAGAAATGAGGTCTTACTATGTTGCCCAGGGTAGCCTCAAACTGCTGGCCTCAAGTAAGCCTCCTGCCTTGGCCTTCCAAAGCACTGGGATTATAGGCATGAGTCACCTCACTCAACCAAAAACTTCTATGTTGATATTTTCTGCTTTATATTTGCAATTAGTAGACAGACAACTCAAAATAAAAAATAGGGTTAGAGTTTAGAGAATAAAAAGAAATCAACTGGAGAAGACAAAATGCCTTGAGATGGGAAAAATGAATCAGCTACCAAAACAGATGCTTAAACCTGGATATAAGAAAGAAAAACAGCATGAGTGAGAATGACTAGTCTGAGCCTCAGGCATCTTTCTGGAGCCCCATTCATTCACGTACAAAGATCATTTGTTCAACACCTGCAATGTATCAGTCACTGAGTTAGGACTGTGCATCTATAAACACTAGACAATTAAGAAATTTATGAGTTTAATAATGAAAGAAGATCAGAAAAGAGATTAATATAGCACAGAGACATAGAAAACAGACAGTGCAAGACTATGAAAGATTTCCTACCTTTGGGGTGCCAAAAAATGTATACACATTTTAAGAGGTGTTATCTATGTGTTACTTTTTGAAGTTGAATTGAATTACAGTAGTAATTCAACTGCACGTATACCATTTTCAACTGCCTAACTGCACGTATACCATTTTCTTTAACTGCCTTGCTTGTCACATGGTGATGCTAGCCTTCATTTGATTAATGCCATCTTTTAAGCAAATGTTAAACTTAAAATTTGTACATATTTTTTGGCACTCCCTGTAGTTGAGAGGTGAGAGGGAAAGGAAGAGGGACTTCCATGAGACAATGATAAGCTGATTTCATAAACTATGAATAATTCAGACAAGATAAGGAAGGGGTCTTGTGACTGAAGAGCAAAGAAAATAGATCCCTTCCCTAGAAACAGAGTTAACTGTGAGAAATTCACTTTCTAAGAGGGAAGTAGAGGTTACTTGGAAGAACAACCTGGTGCTAGAGAATCTAACCAAAAAGTGTTTAATTATGTAATGCCTAATACCCAGAAGCAGCCATTGAGGGTTTTAGAGGAGAGATTAAAACTGCTTTCATGAAAACACCTCCGTAAAATTAATAAGAGACCACAAGATTAGAATTGTAACAGGGGCCTGAATTTTTGTTTGTTTCTTTGTTTTGTTTGTTCCTTTTCTTCTTCCATGTGTGATTACCTTAATGTCCTACAACCTAGGAGGAGTTGCCCACATGATTGATGAGCTTATTTTCTCTTAAAGAACAATGAGCCCTTAGGTCATGCAGATGTTTGATTGTCTGAAGGACATGAACAGCTTTGATAACTGGAGATCTCCCTTCCCACATAACTTTTATAGTTAAACCAGTCATTGTTCTCTAATTGCTCACAAGATTTGTAATTTCCCTAACTGCTCCTGAAGATAACATAGGCCTAAGATGGTCTTTGAGATATTTTTTAGACTCTGCATTCCACTGGACCAACTCAACATACCCAGACCCATATCCCTTTCCAAGGAGCTGACTCAACCAATCAGTCCTGTGACTCCCATCTACAAAGTGACTCAGAGCATGAAGATAGTTTCAACACTGCTATGACTTTCCCTCCAACCAATCAACAGCACCTGTCCCCTACCAAGTTATCTTTAAAGGCCCAAGCCTAAAAATTATCAAGAAGGTGGATTTGAGAAATATTTCCCATCCTCTGACTTGGTTGCCCTGCAGTTATTAAACTCTCTACTACAAAAGCTGCTGTCTCAGTGTATTGGCTTTTCTGTGCAGTGGGTATAAGAACCCGGTCAAGAAATGACAAGAGGGAAACTCATGTTTTTATTTAAAATACTCAATCAATGTTCCTTTTAAAAAGGAAGCTTTAGAGTGATCTTTTTCAAGGTAAGTCAAATCACATTACTCTTACTATTCTTCTCTTCCATCAATCCTTTCCATTTACATTGATCTAGTTTTTTCTTAGACACACTAATCCTTCCATAGAAGGACTTGGGAAGATCCTTGCCTACTATCTGGATTTCTGTTCTCTAAAAGAGCAATATGACTTGCTCCTTTATCTCCTTTGGGCATTTTCTGAGAGTTCACAGAATATATCCTTCCTCTCTGCATCCCAAATCCTTATCTACTTTCATTGCTTTTTTGTTCTTCACAACTGACTTTTCACTATGTAACATATTGTATACTTTATTAACTTGTTACTATAGTTTGTCTTTTACTACTAAAACATAAACTTCCTGAGAAGTTTGAATTTTTTCTGTATTGTATTTTGTGTATTTTTATACCAAATATACCTTGAGACAATTTTACACCTTGAGACAATTTCTGGCACATAGTTGATCATTTAGTATTTTTCCAGTGAATTAAATTATTACTGGTGAGAAGAAGTTATTACGAATATCAGAATCTAAGAAGAGAGGTGATGAGGAGCTCCAGTTGGTCTTTGAGATATTAGCAGTCTGGTAATATATAGAGAGAAACCTTACACTATTAAATCGGAAGCTTCTAACAGACATGATAAGAAATTGTCTATCCTTATAACTTTGGAGCAGGTAAATGATAAATACTTGCTTCATAGGAAAGTTTTGGTTTCTGAAATTAAAATGACAAAAGAATACTTCAAACAGTTCTATGCTATCTGGGAAGAATAACCAAGAAATTGACTGGTGCCATTTTTATATAGTTAACATATATTGATACCATAAATGTCACTTATTGATATCTATGTCAGATATGTTCTGTTCATTATCACATTTAATACCACAAGCAATCCTTTCAAACCCAGTGAGATGTTTTACCCTAACTTAATTAAAAGAGAAAGAGATTAAGTAACTTAGACAAGAGTGTGGTCTAGGAAGTGATACTATTCAAATTCAAATTTCTGTCTGGAAATTCAGATGCTATTTTCTGGAGGGGTAAGGTAATTCCATATCCCATGCGCATCTTTCCTTTGCTGAATTTGATAGTGAGTAGAGCTGAGCTCTTTAACATTAATGGAGTATCAGCACCATGCTTCAGGTCAGAGAACTGAAAATAAATAATACACAGATCTTGAGCTTGAGTAACTTACGGTCTGGTGGAAGAAATAACATAACTAATTTATAAAAGTTTAGGATATCATTTGGTTTTGATACAGTAGATCTAGTTATATAATGTTATAACATGAGTTCTTCAATGTTTTTAAGATGATTATTTTTTAAACATTGATATTGCAGTCAACAATGATAAGCTGAATTATTTCAGTGTTTTTAAAACTAATATAGACATCTATCAACCTAATAGTAATATGAAACAAAGAGAATCCTAGACTCATAATTTATTTGTGCACACCTCACTTGAAATAATTGATAAACATTAACTTTATCTTTGGAGAAGGAAAAAAAAGGAGCAGTTGCCTGGGTTTCAGAAACAAGCCTGTTACAAGTTGAATTCCAACACTAACTGTATCCCTCACTTAGTTCCTACTTCTCTGCTAATTTCAATAACTACAATAGAAATCATGACTTAGTAATACAATCTGTATGTACAAAAGACAATATTTCAACAATCAGGTATGTTGTCATTTCTGGATTTCAGTTACTAGAAAGTTTGAGCTTTCCCATTTTAAGTATTTCTCTTACTTCAAATTCCGACATCCGAACTATCAAAATTTCTACAGAAGGCTTCTCTTTTGTTTGTGATCACCAGTTACACACATCTTTTTCTGGGAGAAACACACACCTACATACTTTATTTGCTTATAGAGATAATATTTTCTAGTCGTTAGTAGCAGGGATTTTCAAGACAAATATTATTGTGTGCAGGTCTGGGCTTGCTAGTTATGTGACTTTGAGCAATTTGCTTAACCTTCTTCTTAGCTTCACCTTGGTATCTGCCAAATAGAGGTGTAGGAACCAGCTTGCAAAATAGTCCCAATGATCTATACATTCTTGTATTCAACTGCTGTGTAAGCCCCTCCCACAATGAATCAGGACTGGTTCTGCGTGACCCATAGAACATGGTAGAAGTGATCACGTGGGATTTCTAAAGTTAGGTTATAAAAGGGATTACACTTTTCTCTTGGATCTTGGGATTGTTCTTTCTGGGGAAAGTCAAACACCATGCTTGAAGGACCTTTGAGTGACCAAGTGAAGAGGTCTAGGTAGGAGATAACTGAGGCCACCCCATTAATGGCCAGTTTTTTGTGCTAGCCTTGGAAATGAGTCCTCCGGTCGAGCCTTTAAATGACTTCATACAACTCAGGCGAAAAGATGGAAGCCCTATCGCAAAACAGGCTGCTTTACCATGTAGATTTTTTGCAATTTGTAGCAAAAACTCTGTGTTCACTGAAACACATTCTCTCTTCTCTCTAGGCTAGACTGAGTTCCCCAGCCTTCATTTCAGTAAGAATTGACATGTGACTACTAGGTCCCACAAATGGAATGGAAGCAAAGGTTCTATGTACTGCCTCAAACCTTCCCACGGGCAATCTTCTACTCTCCTTCAATTCTTCTTCCAAAATAGAGAGGAGGGTAAAATCATAAGATGGAAGGAGACTGGGCTCCTAAAAGATCACATAAAAGGGTATCTATTAAAGAGGAATATTAACACTGGTCTTTTTGTGATCCAAAAATAAACTTAAATTGTGTTCAGCCCTAATGCTGTTGGAGTTTATCTGCTACAGTAGGTATTGTGCTGTTAATTAATACACACCCATAATTCCAGCTACTTGGAGGGCTGAGGCTAAAGGATCACCTGAGCCCAGCAAGTTGAGGCTACGGTGGCCACAAACGTGCCACTGCACTCCAGCCTGGGCAACGGAGTGACAGAGTGAGACACCAACTCAAAAAAAAAATAAAATACACACCCATACTGGCCACTGAGACTTCCTCTCTATCGGGGCTCCCCTCTCTGTTGCTGGCAGTCTATTCTGTGCCTGGTTCTGGCATATCGTAAGTATTTAATATGTGAGGAATCAAGTTGATCTCAGCTGTTAAATGTACCACCGAGAATAATGTCTGTCTCATCTGGAAATTATATTAAATCCAACTAAAAGAGATCACATTTTCAGACACCAGATTCAACGTACTTTAAATCAATTTTTCTCTATTCTAATGTATTCTTAATATTCTTTTTCTCATATGTTACTGCATTTTTCCTTTTCATTTGTTCAACTGGGCTACAGCTTCTGGACCATCCTTATCTGGAATCCTGATTTCTCCATTTACTAGCTGTATGACCCTGGGGAAGTCAAACTATGATATAAGACCTTCCTTATATATTTTAAGAATAATTAATATGAAATGAGATAAAATAAATGAAGCAAGGGACCCATGAGATGCCTATTACTCAGTAGGTGCTTAATAAATAATATTTGTATTATTCAAAATAAAAAAAATTACCAAAATAACTTATATGCATTACAAAAGTGAAAAGACATTTCACTTTGTTGGGATACACAATGGTATTTAAAATTCTACATTATCATATCCCACTTTTATAAAGTAAGATATTGATATTACCTTGCGTACAAAATAATACCAATCCTTTACATTATAATACATATTACATGATGTGTTCTGCACATATAAAAGTTAAATGGATCTTTTCTCTTTTTTTGTTGTGTTTCCCCCACTCTCCTTAATTTGAAATTGTTCTAGCAATAAACTCTTCAAAAACACTAGAAGGAAAAGCTTATAGTCCAAACATATAACCAGTAAATTGAATTCAACTCAATTTTACCATAATACCCTGCACTAATGTGATGATACAGCTGACAAAATTTAACAAGCTTGCTGGTATTTATTTCAGAGCACCACTTTGTAGCTTGAAATGGATACTCCTCCCAGCAGGTGTCAAGACTCAACAACAATCCACTTTTAAAGTTAAATGCAAAATTACACAATGAAATTCTACAAAGAAAACAACTCTCCTCCTTCCCCACAAAAAAAACCTTCTTGTGTATTATTCACTAATGAGAGAGCACTTAACAGATACATAAATGAATGGGAAAAATTTCTTCTGACCTGAGAAACATCAAAGTTAATTTCATAAATAAGAAATAAAATGTGACTTCCTTTCAACAAAACAAACACCTTGATGATGATGTTTTACCACATTAACAAGGGATTTGGAATCCTTATATTCCCTTTGAACTTGGTAGTATGTTTCAAAGTGTTTAGCATGTTGATGTTAAATATGGCCCCGACAAGTACTAATGTATACCCTTTGGATTACCTGATAGTCTCCAAAGAGACGCACTACTGAATTAAAAAAAGAAAAAAGAAAGAAAGAAGAAAAAATAAAAAGAATGTTTCTGCCTTGAGTTCAAGCATTCCCTTGTAAAGAGTATAACAAAAGGAAAGTCATCAATATTTAAAGTGCTCAAAATGTATTAATTTTACAAATTATTTTACACTGATCTAGACATTGCAATCAATAGTTTCCAAGATGATTGCAATAAGCATCTGGGAAAAGTGGTTAAAATAATTTTAGTTTGGTATTTAATCGTTATTTTTCTTTTTAGAATCTCTAAATTCCTATTGCAGTTATTGCTAAAACATCTCATCCTCCAGTGATTTCAATATATTAGCATTAGTTATAGACTTAAGATTTTGAATTTCCCATAAAAGTTACTATAGAATGCAAGAAAGTTCAAATAAGTGTAAAAGAAGTAATTTGCCAGGGTAAAAGGAATTAATTTTTCACAATACCAAGGGGATTCCTGAAAGCAGTAATGCTACAAAATGATATAAAAGAGAGCTTCACAAATGTCTGCATTTTCTTATCATCTTTTATATGTAAATAACTAATCAAAAATAACTTTAAAAGTGGCAAAGGAAGAGATGTAAAGAGAAAAGAAGGATTTACAAAGAAAGCTTAAAACTCTAAATATCATCTTGAACTGACATATAGAAGTATAAAATTTGAAACCATTCTGAAGTTTTAACAATAAGAAATTATCAGAAAAGTTTTACTTATGCTCTTGTTGACTCATTTATTTTAAGGAATGTGCATATGCTAGCTTATTTATTTACAATTGCAATGACTTGCCTTAGTCCTATCTCTGGGTCATTTTAAAAATAGTCAACTAGTTTGATTCCCTTTTTGTGATATAAATGTGTCTAAAAAGTGGGTGATTAGAAAATAGCAATCAGTCGGAACTTCAATCCCTTGCTTTTCCCTAGGGCAGTGGATTATTTCTTCATCAGAATATCTGTTAGTTAATACCAAAGGCTTTGCCCAACTTCAAAGCAGAGATATTAAAGGCTCACTTTCCACTACAAGGCAGGTGTATTTTTATTAGCTTTCTCTTTCAAAATTGCTATGACTTCACTTGCGGATATCCCGCCAACAACCATTATTGAAAGCCTTACTATAATTGCTAAGTTACATGCAACGTCTGAAGCACAAAACCAATGTCACTTACAGCCCTCCAACAATTGACTGAAACCAAGTGTTACATCATTAAAGCTGAATTACAACACAACCATGGTGTGTTTTCCATGTGTGCTATATTTTAAACAATAGTAGACCAAAACCTGGCTATAAATTCACAGATCCCCAATTTGTTCAAATTCATGAACAATAAGAGCTGTCCGAGAGCCTTTGCTGGCTTTATTTTAGTCAGAAATGTCATGCACCAAAATTAAATGTCTGTTTGGATTTTATTGGAGATGGAAATGCTAGCTTTATGTTGTAAATTTAAACAACCTGCCACAAAGGGAGACTCACATTTGTATTGCTTGGGAAGGCATATTCATCTCTAATTGCTTATAGTAACACAAATAAACTAATGCAAAGTGTTCCATTTCTTAACTGGTTTTGTGTAAAATAAATCAGCTGAAGTGATGATGGCATGGGTTTCCAGTGGGTTCAGATTGGATTTCTTTTCTTTGATAGAGCTGGATGTGGAATCCAAACATTTAGCTATTGTTAATGATTAGAAAGTTTTCTGGAAATTCAATAAGACATTCATTAGTGCTGATAAAAGAAAATATTGGCAGCACATTCATATAACTTTTTTTTCTAATTAAGTTCAGCCCATTTCATTATTTGGTGATCTAAGTGGAAATAGTTCTTCTGTCATAGTGGTATGCAAAGCTATTATAATTACTTTTTTAGAAAGGTCGACAACTTTTTTATTTGGCTTCAGTGATTTTATGGTGCCTAGATTCCACCGGAAAATATTTAGTCACTCGCTTACTTGGATAGAAGTCCATCACCTGGAATAGAAATCAGGGTGAGTGTGCCAGCATCTTGTGCAGACAGGCCCTGAAAATATATACTAGGCAGGGCTACTGCCAAATGACTTGTGTCTAGCCAGCACTGCCTTTGAAATGTTCTCTGCATACCAGTTACTGTTAAGATTTATTACAGCATGTGTAGATAAATATATTTTAGTTTTCATATCCATAACTTAGATAATACAGTAGCAACCTACACTCTACATAGTGTCTTCAGTTGGGGTGTTAGTAGCCATTCATAATAGTCAGATTTTTCACCAAAACCTAAGAACAATCTTCATGTTATTTTAAATAGCTCACATTAAATCAAATGTAAAAATTTATAATTTTTTTTACTAATCCACAGAGAAATTAGTTTAGCCTATTAAATATGTCTCCATGATGAGAAAACATATTCTAATAAAGATCTACTCCAAAATACATGGACAATAGGGCCCTGTAACAATATACAATAATCTTAAAGCTAAGTTGCTGTCTGCTATGGGAGACTAAATCAACTAATCCTATACTTTCGATTTACTTATATCCTTGCATTCATGTGAAAAGTAAATCACACACACTCGCTCCAAAATTTCTACAGGTCGTCTCTTCTAACACATTCAATTTCAATTCACAGTAAAAAATTATGACGGCAAATGAAATTCATCACATTCACCAGGAAAAAAAAAAAAAAAAAAAACAAAAAAAAACCTATGCTCTCACCACAAATATATGTCTACCCAGTTCTTTTCTTTATTTAGAAAATCTCAGTGCCAACTGAATCAAAGCAGTCATACTATTTTAAGGTTTATTTGTTTTCTTTAAATTTGGCGGACAGTGTTCTTTCCTATAAAATTGGTTGACTCAATATGGAAAAAAAACATACACCATTAACTTTCAGCATATCCACTTGCTAGTCTTCATCTTGAATCCCCAAATCAATCTTCCTGATTCATGTAGAAGGACTGCTGTTGAATACAAAATATTCTCTGCAATTATGTGTTGCTAGTTAATGATTTGGGAAAAACGTCAATTGTCATTTAAATGCGTGCTATAGACTATATTAATCACATTCTTTAGATTCTAGGATATGGGCTGTTATAGTCATCAAGTATTTGTATTTCTGCTAGTTTGTGTGTTTTGATATACATTGAGAAAGTCATAGAGAAACTAAACTATGTGTTATTCCCAATTTCAATATTGCTAGTAACTCTTAGGTTGTAACATTTACATGCTTAAAAAAATTACTTATCAAGTAATTGCTTATCAGGCCCTATACATATTTCAGCAAATCAAGATGTCCTAGATTGTATTTACATTTAGACTGTAGAGTAATTTTCCCAAACTACATAAACAAAACCATTTTGACACCTGATCCTTTAAAGTTCATGAACTTCAACATCTGAAAATATGTGTGGGATTGTCAAACATTCCAGTGTCCTCCCCAGGGGCACCTAAACATATGTAATCATGTATATCACAATGTCATATGCCATCAAGTTTTCTTAAAAGAAAATTAGCGGTCCCATCAGGGCTGCAAAAAGTTCTACCTCTGAGTCTGTGAGATAAGGAGCAGGACTTCTGAAGAAGGAAAACTTTTAACTTTCTAAACTCTGAGTCAAGCATACCCATTCTTTTAAAATTCCTTTTCACTCAAAACACCTAAAATAGTGTCAAATACAGTAATAATGCAGGAAGTATGCAAGAGGGAAGACCTTAAGCCAAAAATTGCATTTCACTAACAGAATATATTTCATAATTATATACTTAATATTCTCAATCATGCCAAGGAAGGAGGGAGACAGTAGGGAGGGGAATAGGCAATAAGAGGGATGATTGCCCATAAAATGAATAGCTGAGTAGCTGGTAGCTTAGCACAGCTCAAGGAGACGCTTGAGGAATCAACCCATCACTCAGCTATTCATTTCTGCCTTGTCAGATATCTTTTCAGCTGAGCAAAGGATCTTGGAGAAAGGGGCAGGTGGAAAGGCTGATTAAATTCACCCCTACCTGCTATATATGTGTGGAGAAGAGCTCTTATAATTCTATGGGGAACATGGGGGTGGGGTGGGGAACAGGCAATTGCAACCCATCTGCTCAACCTGAACAATCTAAAGACTTGATGGCAACAGGTTCACAGAAAACAGCAACATCGACCATAATGCAAAATCTCTTTACCAGTCTTTGTCCACCTGTCTCTGAGGGCAGCGACTAGCAGAGTCCTGACAGCTGTTTCTTACATTTACCAGATTGCTAACCCTTTTGACCAGAGGCAGATAAATTAGGCACCTGGACTCCACCTCTCCAACTTTGAATAGCAAGAAAAAGCTTTTTTCCAGTGGACAAAACTGAAGAAAGTGACTAAAATCTCTATGGCAAACATAGTAGAAGATCTGGGTTTGTAATTAAACAGCAACTTGGGATGGCTTGAGGGAAGATGTGACCAAAACTTTACCTGAGGTAGAGAGGACTCTCTTATAAAGAACCTTCAGTATGTGAACAAAGATAACTGTTTTCAGCATCTAGAAACATTTCAGTATGTAGATTTCATGTTTTCTCTGTGTGACATTTTAAAACTTTTTTTATTCAGGTGAAATTAATATAAAATCAATCTATGTAAATGCACAACTCAGTGTCATTTAGTATATTCACAATGTGATGCAACCACCACTTCTATCAAGTTCCAAAATATTTCCATCACCCAAAAGAAAAAGGTATATTTTTATACAGGCATGTGACAGGCAAATATTTAAGAGTTATATGAGCATATTTTTAACTGTAAATCAGAACAATATAATTTCATTCTAATCCATCAGATTATTGTCAAACAAAACATTTTGCTGCTAAATCTGTTTTGAGAATTGGTATCTGTTAAGCTCTGATTTTAGATTATCTAATTCAAGGTCAACATTTGATGGAGATGAACCATCATGTCTTCCACAGGTACTTAGTTGCCTGTATAGAATGTCCCTTCTGCCAGTGCATTCTCTGCTCAGGTGTCAGGAAACCTATCACTGCTGTACTTCCTACAAATTGAAACAACTTCAACATAAAAAAATATAATGCAAATAACATTCCTAAAGATTTGTCTATATGCAAAGGGGGGACGGGCTAAAAGGGCTACACACAGTTAGTGCCATTTCCTCCCAAATGTTCTTTTGACCTCTTGTCAATACTAGCCTGTTTTACTCCCTCTGCAAAAGGATGCTCTAATTTTGGAGCATATCAAATTTACCTTCAATTTTGGAGCATATCAGCTTTATCTTTGATGCCTCTCTCATCAAAAAAAAAACTAAGCAGTGACTTTTATATGTTCAACTGAAAAATAAACACTTCTACCTCAAATAGTATGAGGAGTAGATGGTTGGTTGGCAGGATGGGAGCAACCTCAGTTCTCCAGATACATTTTTATACCTAGCTAAACATCAGAATCACATGGATAGGTCTTGAGAGTTGGCATCAGAATTTTATAATTTCTCCATGTGACTGTAGCAGCTGCATTGTAAGCTGTGGAAACCACTGCTCTTCTTTAATTCTTTCTAGCAGTAGTCACTAATCACCCATCAGAGTGACCATGAATAAGTCCTACAAGAGAGATGGGAGGAGAAAGGGAAAGGAGTATCATAGGTCAAGAATATTAGTTGATCAGTTATTGCTAAGGAGCCTACAAAAATATCAACAGAGCCAGAATCTACCACACAAAGCTCTTACAGGGAAGGCAACATTTGCATAAAATCATACTTATTTCTGTTTAAAGAGTCAGACATCAGAATGGAATGCTCTTGTGTTTTTTAATAATTTTGAAGACCTGACTGAACTATGAGTTATGTAAGGATGCATTTTAATACCAAATACTCCTGCATATACAGTGTGATACTATGTATATACTTATACCTAATTAAGGCCTAAACATAAGGTCAGAGGGTAGTCAGCTGGAATTATGTGACAGGCGTCTACTCCAATCTTTGTTAACCTGCAACACAGATGTTTCAGAGATAAATTTTTATTATTGAATAATAGGGCTTGCTGCCTATAATGCTGAATGTCAGGGCCGGTTCCCACTGGAGAATTTAAATGTAACAAAGATGTACAGAATGGTTAAAATATCTTACTTTCCAGCAAGAAAATGTTGTGAAGCCTATAACCATCTATTCTTAGAGAAAATAACTTAGACAATATCCTCCAAAAATGTCCTGTGATCACCTACCATTAATCCAGCCAAGTTGAGTCAACGAGAGCATGGCATTTTTTAAAACTATATTTTTCAACCAAGTATCAAATATAATTTGCTCTCCCCATACCCTAGCAATTGCTGCATTCTCTGTTAAATGTATTATTTATGCCATAAGTTGTAGGATATCAACAAGAGACTGTGACAGACATAGAATGAATTAACATAACACAGATATAATTGAAGGCTGAGAATCCCTTATCTGAAATTCCTAAGACCAGAAGTGCTTTAAAAAATTCAGATTTCAGAATTTTTTAAATTTTGAATATTTGCATAGACATAATAAAATATCTTGGGCAGGGAACCTAAGTCCAAACACAAAATTTATTTATGTTTCACACATACCTTTAACATATAGGCTGATGATGATTTCATTGTTTTGCTTGGGAAGACTGAATAAAGTGTGTACTGCCCACCTGTGTTTTGACTGCAACCTGCACATGGGATCAGGTGTGGAATTTTCCACTTATGGTGTCAGTTCAGTACTCGAAATGTTTCAGATTTTAGAGCATTTCAGATTTGGAATTTTTAAATTAGGAAGTGCATCTTGTACAATGACTAAGAGTTTTGGTCACCTCTCTAGAGATGCCAGAGACATTTTACTACAAACCCAAATTTTTAGCTACATCAACTCTGCAGAGCAGGAAATAAGAGATAAGGCCAGTTAGAAACAAATAAACAAACAAATCACTATTCATAAAATACTTATTTTACAACTATTATTTATAAATACTATTTATAAATATTATAAATAGTATTCGTTATATTACTAATACATGCTATTAATTATATAGCTTACTGATCATTTATAAATAATATCTATTATTTATAAAGAAGTGTTTTTTTGGTTTTGTTTTGTTTTTTTTTTGAGTTGGAGTCTCACTCGGTCGCTCAGACTGGATCCTTCCGCCTCAGCCTTCCGAGTAGCCGGAATTACGGGCATGTGCTACCACACCCAGCTGATTTTTTTATTTATTGTAGAGATGAGGTCTCGCTGCCCAGGCGGGTCTCGAGCCCGCGGGCTCAGGCAATCCACTCACCTCAGCCTCCCAAGGCGTGAGATTACAGGCTGAGCCACCGAGCCCAGCTATAAAGAAGTTATATACACTATTGATTTACTCAGTGCTTTTGTTTCCTTTTGATTATGACTTGAACCTACTATGTAAAACCTTGTTTCTCTTATTTTTGCTTCTTTTAAAATGAAATGAGGAACAGCGATCCTCTCCTTAATCCTGCCACAAAGGACCATTCAGCAGCAACTTGACTTACCTACTGAAAGATTGATCCTCAATAGGAATCCCTTCATGAATTCCAACGTGATAATTACCCCCAGGAATATGTTAGTGAAATCCCCACCTTTGCTGCTGATGCTAAGCACCCATATCACTCTAGGAAACCACACACTTTACACTAACGAGCAGAAAAAGCAGGTGCCTTCATTTTCATACTTGCAGGAAGAGTCCATACTTGTAGCCCTCTGTGAAGGCTCACTTTTGCACTCAAAATTTTTGCCTAGCTCTCAGGCTGAATTCTAATTACAAAGAGTTCTGGAAAATGTAGTTTTCTAGCCCTGTAATAAGTAAAGGCAAAAAAAGAAAAAAAGAAAACAGAAAAGAAATAAAGAAAAATGTTTGAGGTAGGAGGACAAGCCAATCTGACATATTTGCCATAGGTTAGTAACAGGTAAGTCTGAGTGGTGCATTTCAAACATTCTAAACTCTTTGTTGACTTTAAGTCCAACATAGCAGAGAACAGGTTGAAATGTATGTTTCCTCTGAACTATAACTGCTGTATCCACTTTGCCATATTTATAAATTTCTCTTAATGTTGGTGTCCACATAATCTCTTCTACTACATGGTTATTGCGTTGGACACCTTCAATATTTAAAATAACTTTTAAAATATTCAGGACACATGAAAAAGTGTCTTGCATCTTGTTTTTTCTTGTTTTTTTTTTGAGTTGGAGTCTCACTCGGTCGCCCAGACTGGAGTGCAGTGGCCGCTCCCGGCCATTGCAGCCTCGACCTGCTGGGCTCTGGTGATTCTTCCACCTCAGCCTTCCAAGTAGCCGGAATTACAGGTGTGCGTTACCACGCCCGGTTGATTTTTTTGATTTATTGTAGAGATGAGGTCTCGCCAAGTTGCCCAGGTGGGTCTCGAACCCGCGGGCTCAGGCAATCCACTCACCTCAGCCTCCCAAAGGCGCGGGATTACAGGCTGAGCCACCGAGTCTGGCTTGTGTCTTGCATCTTGTAAATTTTCAAGTTAATACTTGTTGAGTTGTAAATGAACAAATGAAGGAATAAATGCAAGTTTGTTTCAAAAAAGAGTAGCTCTCATTCGCGTCTACATCTACATTAAATTTTTAATTAAAAATGTAGAGCACAGAATAAATTGTCTTCACTTAATCATGCTGCCTTTAAGTCTTTGTATCTGTTAGGGCTCTACTTTAACAATGATTAGAGTTTGATTTCGAAACTAGAATCCCAGATGTTTAATAAGAAATTGAAGAACTGGTAATGATATCAAGAATTTGTCCTCTTACATGTAAATTGGTTAGAGTACGGTTATTAAAAAGTAAACGCTAGCAGGTGGTTCTCAAACAGAGATTGTTTAAATTATAATCTTAAATAGCTTAATTCGATTTAAATGAACTAATTCAAGTAAAGTAATTTGAGCTAGTGCTGAAATTGTTTTTTGCTTGCCTTGTGTAATGAGCAAAGAAATCTACTCTATCTTTTCTAACTTAAAAATTTCATGGATCTTTAAATAGATGTCTCCCAAATTTATATCTCTGTTGAACTCCTGACATTTCCAGACCCACATATCCACACATAGATATGGCAATTAGTAGGCATTTAGATACATAAGTAGGCAATTAGATGCCTAAGTCTGAATTTCAATTAGGAAACCAGAGGTGGGTATATAAAATTTGGTCTGAACGGCCTTTAGAGAACATTTAAACCCATGGGACTAGGTAAGTTGTCTCCAGAGAGTTGAGAGTAGATATCAAAGAGTAAAAAAAAAAAAAGATAACTAATCCCTAAAACTCTGAGATTTAGAAGAAAAAGAGTCTCTAACAACTGAGAAGGATGGGTCAGTAAGAAAGGAATGAAACCTTTAAGAGTGCATTGCGTAAAGATCAAAAAAAAAAAAAGAGGAAGGAGGGAAAGGTCACAGTTGTTGCTCCAAATTTAAAGGTTGAAGTGAATTTATAAAAGTCTTTCAAATCCTTCTCCACCTAAGGAAAGTATGTTCATCTTTAAAATCCAGTGCTAATGACTTCACTGGTCAACTCCCCACCGCTCCCCATCTTCCCTCTTTCCCTGCCACTAGTCAGAACCAGGTTTGCTAGAATCAACAGAAAGGTTTTATCTTCATCTTCATCATATCATTTTCTCCAGGGTTTTAGTCAAATGCACCAATTAATATGCTCAGAATGGAAATATTTTGTGATTAAAAGATTTGGGCTTTTCTTACTTAAAAAAATACCTTATTTTATTAACACACATATTTGGTGATGGAATTGTAATCCGTATTAATATTTTGATCAGCATAGTCATGGTTTTTATTCTTTGTGTAGGAGTATAGTATAGTTGCAAAAATACAGACAAAGATGGATCTGAGATCTACCCTTATAACTTATGGTCATATGACATTGGACAAGTTTATTAATTCTCTGGACCCCAATTTCCTTTTTTGAAAAGTGTGGACAGAGCTAAAAGGCTTTGTGTGGAATAAATTAAAATGCATAATTAGAATGGAATAGACACTTGATAAATGCTAAATTTATAAATGTTTTGCTTTCATTATCTGACATAACACCTAATATTATACTTATACAAATGGGAAAGTTTAAGAAATTCATATTTTCATCTTTTTCTATAGAAATAATGGGAACCTAAAATTTATATGATACCCAGCTAGATTCTGAAGATATAACATAAAATAATATATTACTGTAACAGTGTATCTCACCACTCTCCACTATAAAATGATCGATTCTATTCATTAATAACTATGTACCTTTAATGATAGAATCTACTGATGCCTTTTTCTCTTAATACCTTTAACAAAAAGTTGTCTTTGTGTCCATGAGAGCTTACTTTTTCATTCACCCTTATTTTATTTTAAATTAAGTGCTCACTGTCATGTTGTAATAATTATAGCCTATATTGTGTCAAATATTTAACTAATTTCCTATCTTAACACCAGCATACCTCAAATATGAAATGTTAGGCAGACAGCCCCAAATATTAGGATTAAGAGATTTTCGAATGAAAGGGGTTAGAGAATTAGTTAAAAGAATCTTTAGTAGATACAGGTTTACTTTTTGGCATTTATGATATCTTAGTCTTTCAGGACTTATTGCCATCAAGTAAAGAAATATAATTCAAAAGATCAAATTACAAAAGTAACACAAAAAATTCTGAGTCACATACACAGCTTATTACCACCCTTTGTGCTTCAGCTCACTGCTGTTTTATTTTTATCCGTCTATGGTTGAAAATGACATGAGCTTCATGGTTTCAGTTTACATTTTGCTGTGATGTTAACCACAAAATCTCTGCTAAAACCATATTTGGTGTTAGTGTCTACCTTTCAAAAATGATTCTGGATTATGGAAAGGGGAGAATGGAGATACATTTATTACCTAGTATTGAAATAGTACGTCTTAAACAAACACAGTTTAAAAGTTAACATCTGAACTTACTCACTCATGCACACAAGAAGAATGAAATTGAGAAAAATAATAACGTTTTCTTTTAACTATCCATAAAGTTCACTGGAAGACACAGACTATCATTTCATTTTTACCAATTTGGAAACTTAAAAGTAGAAACATGTCAATTATAAGGGTAGATACAAATTTACAAAGATACAATTCCAAGCTTGACAATAAATCAAGTTGCTTGATTACCCATTTGGAAAATAATGCATATTTTTGGTCATCAATATAGCTGAAGCACCTATAATAGTGTATGGCTAGTACAGGAGCAACAATGTTTGCTGAATGAATAAATTGCATAAATATATGCAATTATAAATCTTTATGTATTAGTTTCTTAAGAGTTTAGCTTTTCTCTGCAAAGCTAAAACAACACTGAGTTTTCAACAACTCCGTTTGCAGTAGGACTAATGTTTCCAGATCTAGATTTAATATTGATAGTTAAAGCATTTGATAATTTCAAATTAGAAATATAGATGCAAATTTCTTTTGAGTTCGAGAAAAGGCTTTTGCATTAGAAACACAGTAGGGTCAACTGACTAGTATGGTGCTTTTTCATTGGGTAAAATATTCCTAAACTTAAAGCATCTGTTGATATTTTATCTGAATTAGTATGCTCTTTTGTACTTGTTAGTTGTACTTCCTTGTTGAGGTTTTTTCCGAGATGCAAAGAAAAGAATCAATTATCCTAAATCTCTCAGAGCTTTTTCATTCTATGCCTCTATCCTCTATCCTCAGACTGACTAGCCTAGTTCAAGCCACTGTCACATCTTAAACAGGATTATTAAAATGCTTCCCTAGCTCTCACTTATTCCTCACCAATTCCTTCTTTTCAAAGCCATTTCAGTGATTAGACTAAAATGCAAATCTAATAAATTGACTTCTATGCTTAAAACTCTTCAATGGCATCAGCATGTGCTCTTCGGACAAAAATCCTGAACTCCTTAAAAGCACTGCACACACATCTTTTTCTCATGTTACTCTTGTACATTTTTTTAGTTTTATCCCTTTCCACCCTTCCACTCACTGAACACTCCAGCCATAAGGAGCTATTTTCAATTACTTGACACAGTGAACATTGTCTCACCTCCTGCCCTTAGCTCAAGCTGCTTGGTCTGGATGCCCTCCCTCACACCCTTCGGTGGTGATGGAAGCATGGTGAACTCATGCTCAAGATACGAATCACCACCTCGGGAAATCTTATCATACTCCACAGCTGGATTATTTACATTTCCCTTCTATGTTCTCTTGTGACATGCTGGGTATAACTTTAACATAGCATTTGTCAAACTCTACCGTAATTTCTAGTTTACTTGATTCTTCAGATTCTTAAGGACTGGGATAATATTTCTTTGCTATCCCCCACCCTTCACCAGTATCTGTCTCAGTACTTGGTACTCCCGATGTTCATCCATCTTCACCAACAATAGCAGCCAGCAATTGTTAAATACTTGCCATGTGACATTTCCAGGGTAGCACTCCCATATAGCCTTTATTGATGTTTAAATATTTATCATGCACCCTAAACTCTTTACATACTATTTTCATTTAATTCTTGCAACAGCCCTAAGGGGTCAATATTATTATCCCTAGAAAGCTCGAAGAGTTACTGATCTATATTCATACATCTGATAAATAGCAAAGCCAGGTGAGTCCTGATCCTCTGTTCCTAACTACTAAAATAATTTCTTCACAAAATTGAAATTTAATAACCATTCTGCTATATGTAAGTGATGGATGTGTCTATGTAATCCAAGTAAGGTGAATGAAGCATCGTTTTAATAATAGTACGCTAATTCTTATGAAAAATACTAATACAATTATTGCTGAATATAGCTGAATATTTTCCTTTTAAATCAGAAAGATAATCATGTAAATATATTTTGCTGTTAATAGAAAGAACAATAGTGATTCGTTCTGGGTAGGCATAGTAAGATATGTGTTAAATTCAGGTGAATTTTGAAACCAAATGATGGTATTGTTTGTCATATAAAAGCTAAGCTTTTCAAACTGGAAACAGGCATCTCAAACTGCATATACAGTATATTAGCTTTCAATCAGCAATGTAAACAATGTAACATAAGCATTACATTGACTCTACATTAAGATAAACCAAACCACTTTTGCCAAGACAGATGTAACCACTCAAATTCCATTGGGAAAGAGGTAATAGAATTATTTGGTCTAGGTCCCAAAAACTTGCTTTAGTAAATAACTTGGGCTTTGTTTATTCTTTCTTTATAACACCTATTTTGAACATTTAAATGTTACAGTGTTTCAAGTGTTCTGGGTTTAGGATTCAATGGCAAAAACAAACCATTTGTTAATCTTTCTTTATCAGGCAATTTTAA